>JALGBA010000725.1:870000-1266702 GCA_023970755.1 Azemiops feae | reverse complement strand
TCCTTCCCTCCCAGTGTCCCTTCCTTCCTTCTTTCCTTCACCTCTCTCTTTGTCCCTTCCTCCTTCCCTCCCTCTCTCCCACTGTCCCTTCCTTCCTTCTTTCCTTCCTTTCCTTCACCTCCCTCTTTGTCCCTTCCTCCTTCCCTCCCTCTCTCCCTGTCAAGCCCCCGTGGGCTTGACATGAACGGGCGGGGGAGGGGTCGAGGACGACATGCGGGGAGGCAAAGGAGACCAGCGGCCCGCGCTGTTCTACCTGGCAGCGTGAACGTCGGCTCCGTGGGCGTCCCGCCGAACAGCTGATGGGCGTGAGGCCGCAGCAGGGAGCCAAGGGCCGATGGCGCGGCCTGAAGCTGAAAGGCTCTGCCTCCCGGCTGCCAAACAGCTGATGAATGCGAGGCTGGGAGACAGAGCCTTTCAGCTTCACCTTTCAGCAGGGACGCTCACGGGACTGGAAAGCTGCAGCGCTGCAGCCCCCATTGTCCCTTCCTTCCTTCCTTCCTTCCTTCCTTCCTTCCCTCCCTCTTTGTCCCTTCCTCCTTCCCTCCCTCCCTCAGGTTGCAGGGGGAGGAGAGCGCAGGCAGCGGAGGAGCACAGGGGGGTGGGGAAAGAGCCTTGGCTGCCGGACTCCCTCTGGTGCGTTGCGCACAGCCACAGCCGGAGAAAAGCCGGCTCATTCATTGCTGCAGCCAGCCCCGAGGAAGAGCCGGCACAACCCCCAGGCGAATCCCGCCTGGTTACATTCTTTGCGGCCGAAAGAAGGACTTTGATCCCACTTCCCCTTCGCTCCGGCCGGGTCCATGAATGCCAGATCTAACCCCAGGGCGGTTCGAAAGGCCAGCAGGCTGGCTGGGGGTTTGGGGTGGAGACATGTGAGCCTTCCTCCGTCTTCTTGAATCTGGCTTTGATCCTGCTTCCCCTTCGCTCCAGCGGGGTCCGTGAATGCCAGATTCAAGAAGACGGAGGAAGGCTCACATGTCTCCACCCCAAAACCCACAGACCAGACTGCTGGCTTTCGAACCGCCCTGGGGTAGTAGATCGGCATTCCCCTGTGCTTACCCTTCGCTCCAAGCGGGTTCGTGAATGCCCAGATTCAAGAAGACGGAGGAAGGTTCAAGTCTCCACCCCAAAAACCCCCAGCCAGCCTGCTGGCCTTTCGAAACCGCCCTGGGGTTAGATCGGCCTTCCCATTCGCTTCCCCTTCGCTCTGGCCGGTACGTGAATGCCAGACTCAAGAAGACGGAGAGGCTCACAGGTCTCCACCCCAAAACCCAGCCAGCCTGACTGGCCCTTTCGAAACGCCCTGGGGTTAGATCTGGCATTCCCCTTCGCTTCCCCTTCGCTCCGGCGGGGTCCGTGAATGCCAGATTCAAGAAGACGGAGGAAGGCTCACATGTCTCCACCCCAAAACCCCCAGCCAGCCTGCTGGCCTTTCGAACCGCCCTGGGGTTGGATCTGGCATTCCCCTTCGCTTCCCCTTCGCTCCGGCCGGGTCCATGAATGCCAGATTCAAGAAGACGGAGGAAGGCTCACATGTCTCCACCCCAAAACCCCCAGCCAGCCTGCTGGCCTTTCGAACCGCCCTGGGGTTAGATCTGGCATTCCCCTTCGCTTCCCCTTCGCTCCGGCCGGGTCCGTGAATGCCAGATTCAAGAAGACGGAGGAAGGCTCACATATCTCCACCCCAAAACCCCCAGCCAGCCTGCTGGCCTTTCGAACCGCCCTGGGGTTAGATCTGGCATTCCCCTTCGCTTCCCCTTCGCTCCGGCCGGGTCCGTGAATGCCAGATTCAAGAAGACGGAGGAAGGCTCACATGTCTCCACCCCAAAACCCCCAGCCAGCCTGCTGGCCTTTCAAACCGCCCTGGGGTTAGATCTGGCATTCCCCTTCGCTTCCCCTTCGCTCTGGCCGGGTCCGTGAATGCCAGATTCAAGAAGACGGAAGGAAGGCTCACATTGTCTTAACCCAAACCCCAAGCCAGCCTGCTGGCCTTTCAAAAACCGCCCTGGGATTAGATCTGGAATCCCCGGCGCTTCCCTTCGCTCTGGCGGGATCCGTTGAATGCCAGATCAAAAGACGGAGGAAGGCTCCAGTCTCCACCCAAAACCCCCAGCCAGCTGCTGGCCTTTCGAACCGCACTGGGGTTAGATCTGGCATTCCCCTTCGCTTCCCCTCGCTCAGCCAGAGTTCGTGACATGCCGGATTCAAGAAGACTGCCCGCAATCTGCCCGGCCTCCCCTCTGGCCCCAGGCAGCACCTCTGCCTCGCGCACACGTGCGACCGGCTTTCCCGTCTGCCGCTGCCCGCAATCTGCCCGGCCTCCCCTCTGGCCCCGGGCAGCACCTATGCCTCGCGCACACACGTGCGCACGATCAGCCTCCGTGCTGCCAGCACCCGCAATTTGCCCGGCCTCCCCTCCGCCTGCTTTGCGCAGCTCCTCCTGCCCCCCCCGCGCCCGCCGTTAACCTTCCCGCCGCCATGCAGGGTAAGGTTGGTGCCCCCGCCCAGATGCCCTCACCTCCGCCAAGCATTTTTTTACTCACCTGCTTTCAGCTGCACTCCCTTTCTCCTTTTGCTTCTCTGTCTTCGTTTGCTTCTCTGCCTTTGCCACGTGCTTGTGGGTAAAAAAAAAAACTTCCATGAGACTTTCTAACTTCTCGCAAGAAGTTAGAAAGTCTCATGGAACTTTTTTTTGGTCTCACAAACACATGGCGAAGGCCGAGAAGGACAGAAGAAAGGGAGTGCAGCTGAAAGCAGGTGAGTAAAAGAAAACGCTTGGGGGAGGTGAGGGCATCTGGGTGGGGCGGGGGAGGGGGGGCAGGCAATGCGTCACGCAGCTCCGGCGGAATCTCCTCTGAAGACTGCGTGAGGCTGCCTGCCACCCCCACGGCCGCCGCCAATCAGCTGGAGCTGCGCGCTTTGATCCTGGGCTCTCAGTAGGACCCAGGCAACGTGCAGTTCCAGCTGACTTGGCCACAAGCCTCTGCGGCACTGCTGCCGCTTCACCTCATCCACTTTCACACTTTTTTTAAAAAAAAAAAGTTTTCAAAAAAATTTCTTTTAATACTTTTTTTACATTTTTTTTTACATGTTTTTTCAACCCATCCTACGCGTACCACCAGCCATGTGCTCGCGTACCACTGGTGGTACGCGTACCACCGGTTGAAAAGCCCTGACTTATACATCAATATGCCATATCATTGTTCAGTTCAATGATATAAAACAGGGCTTTTCAACCTTTTCACCCATTGTACCACTTTTCAGATAAGGCAATATCCGAGTACCACCACTCGCCCAGCAAGGTATCAAAAACTTGACCCCCCCCCCAAAAAAAAGGAAAAAAAGATAAAGTACAGGTAGTCCTCGACTTACAACAATTCGCTTAGTGACAGTTTGAAGTTACAACGGCACTGAAAAAAGCGAATTATGACCATTTTCACACTTAGGACTGTTGCAGCACCCCCAGGGTCATGTGATTTACATTCGGATGCTTGGCAACTGATTCATACTTATGACGTTCACAGTGTCCCAGGGTCATGTGATCAATGGCCGGGGGCGTGGCCAGCTGATCACTCAGGTTGTACTGTGCTTGTGGGGGGGAATCCGTGGGTCTTTGGTGGAGGGGGATGGGACTGGGGTGGGTGCCTGCCTTCCTTCCCTCCCTCTCTCCCATTGTCCCTTCCTTCCTTCTTTCCTTCCTTTCCTTCACCTCCTTTGTCCCTTCCTCCTTCCCTCCCTCTCCCATTGTCCCTTCTTTCCTTCCTTTCCTTCACCTCCCTTTGTCCCTTCCTCCTTCCCTCCTTCTCTCCCACTGTCCCTTCCTTCCTTCCTTCCTTTCCTTCACCTCCCTTTGTCCCTTCCTACTTCCCTCCTTCTCTCCCACTGTCCCTTCCTTCCTTCCTTTCCTTCACCTCCCTTTGTCCCTTCCTACTTCCCTCCCACTGTCCCTTCCTTCCTTTCCTTCACCTCCCTTTGTCCCTTCCTCCTTCCCTCCCTCTTTCCCACTGTCCCTTCCTTCCTTCCTTTCCTTCAACTCCCTCTTTGTCCCTTCCTACTTCCCTCCCACTGTCCCTTCCTTCCTTCCTTTCCTTCACCTCCCTTTGTCCCTTCCTCCTTCCCTCCCTCTTTCCCACTCTCCCTTCCTTTCCTTCACCTCCCTTTGTCTTCCTCCTTCCCTCCCTCTCCCACTGTCCCTTCCTTCCTTCCTTCCTTCCTTTCCTTCACCTCCCTCTTTGTCCCTTCCTCCTTCCCTCCCACTGTCCCTTCCTTCCTTCCCTTCACCTCCCTCTTTGTCCCTTCCTCCTTCCCTCCCTCTCCCCCACTGTCCCTTCCTTCCTTCCTTCCCTTCACCTCCCTCTTTGTCCCTTCCTCCTTCCCTCCCACTGTCCCTTCCTTCACCTCCCTCTTTGTCCCTTCCTTCCTTCTTTCCTTCCTTTCCTTCACCTCCCTCTTTGTCCCTTCCTCCTTCCCTCCCTCTCTCCCTGTCAAGCCCCCGTGGGCTTGACATGAACGGGCGGGGGAGGGGTCGAGGACGACATGCGGGGAGGCAAAGGAGACCAGCGGCCCGCGCTGTTCTACCTGGCAGCGTGAACGTCGGCTCCGTGGGCGTCCCGCCGAACAGCTGATGGGCGTGAGGCCGCAGCAGGGAGCCAAGGGCCGATGGCGCGGCCTGAAGCTGAAAGGCTCTGCCTCCCGGCTGCCAAACAGCTGATGAATGCGAGGCTGGGAGACAGAGCCTTTCAGCTTCACCTTTCAGCAGGGACGCTCACGGGACTGGAAAGCTGCAGCGCTGCAGCCCCCATTGTCCCTTCCTTCCTTCCTTCCTTCCTTCCTTCCTTCCCTCCCTCTTTGTCCCTTCCTCCTTCCCTCCCTCCCTCAGGTTGCAGGGGGAGGAGAGCGCAGGCAGCGGAGGAGCACAGGGGGGTGGGGAAAGAGCCTTGGCTGCCGGACTCCCTCTGGTGCGTTGCGCACAGCCACAGCCGGAGAAAAGCCGGCTCATTCATTGCTACATCCAGCCCCGAGGAAGAGCCGGCACAACCCCCAGGTGAATCCCGCCTGGCTACATTCTTTGCGGCCGAAAGAAGGACTTTGATCCCACTTCCCCTTCGCTCCGGCCGGGTCCATGAATGCCAGATCTAACCCCAGGGCGGTTCGAAAAGCCAGCAGGCTGGCTGGGGGTTTGGGGTGGAGACATGTGAGCCTTCCTCCATCGTCTTGAATCTGGCTTTGATCCTGCTTCCCCTTCGCTCCGGCGGGGTCCGTGAATGCCAGATTCAAGAAGACGGAGGAAGGCTCACATGTCTCCACCCCAAAACCCCCAGCCAGACTGCTGGCCTTTCGAACCGCCCTGGGGTTAGATCTGGCATTCCCCTTTGCTTCCCCTTCGCTCCAGCGGGGTCCGTGAATGCCAGATTCAAGAAGACGGAGGAAGGTTCACATGTCTCCACCCCAAAACCCCCAGCCAGCCTGCTGGCCTTTCGAACCGCCCTGGGGTTAGATCTGGCATTCCCCTTCGCTTCCCCTTCGCTCTGGCCGGGTCCGTGAATGCCAGATTCAAGAAGACGGAGGAAGGCTCACATGTCTCCACCCCAAAACCCCCAGCCAGCCTGCTGGCCTTTTGAACCGCCCTGGGGTTAGATCTGGCATTCCCCTTCGCTTCCCCTTCGCTCCGGCGGGGTCCGTGAATGCCAGATTCAAGAAGACGGAGGAAGGCTCACATGTCTCCATCCCAAAACCCCCAGCCAGCCTGCTGGCCTTTCGAACCGCCCTGGGGTTAGATCTGGCATTCCCCTTCGCTTCCCCTTCGCTCCGGCGGGGTCCGTGAATGCCAGATTCAAGAAGACGGAGGAAGGCTCACATGTCTCCACCCCAAAACCCCCAGCCAGCCTGCTGGCCTTTCGAACCGCCCTGGGGTTGGATCTGGCATTCCCCTTCGCTTCCCCTTCGCTCCGGCCGGGTCCATGAATGCCAGATTCAAGAAGACGGAGGAAGGCTCACATGTCTCCACCCCAAAACCCCCAGCCAGCCTGCTGGCCTTTCGAACCGCCCTGGGGTTAGATCTGGCATTCCCCTTCGCTTCCCCTTCGCTCCGGCCGGGTCCGTGAATGCCAGATTCAAGAAGACGGAGGAAGGCTCACATATCTCCACCCCAAAACCCCCAGCCAGCCTGCTGGCCTTTCGAACCGCCCTGGGGTTAGATCTGGCATTCCCCTTCGCTTCCCCTTCGCTCCGGCCGGGTCCGTGAATGCCAGATTCAAGAAGACGGAGGAAGGCTCACATGTCTCCACCCCAAAACCCCCAGCCAGCCTGCTGGCCTTTCAAACCGCCCTGGGGTTAGATCTGGCATTCCCCTTCGCTTCCCCTTCGCTCTGGCCGGGTCCGTGAATGCCAGATTCAAGAAGACGGAGGAAGGCTCACATGTCTCCACCCCAAAACCCCCAGCCAGCCTGCTGGCCTTTCGAACCGCCCTGGGGTTAGATCTGGCATTCCCCTTCGCTTCCCCTTCGCTCCAGCCGGTTCCGTGAATGCCAGATTCAAGAAGACTGCCCGCAATCTGCCCGGCCTCCCCTCTGGCCCCGGGCAGCACCTCTGCCTCGCGCATATGTGCAATCGGCTTTCCCGTCGCTGCCGCTGCCCGCAATATGCCCGGCCTCCCCTCTGGCCCCGGGCAGCACCTCTGCCTCGCGCACACACGCGCGCACGATCAGCCTCCGTGCTGCCAGCACCCGCAATTTGCCCGGCCTCCCCTCCGCCTGCTTTGCGCAGCTCCTCCTGCCCCCCCGCGCCTGCCGTTAACCTTCCCGCCGCCATGCAGGGTAAGGTTGGTGCCCCCGCCCCTGCCCAGATGCCCTCACCTCCCCCAAGCATTTTTTTACTCACCTGCTTTCAGCTGCACTCCCTTTCTCCTTTTGCTTCTCTGTCTTCGTTTGCTTCTCTGCCTTTGCCACGTGCTCTGGGTAAAAAAAAAAATTTCCATGAGACTTTCTAACTTCTCGCGAGAAGTTAGAAAGTCTCATGGAACTTTTTTTTGGTCTCACAAACACATGGCGAAGGCCGAGAAGGACAGGAGAAAGGGAGTGCAGCTGAAAGCAGGTGAGTAAAAGAAAACGCTTGGGGGAGGCGAGGGCATCTGGGTGGGGGCGGGGGAGGGGGGGGCAGGCAATGCGTCACACAGCTCCGGCGGAATCTCCTCTGAAGACTGCTTGAGGCTGCCTGCCACCCCCAAGGCCGCCGCCAATCAGCTGGAGCTGCGCGCTTTGATCCTGGGCTCTCAGTAGGACCCAGGCAACGTGCAGTTCCAGCTGACTTGGCCACAAGCCTCTGCGGCGCTGCTGCCGCTTCACCTCATCCACTTTCACACTTTTTTTAAAAAAAAAAGTTTTCAAAAAAATTTCTTTTAATATTTTTTTTACATGTTTTTTCAACCAGTCCTACGCGTACCACCAGCCATGTGCTCGCGTACCACTGGTGGTACGCGTACCACCGGTTGAAAAGCCCTGATATAAAACATGAATTGGTTCAGCTCATCTCAAGCTCTGGATTAACTATAACTCTTGAAAGATGATCAGAAAAATACATTGATTTGGCTGTTTGTAGGCACACATTATTTTCTTATTTTAAAAAATTATATGTAAATTTTTGCATATAAGGATGTTTCTAAACTGTACATTTTGCTTTAATGCAGATAAGATCATCTTCCTATTTATATTTTTAAAATCAAAGAAACAACAATTAAGAAGGTTGGAGAAATGCGGTAGTGCTCTGCCTCTGCTTAAAATGGATTGCTTTTCAAAATAAATTTTATTAAAGGTTTTACAAGGAACATAAAAATTAACACAAACTAATACAAAGTGGAAGGAAGGAAGGAAGGAAGGAAGGAAGGAAGGAAGGAAGGAAGAAAGGAAGGAAGGAAGGAAGGAAGGAAGGAAGGAAGGAAGGAAAGAGAAGCTTCTGATTTTTGTTGCAGCAAATAAAAATACAATTACCAAATTTTCTCTTACCCTATAATTACAAAGAAGCTCACTTTTTTCTATTATCAATTTTTTTTCTAATCATCAAAACCACAAGTCATAAGTGCATTTTTCCGTTCATACAATAAGCCTATAAAGAGCTTCCAATTAGCCATAAATGTAGATATTGTTGGCCATAAATGCAAACATTTTCTACTTTAGACGGATTTATTGGAGGAAATTTGGGGAAAATGGAATTGCTTCTGACCAAGTGGCATTTTTGATAAAATCACTGGTGGTCTTCTCTTTCTAATTAGCTTATTCTGCTTTGTACTGAAGGAATTTACAGTGCCATAAATTCAAGAACTTGGACTGTCCACTGGCAATGAGTCTTATTACAGTGGTTATGAGAGAAAGGGTTTTTGGCCTCACAGTTCTTGTGTTTGTCAGGAAACCTATGATACACACAGTTTGGATCAAATCTGTCCCTCCTGCTCATTATTTTAATATATTGGAAATAATACTGAATTGCCTGACTACATATTTAATTCTACATTCTTGACATTGGGAAAGTATTGTCACTCAGCAGAAAAATACATACCTTGTTAATAGTGGAAATTTGTCTGTTTCTCATAGTTGTCAGTAGCTTGATGAATGGATCAGGTCTTCCTCCATAGACAACCTTATTTCATCTCTGTGTTATTTTTGTGATTTTATGAATGTGGGTTTTGAAAGCACAAACGGTTATGAAAACACATGCTTGCCTCTTGCACATATGGATTTATTCAGTTCAATTAGAGGGAGGATGTACATGCCTATTATGTGGACTCCAAATTGCCAGCTTCTAAGTAATTGCAGTGTTCATTTGAGAACTGGAGTTTATTTATTTTTCTTTAACTCCACACATTTACATGCCTGAGAGAGGAAAGGTCTGTCTCCTTTGACAAAGACACATTGACCTTCTGAGTTCAGTTGTTTATCTCAAGAGTTGGCCACACCGTTTTTTTAATAGTAACTGGTAAGTGCCAACAACTTGGATATTTTTTCTTCCAATTACCTAGATCTAGCACATACTTATGCCAGTACTGGCATGTGTATAGGATTTGGGCCACTATTAAAAAACATGACTTGTATAAACTATATTTATTAGTGCAGATTTTTAAAATTTATTTTATGAACAGGAGATTACTTTATAGAAGAGCCACACAATCATTTGAAGCTGGTGGAGGAGGGAACAAAGGTATGCGGGAAATGGACTGAGTAGTATACATGGCCAGGATTATTCCACAGAGCAGATGTTACCATGGAGAAGACACACTCATTCGTACTCTAAACTGTGGCTGGGATGAGGAGGCTGGGCGCTCAAATGCATTTTTTAAGGTAAAAGTGTAAGACCTCTTCAAAACAAGTTTGACTTCTTTCAGTTTTATGGACATAGTAATAAGTTGTGAAAATAACCTTGGGAGACAGAGGAAGAGCCTCCGCCTGGACAATGGTCAGACAAGAGATGTTTCAGCCACAGTAGGAAAGGGGTGGATGAAGAGTCTCAGAAGGGACCTTCCCTAGTTCTCTGGAAGGCAAAGGCAAGGGTGGGGAAAAGTGCTTTCAGATTTGCAAGATTCTGTTACTGTAACTTTGGAATAATTGTCCATGGCTTCTGTCTGAAATATATCTTATATTCATATAGGTTTTTTTTTAGCAAAAGCAAAATAGTTAAGTGGCCTAAATGGTTTAAAATTTTATATGCTAATATGGTTCTGTAACTTATTGGCAGTTAGTGCAGGTGTTTTAACTCATCTTACCACTACATCTTTCAAAAGTTGTAATTTCTGTCCCAGGGGACCCATGCATTGTATTAATCTACTTTTCAACAATTGGGTTTCAAAAAAATTCCAGGAAGAATGGGATAAGAAATAGCAGAAAACAAATATTAACTTTAGATTAATTTTTGAATTATGGATTGCATGCTGAGAAAACAGGATTAGTGTCAAAGTGCATTTAAAATATAATCATTCCTATTGTACCTTATAATATTGGCTAAAAATCTAACTTCATAACATTATCTCTTACTGTCCCGAGATTGAATAACATCTGCAGAAGCAGATATTTTACAGTATTCTGATTATCCAATGTAAATGCAATGTGTTATGGAAACCATCCCAGAACAACAGATTTAAATCCATACCTTTCACAATTGAAAATCCTCTGTACATATTGGACAAATTGCTGGGCTTTGTGTATGCCTCTTTCATTCAGATTTCTTTAAGCCCAGCTTCCCCCCAAAATGTTCCTTCCTTCCAAAATAGCTGGGTTGTGTATAACCACAGTGCCTGGATGACATGTCATTTGGGATAGTGGGCAGGAGGAAGAGTAGGAATGAGAAATGTATAAATCCCTTTACTCTTTGTGAACTGGCTGGACACTAGAAAGACATTTGAATATTACGTTAATACTGTAATTTGCAATTTACACTGTGTGCCAGTAATTGCTGCTCAAATGGGCAAAGTAGGTTATCAGTGTATGTTTCAGGAAATCTTTTCTTTGCTACACTGATTCTTTTAAAACCTTTAATTTCAATGTAAAACTATAGTAATATCAGCTATCCACGTATTTAATATAAATAAAAATGTTTCATGCCTTAAAATTAGTGGCGGGATTCAGCCAGTTCACACCACTTCAGCAGAACTGGTAGCTAATTTTTTGTTGCCCAGGTCCAGAATGGACTTCCGGAAGCGGCATCCATACAGAGAACCGGTTGTTCACATAGTTGAATCCCACTACTGCTTAAAATATAAGAACTATTTGGTTGAGTCTGGCCAATGTCCATCTTAACTAAGCATTTTGATGTTCCTGGTGGCCATCCAGATACTTAGGGGTATTTAAAAGCAGGAGATAACTTTCCCAATCATTTTCCTTCAGTTGGTACTTGGAATTATATTGTCCTCAACCTGATGACCTCTTTTATTTCAAGCATGCATTTTCTCCTGTGAAAGCTAAGAATGCATAAAAGGTGCATGGTGCTAACATTTATAAATTTTTACTTTGAAAAAGAATTTGTCAGCTAGGTAAAGGATGCAGAGCTCTCTTTTTTTTGAAGAAGTCAAATTTGGCTCAAAGCAGGTCTTCAAGTTGGTGTAATAATTTATAATCAACTTGCATGAACTATAAAAACAATCCTCTAAAAAGAAAGCATATGTTAGCTACATGCTAGCTACACTAAATTAAGATTTATAATGCAATGCAGTCCTATAGCTTGTATTTTCAAAGTGTCCATTAAGTTTCTGTTTAATCCCACATTTGGAAAATAAAATAACTTTAGTGAATTATTAAAAAAGACAGTGACAGAACTGAAATCTTGACTGGATTACAGAACTTTAGGATGTAAAAAGAAGTTGCATATATGGCCATAGATTAAACATAATGTAAATCTGATGAAGACTTTGCAATTATTGTAAGAAGAATGTTAATTTCTTGTAGGAAATCATTTTTCTTGATCAAACAAAACAGCCCAGCATTTGATTTTCATTATGGAAAATGTGGTCTTTCTTAATTACTGCATAAGTAGCATGACATCCAGGCAAGAAATGGTGAACTGAAGTGAAGCCAACAACCGCAGCAAAATGAATTGCTAGCGAGAAGACCAGCTCTTCGTGATTCCTCTTGGGACCAACTAATACAGATTGCCAACAATTGCTCCAGACAGTTGCTCCTCAGGAGAAGAGAGGAAAGTGAAAAAAATAGCCTGAGACTTCTGATGGGTTTGAAATAATGGGAAAATGCTTTTGTTTTGATTTCCCTTAAAAAAAAAAGGGTGAGAATTTGAAGGTTGAACACTTAAAGGGAACCAGAATGAATTAAAAACTAGAGAAGCTTAGTTTGACCTACTAATATAGAAAGAAGCAAAGTATTTTAACATTCTCATATTCAAGGATATGTTTGAATAATGGACCCAGAAGTTAATTTTAAAAGTGTCTGCCTCTGTAGATAGAATTGCATTTAAAAGAAGTTATGGAAGAGGAACGAGTTTGATTCTGACAAGATTGAGCTTGATTTAGAAATGGCAGACTACAAGAACGATATGGAAAAAGATGCTATATTTGGAATTATGTGATTTCTATAATTTTTCTATATTGGATTGACAAAAAATATCTTAAAGCTTTGAAGAATTTTGTGAGAAGAAAAAATAAAAAGAAACCAGGACATTATTTGAAAAAGGCATCTTTCAAGTTCAAAGGTCAAGATTGTTAAAAGGAAAAGAAATGAATATAATGTTGCTTTATTTGACCAAGGTTGAAGTAGATATGTTGTTATCTCTTGTAGCCCTAGTAAAGTTTTGCTTATCAGGCCTGAACAATGAGACTTTATTTATTTTATTTATTTCTATCCCGCCTTTATTAATTTTACAAATAACCCAAGGTAGTGAACATACCTAATACATCTTTCTCCTGCCATTTTCCCCACAACAACCCTGTGAGGTGAGTTGGGTTAAGAGAGTGATTGGTTTAAGGCACGGGTCGGCAACCCGTGGCTCTGGAGCCGCATGCGGCTCTTTGAGCCATCTCCTGCGGCTCCGGAGCCTCCTCCGCCATTTGCAGAGAGACAGAGACAGAGAGAGGCACTTGCGCTTCCCCTCTCTGTCTCTCTCTCTCTCTCATGCGGACTTGCCCCCTCGCAGGGCTCCTGATTGGCCCTGCGCCCGGGTGCCCCGCCCCCTGGGAGAAGGGCGGCCAGGAAGTCCCTTTCCCGGGCTGGCCCCGTGGAGGTGCACGTGGCCGGGGAGCCGCGCGGGGAAGCCCCGGAATCCCCACTGGGAGCGGCCTACAGGAGCCTCCGCTGAGCAGGCCAGCCCTCCCGCAAGCTGCGGCCCTGAGGGAGAGCAGCCCCTGTGATGCCCAGACCGTTGGCCAAGCAGCAGCAGAGCCAGTGACGGTGGGTAGGTGGCGGGAGAGGAGGGAGGGGATTCCAAGTCTGCGGGGCAGGTGGTGCACCCCCCGGCTTACCTGTACCAGGCGGAGGGGCTGGCAGGGGCCGGTCGGTCAGGCAGAGTAGCTGCAGTATCATGGCCAGGGCCAGCGGGCTGCATGGCACCAGCCCCCCCAGCGGCCCGCCGCAGCTACATCTCATGGGTGGAGGGCGAGGCCAGACAGCGTGGAGTCCCGGCTGGTGGGGGGCGGCGGAGGCTTCCTCACCCTCCTCCCCTTCTTCCTCCTGTGCCCCGGGCAGCAGTCCCGGCGGCAGGGGCATCGCTCCCTGGGCCGTCCCCGGGCCGCCGAGCCGGCCATGCATCTCCCCGGGCCGCCGAGCCGACCATGCGTCTCCCTGGGCTGGGCGGCAGTCCCGGCGATGGGGGCATCGCTTCCTGGGCTGTTCCCCGGGCCGCCGAGCCGACCATACGTCTCCCCGGGCCGGGCAGCAGTCCCGCCGGTGGCGGCATTGCTCCCCAGGCTGCCGAGCCGGCCATGTGTCTCCCCGGGCTGGGCAGCAGTCCTGGCGGTGGCGGCATCGCACCCCGGGCCGCCGAGCCTCTGAGCCGACCATGCGTCTCCCCGGGCTGGGCGGCAGTCCCGGCGATGGGGGCATCGCTTCCTGGGCCGTCCCCGGGCCGCCGAGCCGACCATGCGTCTCCCCGGGCCGGGTGCTAGTCCCAGCTGGGGCGGCAGGGGCATCGTTCCCCGGGCCGTTCCCCGGGCCGCCGAGCCGACCATGCGTTTCCCCGGGCTGGGCAGCAGTCCTGCCGGTGGCGGCATCGCTCCCCGGGCTGCGGAGCCGCCGAGCCGGCCATGCGTCTCCCCGGGCTGGGTGGCAGTCCCGGCGGTGGCGGCATCGCACCCCGGGCCGCCAAGCCTCCGAGCCGACCATGCGTCTCCCCGGGCTGGGCGGCAGTCCCGGCGATGGGGGCATCGCTTCCTGGGCCGCTCCCGGGCCGCCGAGCTGACCATGCGTCTCTCCGGGCCGGGCGCTAGTCCCAGCTGGGGCGGCAGGGGCATCACTCCCCGGGCCATTCCCTGGGCCGCCGAGCCAACCATGTGTCTCCCCGGGCCGGGCAGCAGTCCTGCCGGCGACGGCATCGCTCTCCGGGCTGCTGAGCCGCCGAGCCGGCCATGAGTCTCCCCGGGCCGGGCGGCAGTCCCGGCGGCGGGAGCATCGCTTCGGGCTGCTCCCTGGGCAGCCGAGCCAGCCACGCATCTCCCCGGGCCTGTCCGTGGTGCCCCGGGCGCCTTTCAGCACCTTCCGCTGCCTCCTGCCCCCCTTCCCCTCCGCCGCCGTCTGCCTTGAGAGAGAAAGAGGGAGAGGAAAGAGAAAGAGAGAAGGAGAGGAATGAAAGAGAGAGGAAAGAGAAGACGCCGGTGGCACATGGCCCGGACTGTCAGCATTGCCGTGGGACCACCCCCTGTCATGCCAGCTAATACGGCGTGCTTCTCTTTGCAAACCAATGCGAAAGTGAACCCTCCGGACCTTCGGTAGTCCCTGCTTGCTGGCGAGGCTTGCAAACTCGGCTCCCTCCGGGGAAGCACCACCTTTTGGGGCAGGGGCTCCAAGCAATTGCATGCTTCAGGGAAGGAGCATGGAGGCCTGCAAAGAGGCAGGCAGGCAGGCAGGCAGGCAGGCAGACGCTGGGCAGCACGAACTGAGCGGCGGCAGGAGGGAGGCGGGGCCATGGCTTGTTGCTTATCAAGACCGTGCTCAGTTCGTGCTGCCCAGCGTCTCTCATTCTGCCGCTGCTCAGGCCCCTTTTTCACCGCTGGAAGCACGCCGCCTTAGCTGGCACCACAGGGGGTGGTCCCACGGCAACGTCAACAGTCCGGGCCATGCGCCACCGGCGTCTTCTCTTTGCAAACGAATGTGAAAGGTTTCGGGGTTTCGCTCGCCCGCCCGGGTGGAGACCAGAGTTGGCGGCTCTAACGTCCTACTATTGTTGGCTGCAATCCTATCCACCTGTTTTGCCCAACCTATTGCAAGCCAACCGCTGCCTGGTTGCTGGATTAATAGCTTGGGGGGCGTACCAAGCCCACTCAACTGCGTGATCCCAATGACTTCGCTGACTTCGCAGGAGCCTCCATCGGATTGGACCTTTCCTGTCCGATTGAGCTCAGTTTAGGCAGGGCCCTTCTTAGCGTGGGGTTCACACGTTAGTTAGCGGGGCTGACTCTAGTTCTCCGGCAAAGGTGCCGTGCTCTGGTCTTCCTCCAAAGCACCGTCCTCAGAGGGGTAGTCCAAGGCACCACTTTCGCTTTTAGCCGGCTCCTTTGGTGCGGCCCCAACTCTGCTCTGGGGAAACGAGGGCTCCACTCTTCAATCAAGCCCCCCCGTTGCGCGAGGCGAGCACATTTTGCGGCTCCCAGGGTTTTTTCTTTTGAGGGAAACGGGTCCAAGTGGCTCTTTCAGTGTTTCAGGTGGCCGACCCCTGGTTTAAGGTGACCCAGCTGGCTTTGGTGCCTAAGGCGAGACTAGAACTCACAGTCTCCTGGTTTAACCATTAAACCAAACTGATTTTTTAAAGGATTTATTTATAGATATGAGGCAGGATATAAGAAGAAATCATTAGTTATATTTTAAGAAAAGATAATAAGTTACTAAAATGATGAAGGGTGAAGTTATTCATTTATATATTTCTTTTTCCTTTGCTATACTCTTATTTTTTTTCTTTTTTCTGTTTTTTGCATTTTTTCTTTTATGCATTTTTTATTTTTTGTATTAATTTTTTATCTATTTAATTATAACCCTTCATAACCTTTACTAAAATTACTATTAAAATTACTATTAAGTAGATGATTTAGATGGATAAAAATAAACTTGTAGGAACATAATCCATACCTGCATTTGTAAATAGTTCAGGGGAAAAGTGTTATAGACACAAGGGCTGCTGAGTATAGTCATATAGGACAGCCTGTCTTGGTAGCTTCTAGCCTTCATTGTGCTGCAGTTCCCTACATCTCCAGACAGCATGATGGGACTTAGAATCCAACATAACAGAAGGGGAAAAGAATGGATAAAGTTGATATAGAATGTTCTTGGTCAAACTGTTTATATAGCTTTTCAAGAGAATGTCTACTTTTAGCACCTTGCTCTCACATTTTTGTGAAATTAGCCATATTTTAGCTTGTGTTTGTACCAATGGGGATTTGGCAATTCTGACCCTACAGATATTGCTCAATTTCAATTCCCAACAACTTCAGCCAATATGGACAATTGTGAAAAAAAGCTAAGGGTACACTTAAAGAAAGAAATAGGTTCCTCTCCTTGGGATGATTAGCAATGTTAAAAAATACTGTTCCTTAACTAATTGATGCCTAATTTTAGTACAAGATTTATACATACAATAATCTTACCTTGTTAAAATATGTAAAATAATCCATACTTATTGAAAATGGACTTTATACTAGTCCAAAGACCAATTTAAGTAAATGGTTTATTGTGTTTGGAGTATTTTGTGGGAGTGGAGAGATGGAGGTGGGCAGAGTAGTTCATTAAAGTATGACTTAAGTCATAAAATGACAATATACTAGAATTCTGAATATATTTAATATTAGCTGTGTGCTAAACATTTTTCTGAACCCTCTATAGTTTATAACAATGAAAATAAAATAAATCCACCAAAAATGTTTAAAGAAATTCTGAAACACCTTCAGAATAACATAGAAAAATAAAACCTTTTTGCAGAGTAAGAATGTTTCCAATAAAGTAGAAAATAGATTTTCATTCTTCATTGTTTCAAGTAGTATAAAGTATATTGCCTTTCCAGAACTTACCCTCAGAGGTTTGCTGACCAAGTTATATGCAAGTCGATAGAATTTTATCCAAATGATTGAATTTTAAATTCCTGTTGAAATTGATTCTTTTTTGCCTCTCAACTTTCACTAAGAGTTAATAAATCCTAACATATAATCCCTGTTTTGTCACTCCCAAAGGGTGGCTTCGTAAATTACAAAAGCTGAAGTTTGCTTAATCATAATTTGGTGAGCAAATCGTAGTAGCCCGGGTCACACATGGTTCTAAACAAAACCAAGCAACCACATTAATGCTTGATGCAACATGTGATTAAATTAATTTCATATAGGAGAATGTTGCTTGTTTATTTAGCAATTTTTTTTTTGCCTCTCAAAATACAAATTTTGCAAGCTGACACATACAAATAATAGAAATTAAATTAACCCTTTTCACACAATGAGCAATATAAACTTAAAATGCAGTCATACTTGCTTTTTTTTTTTAAAAAAAAGTAGAAATGTAATAGCTATTAAGTCACAAGAAGAAACTTAATAAACTATAAACTGACATTATTTTTAGCTTCAGAAGTCCTGATGAACAAGTAAGATCTTCATAGTTGAATTTAATGTATGGCCGGATAGTCTTTTCCTGCTTTATTGCTTGTAATCCTAAAAATCCACATCATGGTCAAAATATTTGAAGTTCTTTTGTAAAGTTGTGTGTGCATTCAAAATAATATCAAAAGAAGAACAGCTTCTCTTTAAAGCAACCATATCTTTTTTTACATGTCCATGTAAGTGAAAAAAATAAATGCTTCATTCATTTGACTCCTTAAAGCAGACTAGTTTTTCAGTTTTTTTCAGATTTGAGTAGAAACAAGAGGAAAGATATGGTGCTTTAAAAAGCAGCACGTCTATTCCTGTGCACTTTTGAATTACTTTTGGCACATAAACAGACCTATTACTTTAATTATTATTAGATTTTTATCCTGACTTTATCACTTTAAAGTAGCTGACGGGGACAAATCAGTGGTGGGATTCAGCCGGTTTGCATTGGTTCAGCAGAACCAATACCTAACTTTTTGTTGAATTCGGCAAACCGGTTACAATAAATCTGCGAGGCGGATCGTGCTGGTGACACCGCTGCCACAAGACGTGTTACGCTGGCGATGCCGATGCCATGAGGCATGTCATGCCTGTGATGACGTCAATGTGATGCACGTCGTGCCGGTGATAATGTCAATGCGACATGCGTTGTGCCAGTGATGACGACAATGCAGTGATGATGAATATGCGAGGCGCGTAACGCTGGTGATGATGACTAATAGAACCAGTTAAATTATTTGAATCCCACCACTAGGACAAATGTACCAAGTATTCCTTCTTCCTGCTATTTTCCCCACAACAGCCCACTCGGGTGGGCTGGCTGAGAGTGAAATAGAAAGGAATAAAACTAAAAACATTATAGATAAATATTAATTTATAAATTTCCCTGTGTGGTATTCTGACTGGAATAGAATATTTGTAAACATTTGGACATTTTTGCTATGAAGTGATTAGAACAAAGGGATGTTCATATGGTTGCAGAAAGCACATCTCTTTTTTGTATCTCACACTCGGATCCCTTTTCTTCTTAATTCCTGAGAAAGGAGAATATTTGAAGACTATTGGTAAGATAAAACAGGAGTAAGCAGGTTTTTGGCTTGCAAGGGGATGATGATGATTTAATTAGAATCTAGTGTAAATCTTAAGACCATGAATTTATTTAGAATACCAGAAATGAATTGAATTTATAGGCCCTCCAAACAAAAGTCGAACATACAATATATCAAAGTTTCATCATTTCCACAATGTTATTCAAAATGGAATAGAAGTAATTTTATTGCTGCTGAGAGATTTGATTTGTCTTACTTAGTCACATGCAATCTCAATTTCTAGCATACTATACTTCTAGTTTTCTCTTTCACAAGCTTCATAATTCTTGCTCTGTAAACAAAGAAGAAAAAATAGGTTCAACATTGCGTTCTATGGTTCATAAGGGGATTTGTTAAAAATTATACTGCAATTTTCAATTCACTAGTACTTTTTTTAAAAATAGTAACAACACCTGTAATTAATGCCATATTAACAAATATTTTCCCTATACTGAAATATAACTAAGTACTGTTTTTTCCTCCTTTGGTTCAATTGTGTCTGGTTGCCTGGACATCTTCTTGGCAAAAATTTTCAGGAGTGGTTTGCCGTTTCCTCCTCTCTAGGAGTAAAAGAAAGTGACTGGTCCAAGGTCACCCAGCTGGCTTTTGCCAAAAGTGGGACTAGAACTCACGGTCTCTTGATTTCTAGTTTAATACCTTAATAATTACATCAAATTGGCTCTCTATAACTAGTACTAGTGGTGAGGCATTTAGAATAATACTCTGAGGTAGAAATCCATTACTGACTAATTGTCAGTAACATTCAAATTGAAACCACTCAGAATAGATTTTCTCATTTGTGCTATACAAGTTTTTATTCTGAATATGAACATTTTGAAGAATTGTGGTTAGCAATAGTACCTGTAGAGGCCAAGTTGTAAATCTGGCCTGAACTTGTAATGGTTCCCATCCCATGTAATTGGACACTAAAAATTCATTTAGACAATTGTTTTCCATAAGCCAGCTTTTGAAATAGACTTGACAGTTTTCATTCTAAACTTTAAAATGAAGTTTGTTGATGAATTGCATTTCATTCTAATTATAAATTTGCATAATTAATAAAACTATCATTTAGATAGTAATGGATCAATCAGGAACAAATGTCTTCTCTTTTTTTCTTCACTAGATAAGCTTTTAATTCTAACTATCACAACCAAGGAAACAGATGGCTTCCACCGATTTATGCAATCAGCAAATCACTTCAACTACACAGTAAAGGTATTGTGTGTTCATTTGCCATTTCATGATGTTGCAGACAATTTCTACTCTGTGGACGTACATATATGGGACATTTATGAATTAGGTTATACTATGCTAAAATGAAAACAGAATGAAATCAGAAAATCTTTCTGTTACCATGTCTTGCATGTGTTTGCCAGCTCAGTAATATTCCCTCCTATAGCACTTTGTTAGTGTTGTCAGGACAGGAAGGCCTGGAGGAACGTTGTCCATGGGGTCGCGATGGGTCGGACACGACTTCGCCACTAATAACAACAAAGTGTTGTCTAGCTCTTAATCTTTCAGATGCAGTCTTTTACTCATTTTAGGAGACAGTTTCATAGAGTTATAGACTGAAACGCTGGCAAGATTTTTAACAGTCTGTAAATATTACCTCTTTGGGTTTCCACTCAATTATCTTCATGGTGCTTGCATCTGTTATGATTCAAAAATATTCCCTTTTATTCCATAATTTCATTTTAACAATATCACCCCTTGCCATCTCAGTACAATTTATTTTTAGTTTGATGATTTTATTCTGGCTCCTGGATTCAGCGAGATACTTGTTTTTCTGATTTAATCAGTATGAATACACAGATAATTGTCTCTTTAGTTTTAGCACCATCATTTAAAAGTGAATATTACCAAGATATTCAGGACATAATCTATAATGTATCAGATTTCCTTTGATCTAAGACAAAAACTTTTTTATCCAATTAGTATTGAGGAGATACTGAAAATTTGGAGTTGAAACTGGATTGTGTTTTGTGTTACGTTGCAGTAAACTCTTTTTTATGAACAGCCTAGGCATATGTTTCAAAATTGTATGCTTAAAAGACTGCAAACACAGTTATGGTTTAGTAACTTTAAAATAAGCAACAACTGATCAAGTGGAAGTTGCCTATACATATGCCACTTATTTTCACATTGTACCTCTTTAAAAAGGAGAAAATATAACGTATTTAAGAATGAAAGAACAGAGTTCATTTGTGCAAAGAAAAATTGATTCACCTAATATATTTAGATTCTATTGATTGTTTTTCAGCTAGTTTATAAGGTCTTAAAAAACAACCAAATTTAGTTTTCATACCAACCTAAATACTGATTGGAAATCAGGACATCAGATATGAGCTTTCTCCCATTTTTCTAGTTTATCATAAGTTACCAGCTTGAGAAAAAAGCTTTGTAATCACTATCAAAAGGACTAAAGAAGACAGAAAGACCCATGTTTGTTCTAATGTTTTGTACCTGTTAAAACCTTGATTCATGCTCAATTCTTTTGAACTTCCCAACCAGCTACTTCAGTAAATATCAGATCATGTAAAACTCATGGAACATTCTGCAGCTTAGTATTATGAAAGTACTTTAGCTACAATAGTATAAAAGCATATTTAGGCTTTTAGGCATTTTTTAGGCATTAGTGCAATGGAAAGGGATAGAGGTAAAGCACTAGAAGCTTTTTCCTGATTTGCACAGTTTTTCCTGATTTGCACAGAAAGGAGCAGTTTTCCTCAGTCTACCCTTACTTTTGGTTCTTCTGATATTTTAATTCCAACCATATGTTGTAAAAGTTAGTGAATATCAATCAGTTCTTTTAACACAAGTGCAGTCAGGGGTCAACTATTCTTTTCTTAAAAACAAAACAAAAAGAAAAGTTAAAATGAAGCCTATTATGCATATATACACTCTTTCAAATATCATATCCTCTAAAGTTAATCCATATTAAGTCAGCATTTCACTACTCATAAATTTTCTGTATCCCAAGCTACAGAAACCAATGACACCAGTTATCAAATATGAGATAATATTCTTAACCCTATAGTAACCCGATTTTTTCTTTCACATGAAGTTACAAATAGCATTATCTTAGTGCAAGGGCGAGCGGGTTTACTACTCTTAGAATAGAATATATTATATTCTATATAATAGAATAGAATATTCCATGAATTTTTGTAGGCAAATATTTTGTGACCTGGGCAGATGGTCACTGTAAACAGAATGATAGTACAGAATGGATAAGGGTAGGAGTGCAAGTTTCTTAGATCTGGAGAAAGAAAAGTGGAGATTATTTTATTATTATTTTCCCAAGTTGGTAAGCTTTCTTATTCAGTTAGACCTTGACTTTTGACCACAAATGAGCCCAACATTTCCATTGCTAAGCAAGGCAATTAAGTGAGTCATGCCCCAAGGTTACATCCTTTTTTGCAAGGATTATTAAGTGAATCACTACAGTTGTTAAGTGAATCATGAGATAGTTAAGTAGTTAATCTGGCTTCCCCCATTGACTTTATTTATTAGAAGTTCCCTAAGATGGTTGCAAATGATAATTCAAGGCCTTGGGATGCTGTAAATACATGCTGGATGTCAAGCACGTAAAGTTTGATAATGTGACTTTGGGAATGCTGGAATGATCATAAGTGTAAGAAGTGGTCATAAGTCATTTTTTCCAGTGCCATTGTAACTTTGAATGATTATTAAATGTATGGTTGTAAGTCAAAGACTATCTGTATTACAGTTTTTGTCGGAATTCCATTCAAAATAGTGAGTAAATATATATATGTTTTCTGAGGTTTTCACGGGTGTTTGTATGTAGGTCTTTGGTAATTCGGGTTTTCTCCCGCGTAAAATTGAAAGTGTCTTGGCGACGTTTCGACGAAGTCTCATTCGTCATCTTCAGGCTGGTGTCTCTTCGGCCTCGTGCTTCTAGAAGCAATGTGTGATCGCAGCTGTTTCTTCCTTTTAACTGCCAGTGGAGGTATGAACTGATTGGATGGGAGCTTGGCTGTGTTCTGATTGGGTGGAGGTGTGTTCTGATTGGTTAGGGGCTTGGCTGTGCTCTGATTGGATGGGGGTTGGCTGTGCTCTGATTGGCGGGGGGTGTGCTCTGCTTGGGTGGGGGCCCTGTTGTGCTCAGATTAGTCTGAGTTGCAGGGGGATTTGAGATGGAGAGCTGCATTGCTGTTGTTTGGCTTCGCGTTCGTGGTCGTGCCACATCTTCAAGGTGGGTGTCAGTTTGCTTCACGTATGAAATGGAGGGGTTTAAAATGGCCAATGATGCAGCTGTGGTCTGGTTTCTGGTCCGCGGTCGTGCCTCATCATCGGTGCGGGTTTGAGTCTGCTTTTTGCGTGGATGTGTGGTGGTGACATCATGTGTGGTCTTCGTGAGTGTGGGTCCAGTGTTGCTCCTTGTGCTAGGGATTAGTCTGTCAATAAGGCTGGGTTTCCAAATGGCTGGTAGGCGGGAGGTATCATCTCGTTTATTCATGCTGTGTGGGCGTTTTTCTATCTCGATGGCTTCTCTGATTATTCTGTTGTTAAAGTGTTCAGTTTTGGCAATAGTTCTGGTATTTTTAAAGTCAATTTTATGTCTTGTGGCTTTGAGGTGTTGGACCAGGGAGGAAGTTGGTTCCTCTTTTCTGACTGAGTTCTTGTGTTCTTCAATGCGTGCACTTATTCTTCTGTTGGTTTGTCCGATGTATGTGGTGGGGCAGGCGGTGCATGGGATTTCATATACTCCCTGATTTTCTAACTCAGTTTTGTCCTTGGGGTTTCTTAGGATGGTGGATATTTTTCGGTTTGTGCAGAATGCTGTCTTGATGTTGTGTTTGTGGAGGATCTTGCTGATTTTGTCTGTGGTGCCTTTTATGTATGGGAGGAGGGCTTTGCCGTTTTCTTGTTCTATGTCTTGGATTTTAGTGGGAGTTTCTTTTTGGATTAAGTTGGTAATCTTATTTCTTTGGAATCCGTTGGATGTTAGTACATTAGTGAGAGTGTGTAGTTCGGTTTTTAGGTGTTGTTCGTCAGCTAAGCGTTTTGTTCTCGAGATGAGTGTCTTGGCTACGGAGTTGATCTGTGCTGGGTGGTGGTGTGAGAGTGCGTGCAGATAGCGGTTTGTGTGTGTTTTCTTCTGGTAGATGGTGTGTCCTAGGGAGCCATTGGATTTCTTGTAGACTAAGACATCCAGGAAAGGAAGTTGCTTGTTAGCTTCTGTTTCCATGGTGAACTGTATTTTGGGGTGTAGGCTGTTGAGGTGTGTGAGGAAGTTGTCTAGTTTTTCTTTCCCATGTGGCCAGATTATGAAGGTGTCGTCTACGTATCTGAGCCAGAGTTTGGGTGTATGATCAGATTTTTCTAGAGCTTGGGTTTCAAAGTGTTCCATGTAGAGGTTTGCAATGACAGGTGAGAGGGGTGATCCCATGGGTGCTCCTTCTATTTGTTTGTATTTTTGTCCGTTGTAGATAAAGTATGTGTTGGATAGGCAATGGTTGGTCAGATCTAGGATGTGCTTGGGGGGGTTATATTTGTTTTGGATAGCTGTCAAGGCTTCTTTGATTGGCACTTGGGTGAAGAGGGAAATGACATCAAAGCTCACGAGTAGGTCGCTGGGCTGTAAGTTTTGTTTCTTTATGATCTCTATGAATTGGAATGAATTTCTTACGTGTGAGGTGATGGATTCTGAATAGGGCTGTAGTTGTTTGGCGAGAAATTTGGCTAGGTTTTGTAGAGGTGAGCCTATGGAGCTGACTATGGGTCTAAGTGGGGTTCCTTCTTTGTGTATCTTGGGGAGACCATAGAGCTTAGGGCATCTGGATGATTTTTCTCTGGGAATGATTCTTTGCTGGATCTCTTCGCTGATGGGCGAGGCTTTTATTTTGGATCTAGTGGTTTTTTCCAGGTAGGTGGTGGGATCTGTGATTAGGGGTTTGTATGTGGAGTCCTGGAGTAGGTTGGTTAATTTGGTTTGGTAGTCAGATGTGTTCATAACCACCGTGGCGTTGCCCTTGTCTGCTGGTAGGATTATTACGCTGGTGTCTTCTTTCAGGTTAATTAGTGCTGTCTGTTCCTCTTTGTGTAAGTTGCTTTTGGGGGGTTTGCTGGTGCAGAGGATGTTGGTGATTTCGAGTCTGATTCTGTTAGCGTCATCGGGGTTGATTTGAGTGGAGATTAAGTAATATCACCAGTCTGATGATGTTAGGTAATAAAATATCTACAAACAAACAATCAAGATCAGAGAGCACCAAACTCAGAATTAGTCCACTTTCATCACTGGACCCACGGTAGATGTTGCTATTAATAGTAAAAAAAAAAAAATTGAATCTGTTGTTCACAACTAAAAAATGGCTATGTAAATGTAAATGGCTATGTAAATGTAAAAATTAGGTATGGGTAGAAATACTGTATAATTTTTGTCACCCGACTCAGTTTGAAAAACTGTGTGAAATTTATCTTGATTGATTCCAACACATTCAATCTTTGGCAGGTTTGGAAAGATCCCTTTGTAAAAATCTGAAGCAGAACTGGATAAAACAAGAGCAGTTATGGATCTGACCCAGCCCAGTTGTCCGTGTTCCTGTTAACTACTGAAATGATGGCAACATATTTTTAATAAAAAAAAACAAAATAAAAACAATGTTATTTCTTTTTTTAGGTCTTAGGCAAAGGTGAAAAGTGGAAAGGAAGAGAGGGACCAAATTCTATTGGTGGAGGTCAGAAAGTACGTCTGTTAAAATCTGCATTGGAGATGTATGCTGATCAAGAAGATTTGGTGGTTATGTATGTGGACTGGTAAGAAGAATTTCACATTCTAGTCATTGGGAAAGTCATAATATTGTTAGTTTTGTTGCATCATGCTGGATCTTTTCTGATGCTTTAAGGAACAGAGATGGAATCTGTTTTCTACGTCAAGCTTTTTTCCCCTCTAGTTGACTTAGAGATGTAAAACATTTTCAGAGACTATTGCAGTTGTATTCTTGAAGATGTCAAAGAGGTTATTAAGACTTTAGAAGGTATGAACTGTACAGCCCAGAATTGTATCGCTCATTCTTATTGTATGAGTTAGTCCAGTGGTGGCGAACATATGGCACGGGTGCCAGAGGCGGCACTCGGAGCCCTCTCTGTGGGCACACGTGCCGTTGCCCAGCCTTGCCTCCGCCCGCGACCCCTCCTCACCAGCAACCCCCCTGGAGGAGAGTCGCCCCTGAGCGTGGCCCACACGGAGCAGTGCAGCCAAGGACATGGCAGCCAGGCAGTGTAGACAAGACTCTGCCCTCATGCCCCAACATGCACAGTTGATGCTGCGGGGTGCGGGCAGAGGGCGTGGCTGCCATGGCGCTGCTGGGCTGCCTGGGCGATCTGCGGTGGACCGTGGAGGCGGTGAGTGGCCCTGCGGGCAGGCAGGGTGGGGCGGAGTGGGGGCGGGGCAGGGGGTGGAGCGGGGCAGGGCAGGGGGTGGGGCAGGGGCGGGGCCAGTTTTTGGGCACTCAATCTCTAAAAGGTTCGCCATCACTGAGTTAGTCCTTTCAGTCAGAAAAGACTGGGCAACATGTCTTTTTAACTTGCAATATTAAATGCATAGAAACTGTAGCTATATAATAGCAACTTGCCAACCTTTTGAAATGGAAAATCAGATGCTGAGTCATGAACCTTGTTACTACGTTTCTTTCTGCTTTGGAAATATTTCCTATCAGTATAAAACAAAAAGGATTATATCTCTGGATCAGACAAGCATTTTAACATTTGTCATTGAGATTGGAAGAAATGCAAAGTGTGTTTAATTTTCACAGATGTAGAGGGGGATTTAAGCACCCCACTTTACCTTTGTTTTGTTAATAAAATATTTGTTAATATTTTTTTTACTTTTAGGGAAGTTAAGTGGTCATTACACAGTTAACTCTGGACTAATTAAAAAGCAGTAATTAGAACAAATTAACAAAAGCAATCTGGCTATCCCAACGTATTCCTCCTTTTTTTTTTTTTTTCTTCTTCTTGCGCCTGACTGCTTTGTGACTACTTTAACAAATAGTCTGGATGATTCTTTTCTGGGACAGACAAAGGGTAGAAGAAGCCAGCAGAACAACATTAGGTCATTCTGCTCTGTGGTGAAGAAAGTGCTGTCTGGAAAGCTGTGCTCTCGGTTGCATCTGGATCATGTCACCGGCTTAACATTTCTACTTTCAGCTTTGGAAAGAGGGAAAATGTAGCTCTGAGCCAGCTACCACTTTCCTCTCTGTGTGTCACCTTTTTCTTCTTTTGCACTGTTCTTTAGCTCAGTCTCTGGTTTGGTGAACTTGCCCAGAGGGCTGTTTGTAGCATCAACCAGACAGCTTTTGGAAACAGAAGAAATCCCAAAGCAGATTTCTTTTCTTTCATCTTTCTGCCAAAACTTGGGGAAAGTGTGACAGTGAAAGTTTTTAGAAACCTACTAGGTAACTATATATATATATATATATATATATATATATATATATATATATATATATATATATATATATATATATATATATATATATATATATATATATATATATATATATATATATATATATATATATATTTTCTTTCCCTCCCACAAATTCTTACCATACTCTTAGAACATGAAAAGAGTCTGTTTTCTTTTCCTTTTGTAAAACAGCACCTCTCTGTCTGGTACCCTCCTTGACTCCAAATAGGATTAGTAGCTCTTAAAAGATAAAACTCCTCAAGTCAAGCTCAACTTCTGAAGACTGAATCATGTGCTTTTCTGGGAAGGATTATAGAAGTAATTCGTCATTATCATTTACCATGGATATTCACTTATTTATTAAATTTCCAATCTAGATTCATTATATGCCCTTCTACAAGAGTCATAGCTTGTTAATAGGTATTGCAAAACTGCTCTTTTCAATCAGTGTAAGTCATCAACTTTTAATAATCGGAAATGTCTTTATTTTCCAATTCTAAGTTTTTTGATGTTACATTTTCTATTACTTAATATACCATATTTGATACCCTACATCTGGTTTATTTAAGTGTTATACTTTGTTACTGTTGCAAATTTAACACTCTACTGTAAAATTCCCCACAACCTTTGATATAATTAATTGTTGCTATCTTTTCTGACGCTAATAGTAGAGCATCCATTTAACCCTTAACTATTAGAATATTTGCTTGCTATGTTTAAAAAAATGCATGCTAGTCAGAATTTTTTGGAGAAATGGAGACATGTAGCCACCCAGCATCTTGTGACTGTAATTTATGTACATGATGCACAAGGATGAAATGCATGTGTACATTTCCCTTCTATGTGGTCTGTTGCATCTTATTCTATAACATTTATGTATCATGGCAGAAAGGTATACCAATGCTTCTCACAAAAGGTTTCATGAATAAATTTTTTAGAATGAAAGGTATTATTTAAATTATTTAAAAAGTTCTTGAGAACAAAAGTGGGGGAAATAGAATTCAGCCTGGGGAAATTTTCTGGAATTATTTCTTAATTAATTAGATTTATATGACCAACCACTCACTCTCAGTGACTTTGGGCGGCTTACAAACAATATAACATTAGATAAATCAATGAGCATTCTGCAGAAAGCTGCAGTGGAATTTATATATTTATCACATTTCTACACCATCGATCTTACCTAAGGGACTCTGAGCAGTTTGTGGAATGTTTTTGGCAACAGGAAAGAGAAATAATATTGGGATTCTTGAGGAGCCTGAATTGCCATTATACAGTTTTTATATTGATAGACAAATGTGAATTCTGTAGTTAGGTAGTTAGACCTTGAAAACTAGAGCTTCCTTATATTTTCCATTGTTATGGATTACTTTTTTTTAAAGGCACAAATAAATAAGTTCATGATGACCATAGAAAGATTGTGAATTTAGGTCTCTATTGATATTTTTTATTATGTAGAAGACACATATCTGTTCATTCACAATTAGAATAAATCTTGGGTTGTTGTATGGATAGTAAATTTTACCCAGAAATCATATTTTTTTAGTTGATCATTGCTATGATTTCCTTTGCTGATTAAAAACCCATGGAATTAGCTACCTTTTTAAAAAATAATTTTTTTAAATGAAAAAAAATCTTTTTTAAAAAGAAAATTAATGAGCAAAATAATGGCTGCATTTTTGTCATATATTTCAGGTTCTAAAAGGGTTATGAACTTGTCTTGCACAGTTTAAACTTGAACTCTAGAAATTATTACTGATCCTGACAGATAGATAGTGGAAACTCCATTATACCATGATGTAAAGAAATGTTTTGACATTCTGAAAAGAAAATAGAGACCATATCTGTCTATTCTCTCTCTCTCTCACACACACACACAAACACACACACCATCATCATCATCATCATCATCATCTATCTAGAATTAGTCATGAAGTTCTTTCTTCAGGAATATACATAAAATGTTTAAATATGTTATTCTAAAAAAATGGAATAATATGGAATTGTATTATTTATATAATATAATATAATTTATATAATTTGGAATAATATGGAGACTGCTGTACCTTTTCATTTTGATTTGTAGTAATTCCTGGAAAAGCACTACTTTAGCAATAATTTTTTCAACAATATACATTGAACTAGGCGTCCAGACATAGAATACCATAGGCATTCTTTAAAGTTTTTTCCCCCAGAAATATATATCCAGATGTGAATAGAGTTTCTGCAAAGTAATACATGTTTTAAATAGTAACATCTGTGAGATGCATCAGTTTGTGGCAAAAGCTTAAGCCCTATTCAGTCCTTAGAGAACATAATTTATTCCAAGTATTGAGTGAAACTCTCAAAGTTTTCCACAGTTGTCACTAAGTTGAGGGTTTAGTATGAGATGGTGAATTATGAAATTAATTAAGAATAATAATATTAACTCTTAAAATGAAGTGGATGTTAATGAAATGTAAATTAATGGAAACCTAGGGCTTGTATTAGCCTGCCCACTTTTTGAACTGAAGGTTCTGACATGCTGTTCAAAAGTGCAGACCACAGCATGAAACACTTCTTACTCCTTGTCTTTGGAATATAGATGGAACTGTAGGACCATTTTAGTTGTACATATGAAGCCTCCTGCCTTATATATGCAAATACCTGAGGATTGCATTAAAAAAACCTCAAGATCTCCTCCAACCGTATTATTCTATTACTCTGTTAAAATGACTTTAAGTTCTATACTGAGTTGTTGATAAAGGTAAAATACCGAGAACATTTCTTTCCTCACTCATATGCCGAAGGACCTGTTTTCTCTTAATGTCCAAATAAGTCTACATTCTCCTTTTATCTTAATTACTAGGAATATGTTATAGTAAGTGTAAGCACAAAACTGGAAATAGCTAAATGAATCATAGAGCAATTTCTCAAGCAGGCTTTTTCAGGGAAAGAGGGAGTTAGCAAATTTAATCCCGGGCAGTTTTGTAGTGGTTATAATTAAGAAATTGTTATAATTTAGGTATGTATTTTAGTGATTAACTTGGAAAGCTTTTCATTTTTTGACATTCTGATCACTTTTTACCTATAGATGGTTATGCTGCCTTTATTTTCGTACAACTCAAGGCAGTTGGACTAAGAAAGAATGACTGTAGTAAAATTGTAAAAATAATATGCCAAAGGGCCTCAGAAAAATAGAACTTATGGTGTCCCAGTTCCTACTCCAGTATCTTAACCTCTACATTAAATCTCATTTTGATATGCTTCTTGGAGTCTGATGGGAGCAAACCAAGGTACATGTTTAGTTGTTCTCTATTCAGGATATTTCTTGTACTTAACGTATTCTACATTCAATTAGTTCATTTTTAAAAGAAAAAAATTAATGAAAGTTATTAGATTTTTGAGATTCTTTTCAGATTTTAAATGAAACTTAGGATTGCAACCATTGTAATAATAGAATCAAATACAGCCTGTATATTCAATGGTTCTGTCTTATTTTTAGTCGGTAAGAACCTAAAGCAACAAACTCTGATTTAAAAGCTTTAACATTTACTCTGAATTATACTGGAAAGATATACAGAAAGTGACCCAAATTCACCAAATAAGTGTTTGTGATTTTAACAGGCACTTAATAGGCATTCATATTCTATCTACTTATCTTACAAGAGCTCAAGGGGATATATATAGTATTACTTGATTCAGTTTATATCTAGATGATAGATGATAGAGAAAATAAAAACTAGGAAAATGTCATTTAGTTAACTTCCAAACCTGGTAGCCAATTTTTCTTAGCATACTTCCCTTCTAAATCATCTAAACATGGTACATTATGTACTCCATGCATGATTTCATAGAAATTAGATTGATAGGCCTGGTGTTAAGATCAGTTTGGAAAGGGAAACCTTATTATCTTTTACTGATCCTACAACCCAAACTTTTCTATTCAAAGGGATGCTAATATTCAAATCACTGCATCTGTGTTGTAACAAAATTCTGAAGTGGTACATGGTCTGGTCAAGAAGCAGTGGACCTTTAGCAGTTCAGTTAACTTTTCCTAAGCTCTGCATTAATATACTTTTCCATGATTAGGATTTTAAAGTTACTACTACAGACAGGTTGGTCCATAGCATATGACATGGATATAGTATAATTTTTAGCTTTTTAAAAACAAATCTACCATGCATGTACCAAAAAGAGTTTATTTTGGCTAGCCTCCTTTGGTATGGTGGCATTTGTTCTACTAAATGGCAAATGTACAAAAAGGGGGAAGTTAAAAATCAACCTCCTCCTCCTCCTCCTCCTCCTCCTCCTCCAATTCTGCCTAAGTTGATTTTCCTTATCTTATTTTTTTCTTTTCTTTCATTAGCAATTATAGAATGGAGGCTTCAATACTAACTAGTTCCAGATCAAAACCTTTATAGCATTAAAAAATATATCCTTTGATGTGACTTGCAGCAGTTTTTCTTTTCTTTTTATCTTATACTCAATAGCATATGAAAAAGTCAGATAATTTAAGCATGTAATATCAATATTCTAACTTATAATTAATACTGATAGAACATTTCTTTCTCTTTTATTTCTAATACTTTATAAAAACAATAGAATGTTAGTAATTTTAATTAATTCTGTACAAATATCACTGTATTGAAACAATGTAACAACAGTATATAAAAAGGGGGGAAATGGAAAATGGCAAGGGTGTAGCATTAAAATTTTAGGGAAGGAAAAGCATTGGAATATTGATGGCAATGGGAAGTGCAATTCTGGGAAATGAGTGACAGCAGCTGGAAGGAGGCAAAAAAAGGAAGGCCATGGGATGGAAGTGAAATATGCCACCCAAAGTCATTGACTACAGCAAAAGGGAAGGAAAAGAATTTGAAGTGTGTGTGTGTGTGTGGTGTGTGTGAATTGTAAGTACTGGGATATGTTGCATTGGGAGATGCTCTGGAAGAACAGCAGAGAGAGGAAGTGTAATAGCCTTGCCCTTCTTATCCTATGAGATTGTTCCAGAATCCCTGCAGCTTTTGTTTTAGCCAAAGTCCAAACAGCACAAAGAGTTCTGCAATTTCTTTTTCCTTTTTTGCCCAGTTGTGGCCAATGGCTAATCCAGAACAATTTGGCAAGACTTTAGAGACACTCTATGTTTGTTTCAGGTTCGAAACAAAGTTACATTTTCTGTTTCATGGACATGACTAAGATGAAAATAAAAAAGGCAGAAATATTCAAAGAGCTGGAGCAGCAGTATGAAAATGCAATGTGAAAAATTAAAAAGGTAGAAACATTAAAAGCAGAAAATAGGAATAGATAAAGAGTATATTTCTGCACAATCCTATTTAATTGAAACTAATCAAGGAGACAACCAATAAATAAGTTTCCTGACAGCAAGAACAATTAATCAGTGGAGCAACCTGCGTCCTGAAGTTGTGGATCCTCCAACACTGGAGGTTTTTAAGAAGAGATTGGAAAAACCATTTGTCTGAGTTGGTTTCCTGCCTGAGTAGGGGGTTGGATTAGAAGACCTCCAAGGTTCCTTTCAACTCTGTTATTCTGATTTATGACTACAAATATGGAAGAAAAAAAGTATTCTTTTCCATATCCATTTGGGGAATTGAACGTATAAACTGCAAGGGACTGTAGATGCTGTATTTGCATCTACAATATACAATAGTTGTCTTGTGATAATGTAGAGAAGAGGAGATAAAGAAAATTGAAGCCCGTTAAGACTCTCTGGCTTGTACCGCTTCAATGGAATTTTATGTTCATTAGAGGTGAATAGGGATGCTTGAAAATATTTGAAGAGTGGCAGTGGGACTATTAGGAATAAAACAAGCACACACAAAAACACAATAATTAATTCAATAATTCAGTAGTTATAAATATAAGAAATGAATGTTATATCTTTAAGGAAAGACTGCCTCTACATTTCATCAAGTTGCTGTTGTATCAATTGCACTTGCAGAGAAAGTATGGCATGGGTATCACAATGGTGCTGGAGTAGACATTTGGTTCAATGGGATTGGATCTTGTTGTTGGAACATGTTCTAAGGCAAATGTTTCTCAACCTGGACAACTTTAAGCTACTACTAAGTAGGGAACACCTAGGAACAGCTAGATATTATCTATCTGAGATTTGTTTGAGAATACAAATTAAAGGTTAAGAATCAACTATTTTGGAAACTATTCTCCACTGATTTCTCTCTGCGCATGTAAAACACAGGGCACATTATATCCAGTACCCAGTGTTTTACATGCATTTTTTCTATCAGTCCTGATTTAGGTTGATTGAAAGAAAATTTCCATTGAAATTTCTTTCAAAGTAGAAATGAATGTTTGTTTGTTTATTTGTTAAATTTATTTATCACGCCCTGGGACTACTCTGGCTGGCTTACAACAATAAAAAAATATAAAAATATCAATAGTAAATAATATCATGCAGTAGTTCATGTAATACCATGAATTATCCTGGGTGGAATTTGGAAGTATAGGACAGGATGGAAGAATGTCCTGTTCTGTAGCTTTGCAGCCTCTCTAGCTTTCCTGCTTCCTAAAAGAAGCCCCTATGAGGCAACTCCTTACATGACATGTTTTGGACTAAGAAGTGTGGGCAGCTACAGAGGCTTCAGAATGTAGGGAAATTGTGTAATGGAAGATAACAGCTTCAGTTCTACCAACTCCAACAACATTGTAAACTCTGAAACACACCATGGGGAATTGAATGGAATTTCTCAGGAGCTTGGAAAATATGGCAAAAAATGAAACTCACAGGAGAAGAAAACTTCTGTGGAATGTTGAGGTTTCTGCACATTGGTTTCAGTTGTAGAAGGAACATACTGAAAAGCATAGTAAATGGTCTCTCTCCCACGCTATTTCTCTACAATTCTTTCAGAAAACCTTTTTTCCACCTTCTTGGCCTCAGTATTGGAAATACATTAGAGTGGTAAAAATGGCTGCAGCGATAAATGGACAGAAGCAAATAGATGAAACCTATATATTCCTTTTAATAGAATGACTTGTTTTGAAAGAAAAATTGGAAATAACCTGATTTTATTTAAGGCTAAGTGAATGAGATAAAAAAATAGAATTGTCTCATTTTTCTAAATGTAAAGCTTACATCTGAATAACACCTGAATCCATACACTATAAAGGTAGAATTGTTCTCTTTCGTTTCAGTGTTGAATGCTGCTGTTGAAGTGTAGAAATGCTTTTTAACAGTCATTTTTCCTACTCTCTTTAGTTATGATGTTATATTTGCTGGAGGACCTGAGGAGTTATTGAAGAAATTTCAGCAAATTAATCATAAAGTTGTATTTGCAGCAGATGGCTTGATATGGCCTGATAAAAGATTGTCTGACAAATACCCAATTGTCCGCAGTGGAAAACGATTCCTTAATGCTGGAGGTAAGTAGTATTTTTCAAAGTCAAAAGTAGAAAAATGGCGTGCTGTGCAAATTTGCTTTCTTTGCTAATTATATTTTGAAACATTTTGAAGAGGAAATGTACATTATTAATAAGAGTAATTTCAGATAAGTTTATCCCATCTCCTTTTCTTATCAACAAGAGCTGAGGTAGGCAAAAGGGAAGATGAAAAGAGAAAAGCGGGAGACAGTTGAATTAGTATTTTCAAACTTGGCAACTTTAAGATGTGTGGATTCAATTCCCTAATTCCCCAGAATTTCCTATGCTTGTTAAGGAATTCTGGTTGCCAATTTGGAAGAACACTGTTTTAGACAGAAGCTGACAAAGTACTTATAAAGCAACATAAGGTTTTCTTACACAGCTAGCTAGTTTGAAGAATGTTGCAAAAATTCCTCAGAATGTGTTTCAGGCAAGGAGAATTGCTTAGGCAAATTTGCACATTCCTAAAAATACTCTGACTGATATGCCATAGTTATTACAGATAGCCTATTATTATGTGACACTAGAAAGATGATTAAATATAGAAACTACAATCTTTTCTGTACTGAAATGATTCATGTTCTCCTTTGTCCTTTCCTGGGCTGAATTGAATTTCTCAATGTTTCTGACATAGCTCTGTTCAGTAACATTTCAGGAAATTAAAATGGTTGCTGGATGCTTCTTCATCTGTCATCTAATGACTCTAGCCAGAATTATCTTAATACATATAATATTTTTGTCTTGTTACCTCATGCACACTTTTCCCTGATATATCAATTTTTGTGTATGCTTTTCCTTGTAATCTCGTGTTATAAATTTGGCTTTGGCACAGATGTTCTAGTTTGTGTGCTAATTGGGTAGAGTAGATTAAAATGGAAACTGATTGATTTCTTATCTTCTGTTATTTGAACTAAGTAAGGTTCCTCTGTGGGCGTTTTAGCCATTTGGATAATTTGGAATTTTAGCCAGTTCTGCAGATACCCACTGTTCATATTTTGTTTAAGGAGGGCATTGTTTTAGGTCGAGAGGTTACAGTTATTATTTACATATTTATTTATTTAATTTTCATCTGAAGTTTGTTACAGTGCCATACCTCCAACAGGCATTCATGAGACTTTGGTCAGGAACTAGAAACAGAGACAGAAACAGAGATATGGATGTGATACTTAATGCCTGTTCTTCCCTCTGGACTTGGGAGCCCATACACTGTGTAAATCTTCTGGAACACAATGGCAGCAATTTGACTGTGCCATTCAGTGTATGCTGTTCCTACCTATCTTACACCCTGCTAAAAGCCTCTGAAGCCTCTTTGTCTAATGTGATACTGCTTCTCTGAATCTAGTGCTTTTTGGAGAGATGATTTTACCAAACTTTCTAATGTTTATCCATTATTTTTATCTGCTGTAATAACAATGTTTTAATTTTCTTACTGATGTTTGCACATCAGTTTGCACATTTTAATGTATTTTATTAATGCTTGGCCATTTTTAATGCCAGCCACTCTGAGTTTCATTTTATTTTTTACAACTGGCAATCACAACAATAAATATTATAAATTGAATTGAATTTTCATTTTCAGATAGATAGATAGATAGATAGATAGATAGATAGATAGATAGATAGATAGATAGAGAGAGAGAGAGAGAGAGAGAGAGAGAGAGAGAGAGAGAGAGAGAGAGAGAGAAATATAAAGAAAGGGAAGGAACAATATAAACCTGTGCAGAAAGAAAAATAATTTCTGTCTATATCTTCTTTATCTGTCTATCTCTGTAAGTTTATCTGACAGCCAGTTTGATGTAGTAGTTAAGGCATCAGTTTAGAAACCGGGAGACCATGAGTGCCAGTCTCATCTTAGACACAAAGCCAGCTGGGTGACCTTGGGCCAATCACTTTCTTTCAGCCCTAATAAGGAGGCAATGGCAAATCACTTCTGAAAAACCTTACCAAGAAAATTGCAGGAACTTTTCCAGGCAATCTCCAAGAATCAAACATGATGGACTAGAAAGAAAACAAATGTTTATCTACTATATCATAATTATTCCTTTTCTTTTTTAAAGAAATCTAATAATTTAATCATGTGAAATAATTTTATCAGTCTTCTTTTGTCAATATAAAACCACCTCATAAATAGAAAGTTAATGCATTTTTGCAATCTAAGATTGTAAATCTGAAATACCCATATATTTCCAATATAAAGTAATGATCTTTAATTCCTTCATGCTCAATAAATCCAAATTTCTTTATATAAGTTCCAGGTTTGGGGTGTATAATTCAAAAGTATGCTCATATATTTCAACACATCGATCTTTGTATTGTCATATTAAGACTTTTTTTTTCACTAGCTAAAGTAATGAGCAACTGATGATATAATTAGAGCAAAAGTAGGCAGTCAATTGTTATACTGATTTTTGTTGGTATAAAGTTTTTCAAGAATAAATAATAGGTGAATTAAGCTCAGACGATATTTGACAGACTGATTTTATTTCATTTGCAATAAGAATGATAGAAAATGGAACTGCTGTGGGCTATCTTGGTGCCTTGTCTTAAGAAAGCAAACCATAAATCAACAACAATAACTAGGAAAGAACTGATTTTTCCAATGTGTGTTTCTATTGTGCATGGCCATTTAAATGTTGTTGCCAATATGATTATAGCTTTTTCTACACCAACTAGAAAAGTTTAACTTAATCGTCTTTTAGTTTTAATATGGAGCAATAGCATCTGTAGTTTATCTTAATTATTGTTTGCTTATATAAAAATATTACTTATTTGAACAACATGGTATGGTTTATATTTGTTATTTTGAAATCCTGAATCAACTTTGCAAAACATTTTTTGAAGACTTTCAAGAGAACTTGTGCTGAATATAAAGATTTTAAATGATATAAATTATTTTGCTATTAAATAAGGCTGACATATAACATTGGATTACTACTAATGATTTATTAGAAAAATCTGAGATATGTTAACCAGGCTTGTATATGCATCATGTCTTTCAATCCCTTACTCTCCCATTTAAGTTTTACATGAGATTGCTGAACTCTTACACTGGCTAATAAGATATCTTTACAACGTGCTCTTATAACATGGTATGCTAAAGCTATGATTCTATGCACTTTTATATCTAAGAATGTCCCACTTCTTTATTACTTTGTTTTGCTTTGCTCATTTTATATAACATATTTTTACTGCCCTAGGTATTCGAATGGTTTATAATAATCAACCCAGAAAATTAAAATATTAATTTAAGGTTGAAGAAAGAGAGGTATTGGGGCTGCCCATTAAAATGCAAAGTCCAAAGGAAATTCTGTAGTGAGTATATTTCACTGCATGTGAATGATTTAGGAAAAGACCCTCTCCCTTGTGCTAGAGAATGGATTCTACTTCAGAAGGTCCTTTCTTACAGATCTTTTTAGAAATGATGCATAGGATTTGACAGCAGATTTCATTTGCTATTTATGAATTACTTCACACTGGTTTTGTGATCACTTATGCCAAGTTAGAGAGTGTCATGCCATCATCCCAATTTCGTTTTCTCTCAAACAATAGCAGAACTAGAATGATACCTAGAATAGTTTTTCTATTTAGGAGCAAGAAATCAGAAGAACAGAATGTATCTCAAGAAATAAACACCAAGAAATCTCCAGCAAGAAATTGGGTACAGCTTCTCCAAAAAGGTTTTTAGAATTTTCTTAACGTTTAATGGTTAGTGTCTTAAAAAATATCAAATTGTTTTTTATTTTATTTCAGGATTTATTGGTTATTCTCCAAATGTAAATGATATTGTACAACAATGGGACCTTCAAGATAGTGATGATGATCAGCTTTTTTATACAAAAATTTATATTGATCCACTGAAGAGGGTAAGTAGAACTTGATCAGCAATCAATACAATGATTGCAAGTGTCTGTAGGTAATGTATTAAACCTATATATTTGGGGGCAGTTCACATAAATTTTACTTTTAAACAACTTAGGGAAAACATAACATCATTTCTTCAATTCTTTCGAACAAAAATATATTTGTTCTAGATCACATGTTGTAGATGAGGGAAGAACCTTAGAATGGAAGAGTCAGCAACCTTTTGAGCTGATTTCAATCACTTGTCAGTTAGGGACATTTTATAGATTATCATCATGTTTATAGCTTAGTTGAATCCAATCTAGTTTTGAGTTGTGACTCTGTCTTGCTGATTTCTCCCACAACATCAAATGTTGTCTCCTTCCTTTCTGCTTTTGGAAAATTATTCAACTGACAGGCATAGCCCTGAATCTTTTTACATAATTTATTTCACCATTCCGTTGGATTGGAAAAAAAATATAAAAGGAACCAATGTCAATATAACAATTTCCAGTGGGAGAAAAGCAGTAAATGTTGTGACACCATAACAAAAGGAAACAAAATATTATCCTATAACTATTATGGATTACAACATGCTTCTTTGGATGCATGGAATATAGTAGCAGAATTATCACAAATGTTAACCATAAAATGTTTTATGGTGCAGCTTCCTGCATTTGAACAGCTAATTAAATGATTATGTTAAGAAGTATTTTGCTTAAGTAAGGGATAATTTTGTTGACTATTGTGATGGAACTGTATTCAGTTTTTCTTGATGGAGTTGGTGTATGTAATTCCTATGCTCAAGGATAGATACCTGAAGTCAGTGAAAAAACATTGGAAAAACTGGAATATTTTGCAGTGCATTTTGGATATAATTATTAAAATCATTCTCATATAACTGTTCATCTTAGGTGGTTTTAACAATGTTGTTAAGATTTAAATTAGGGGTATATAATGTCTACTCTCTGAAGTCTTAGGTGCAGCTTCCAGAGTTCCCATCAAATTTTCTGGAAGATTCAGAATATGACATATAACTCTGGGACACTTAATACATTCCAGGAGGAAAAAGATAGTATTTTACTGAACCCTATTATATTTTAAAACTGGGATATAGAACTTTCTATAGATGTCAACCTACCAGATGATTTTTCCTTCCCTATGTGAAGATTTTAAGATGGAAAGGAATTAGATATTGGTACTAAAATAATCTCTTGGCTCTTTCACTGATTTGAACTGAGGCACATCTATGAATTCTAGAAACATGCCTTGCTGTTCTTTTTATAAAAAGGCTAATTTATGTAGCAGTCTTAACTATCCTTGTCTATGTACCATAGTCTATTTCCAACTTTCTATTCTGATCTTTCAAATATGGTAATCTGTTAGCGATTTTTGGCAGATATTCTTGTACTATATACTGCCAAGTCACTCTTTGAGAAGTCATGAACTTTTCTTGGCCTTTGGAACAGAAAGCAAATCTCTGGTATTAGTGACATATAAACAATGTCTTAAGAAAGTATATATTCTTGAAGTATTATGAACATGATGATATATGGAATATTGCAAAAGGATGAAATGTGTGGGTGTGGGTGTTTAAAAGAATTGCCAATGAAACATCTGGTCATTATATAACACTATTTGAATTTAGTTTTATACTGATCTTTACTTTATAGGGCCACTTTTACCATATTTTCTCTTCTTGTACTTTAGGAACGTATCAATATTACCTTGGATCACAAATGCAATATTTTCCAGACCCTAAATGGAGCTGTTGGTATGTATGTTAAAGTACATATAGTTGATGAAATATTCATTCATTTATTCATTCAATTTATATGCTGCTCATCTCACTGGAGGTGATTCAAGGTAGCTTACAAACAATGCAGTTATTGCTTCTTCTTTGCCAATGTTGCAATTCTTGCCCATGATATGGAATTTGGCCTATGTGATTTATATTTGCCTGATTGAAGAAATGGATATAAAATGATTCTCATAGTTGAAGAAAAAAAGAAATGCTATTTGCCTCCATAGAACATTTCATGATCCTTCAAGTTTTCCTAGAGTCTCTTACATGGGGATCTGCAGCAGTGGAGTTTTCATCAAAATGAACAAGCATATACTGTAGTGTCATCACATAACATCTATCCTTTAACTACTTATGACATAACCTCTACATAATGCTTGGATGCAGCATTGTAATGCAAGTGCCAAAGAGTTCATGTTTTAATATTGCAATATATGTGATTTGGTCCCACCACTGCATCTGTCTCTTGTCTTAGTCACATGCCAGAACTGAGAAACAGGTCTTCTCAGGACCTGCATCAATATGGAAGGCTCTTTTAGTTTTCATAAGTGCTGGGAGAGAATGCTGGAAATATGAAGAGGCCATGCTGCATCACAAATTTTAAAGGGAAGCATCCCTTTGAAGATTTCAAAATTTTGTATGAAATTATTGGTTATGGATAAGAGAGCTTGAGGTGTATTCACTTATTTACCAAAAATATCAATCTCAAGATAAGAAAGCTCGGAATTTACTGAGCATTAATTCTAAATTTTAAAAACTACTTTCAATATCATCTACTTTTTCATTTCCTGGCAATAGACATAGGAATAGAAGAATGGTATGAACTGGATTAGATGAGGGAAAAAATGCCAATTTATTATTTTTACAGAGAATTTGAGAAAACTCTGGATAGATGTTAAATTCCCCCCCCCTCAAAAAAAAGGAGGGGAAGAGAACATCCACTTCCTTAATATTAAGAGAAAGAAGTGGAGTTATTCATTTGGAATACTATTCTTTGAATATTTTAGTGATTATTATATTTAATGACTCTGGCTTTTTAATATCTTTTATGATATATATGGTCTTTTTAATTTTTGAATGAGTAGTTTGGAAATTAAAAGATTAGGTGAGAATCTATGGATGCTTAGGAAGCTGCCAAGAATGTTGTATCATCCTTGTTTGAGTAACCAGCAGTTGATGCGTTGTTAATTTCTTGATGGGCTGCAGATGAAGTTCTTCTGAAATTTGAAGACGGAAGAGCCAGAGCTAGGAATTCTATATATGATACTTTGCCAGTCACTCTTCATGGAAATGGCCCAACAAAAGTAAGTGAAAGTGACTTAATTTCAATATGAGCTTTTCCACATGAGACCAATAAAATAGAAATTAATTTGTTACGAGCATAGTAACAGTGGTAGGAAGGATCAATGTATTTCATGAAATTTCATAGCCAAATTCACTTTGTCCCATTAAGTGAATAGATCTTATTCAAAAGCTAGAAATGATAATCTATTGAATTGACTTGATTGTGGTTTGTTCCTCTATCTTTCCTAACCTAGCTTAATCTCAATTACTTTGGAAATTATATACCTAATGGCTGGACTCGTGAAACAGGATGTGGTGTCTGTGACTCAGATTTATTAGAAATGGCTACATTGCCTGTGAGTATATGCTGCATATACTTGAAGTATGTATATAAATGATACATTATCCAGCTGTCTATAAGTGTCTCCTTTCATACCTTGCATCCAACAGATTTTCTCATCTTTCTTTTCTCCATCTAGCTATCATTTTATCCATAAAATGAGGGTGGGAACTGATTTCTGTTATGTGAAAATAATTACAACTTTATATGGAAGTTCAGGACTGAATGTACAATTTTCTCTCCATCAGAGAGTCCTAGTCTTCTATTTCCAAAGTTTACCAGGGAAAACCTTGGCAGGTGATAGCTTTCTGGATTGAGCCCATGACAGACACTAATAGTCTCATCGTGTGTGTGTGGTGGGGGATGGTGGCAAAAATTTTGTGCTTCCACTTTGAAGCTTTTCTCTGCATTTCCCCTTTTCTACGTCTTCACCAAAAAGGACAAAGTACAGTCCAATGTTGTAGGTAGAAGAAAAACATCCAAGCAAAGTTCCCACTTATTACTGCACATGATTCAGATCTCTCTTATCTGACTCAGATCAGGAGAAGGAGGAGCTGTCCTTGGTCAAAGAAGAAGATGAATAACCAATCTTATTCACCAGAATCTTCCAAAAATAGACTTTGTTCAATGTTTCAAAAAAACTTCAAAACTCTTATGACTCAAGGAGCCAGAATTGTAATGGACCCCAGAGCAGAAAACAAGTTCTCAGAAACTTGCAATTCTGTTTAATAGCTTCTTTGTCTCAGTAGAGTAAGCCAAATCACTGAGGCACAATGGGGGAACCCCAAAGAATCTTTCTTTTGGCTGTCAAAAATATTATTTTTGGTTCTTAAGCCCAATAACTTTAACTTAATACCTGGCCCCGCAGCCTAGGGATACTTCCATGATAGCTCTGATCTCATGGACCATATATAATAAGGGTTGGGAAATAGTCCCCTCCCCCAAAGCCCAGAAGACACCAAATGGATATTCTGCAAAAGATTGCAAATGGATTTCTTTGCTATCATGGTTTTGTCAGGGCTTTTCTAATCTTGGTAGAAAATGTAATTTGTCTTCTCTCATCAAAGTTAGATAGGAGTGAATGAGGTACACAAGGCCCTCTCCTTCATGGTATAAGTTAGTCTGGGCAGTGCCTAGTTTTCAGCCAGAGGCACAGCACTAACATTTACTCTAAGAGACAACTATGGCAGAATTTAGGGTTTTTATTCTCTGAAATTGCTTCTCTTCTTGAACACATTTCATTAGCAAGCTAGGTAAGAATAGTAATGCATAGGGAAATGGTGCTTGCTGATTTGTTATAAACTACCAGATAAAATTACCATACAAATATAAATATTACATAGCTGTTATTCTCATTTTGTGAATAGTGTTAAGAGAGATTAAACTGAAACAGGGAAATTCTGAACATTTTCAATTGACATAAACCTGTATTTCAAGATGAAGAATGGCATCAGTGATTTTAAGATTTATGCCAGGTGATGGCATTATCTATTTTTTAATTAAAGTATTTGCAAATGTAATCCTAGTGATCATACCTAAGTTAATATTTTACTTTTTGTGTTTTAACTTCACAGAAGTTTTCCTTTGGACTCTATCCACTTTGTTCATGTTGGTATTGGAAAGCCACACATAATAAAGTATAATCGCTCCCTCCCACCTTCCCTCTCTCCCAGATTGCCATTATATATTATGTTTTTGAAGGATTAAAATCAACACCTTGCAACTGAATATGGGTCCCATCTTAGTTATATAAAAGACTTGAAAACTATGCACCCGTATTATTACTACAAAATCTTATACATCTATACTAAAAAGTTAAGCCCCATGAAATTCAATGGAACTTATTCCTAGGTAAATAGTTATAGGATTGCAGGCAAAACTAATTATTATAGTAGTTTATAAAAATATTTAATGCATCAGTTCTTTGGTATAATTTAAAATATTTACTAATGTGTGGAAAATGCTAATACAGAAAAGAACGCCTTTTTTCAAGGTTCATAATAGTAGTTGATTGTTCTTACAGTGAAAGATTTTGAAGTCAGTCCTTTGCACTGTTTGTACCTTTACTCTTATTGTTTTTAGGAGGGTCCAACAGTAACAATTGGTATTTTCATTGAACAACCAACTCCCTTCCTATCAAAGTGCTTAGACAGAATATTGAATCTGGAATATACAAAAGAAAAACTTAGCATCTTTATTCATAATAATGTAAGTATTTTATAAATAGGAATTTAATGGTAATTTTTGTAAATCAGTAAATGACTCAATTTATACTACAGACTGATAGTAAAATAACATTAAACTTTTAAATGATTGTGCTGTTACATGAGATATAATATGCATATACTGTGTATGTTCATAGTAGAATTTCATCTCAAGTTAGTGTTTCTATTATCTCTCCAATGCATTGTTCTTTCAAATCTTGAAGCATTTGTTCCTTTGTATTTAGAGATGCATGGAAGGAGGAATTAAACTCACAAATACTAAATATGCTGGTGTATTTCCAGGTGCTGGTTACCACCTTTAAAGCCCTCTGTGGCTTGGAACCAGGCTACCTGAGGAACCTTTCCCCCCCAAGATCCATCCAATTTGTTCCAGCAGATTGGGCATGTGACAAATCCCATTAGCCAAAGAGTGCTGACTGGCAGGAACTAAAAGATGTGCCTTATCTGCTATAGCCTCTACTTTGTTGAATATTCTCCCTTCGGAGGTTTTAGTGTCTTCAACTCTGATTTCTGTTTGCAAGGCTCTGAAAACTTGACTATGTAGCTGTGTATTATGGGTCTTGAAATGTATTAAGGACCCTGTTTCTTGGCTTTACTGTTAGCTGGTAACTATCTCTGCTGTGTGTATTTCTTTTTTGGATGTTTTTACAGTTCTGTTGTTTCTAATTGTTTTAGAATTGTAAGCCACCCAGGTGGTTGAAACAGGCTACTCTAAAAAATGAATGGATGGATGGGTGGATGGATGAATGAATGAATATCCAAAATGTTTGTTTATCCCAATTGTTTAGGGACTTTGAACATTTTTTTTTCAATCTAACTGCAGAAGGTTAGACATGGGTGGAAGTAAAGATTATGTTATCAATCTGGGTGAATATTTTATTTGAATGGTTATTTGCATCCTGAACATTCTATTTATCCACTTCTACTGAAGAATCAGGTCTGAGAACTGAAAACCTTTTTTTTTTTTTACTGTTGAACTTTATTAAATTGAGAAAATGGAGCCAATGCTGATGCAATGTCCTCAATGTTATTTTAAAATAATGGTATTTGGAGAGTAGATTCTAAGGCTGCAGGCAGTAGTAGAATCATCCATAAATGGGAAGAATGGGAGCATGGCTGACATTGTGCAGTCCATCATCTTTTTTATGGGCTGCTTGTGTCTATATTTAGAATAAGTTTTTTTTGTGTGTGTGTCTGATCTCAATGGGGTGAACTCCTGCTCCCATATAAATACCATCTGAGGAAAAAATCTGGTATAAAAATATTGAAGTAACAACAATCCATTTATAATCTGTTCCAGATCTGTAGAGTTTTCATTTCAGTTTCCATTTTGTCTGCTATTTATTTTACTGTATGTTTAGTTCTTGTATAGTTTTACTGATTTCTCATTAATTATCTCTCTTTTAAAAAAAAAAACACGTTTCCAGGAGGTTCATCATGAAAAGGATATAAAAAACTTTTGGGAAAAAGCCAAGAATATAATTAAAACTATAAAAATTGTTGGACCTGAAGAAAATCTGAATCAAGCCAATGCCAGGAACATGGGAATGTAATTTAATTTTAATTATTTAATCTTCCAGTGTATATATTAGAAGAGATAATGATCTTGATTAGAGGGTTTTTATTCTTTTGAATAAATATATATAAAAAGAATTGCTTTAATTAAGTACCTCTGTTATGTGTTTATACACATTTTCTCTTTGTGGGATTGCTTAATAGTTAAGATTTATAAGTTTTCAGTAGAGAAATATATTGAAACAAAACAGATGGGGTACGTTATTCATCAGCCTGTCTGTTAACTTCATTATTTTCAGTTTATTTTATCAAATTTCTTCACTAACTTTTAATAAGTTTGAAAGCAACTGTCTTTTAAATTCAATATTCAGAAATAATATTGAAACAAGTAATAACAATGAAGTAAAAAAAATTAAAAAGCAAATAAAATTTCACATTTCCCAACAAAAATAGAGAATCAATAGACATGAAATAAAGCATTAAACAAAAAGTCAAGATTATAAAGCTGTCTTGATTTGCTTGGAAAGCTATTAAAATAGGCATACGTTCAATGTATCTGGAAAGAGTATTTCAGATTTTCTGCAATAAAAAAGCCTCAGAAGATCTCTCTCTTTGTACATATATGAGTAAAATTTATATTTAAAATTAAACAAAAGGTTTCCTTTTCAATCCCATGGGTGGCATGTGTCTTCTTCATTCTCGGTTCCTATATCAGAGGCCTGGAAGTTTGAGGGTTCTGCTCATTATCTTAGCTGTTCCTGGCACTGCACTCCCTTGGATAGAGAGCTCTGATGTTCCTGGGATCTGTTGGAATTACTCTCCCAGCTTAGAAGTCACAGTCCCAAGTGCTCCTACCATCATTGGGACCACTTTGGCCCTTTGCTTTCCACATCATCTCTGGAATGCTACTATGGCAGCAAATGTACTATAGCTTGTGGGGTCCTTGGTGCTTTCTGAGCTTGCTTGTTTTCTTGCAGACATTTCATTATCCAACCTAGATAATATCATCAGTGCTAGTCGCTGTTACCTAGGTTGGGTAATGAAATGTCTGCAAGAAAACAACAAGCTCAGAGGGCATCAAGGCCCCCTCATATCAACCTTGATCTAATGAAACGTCTGCAAGAAAGCAAGCAAGTTCAGAGAGGACCAAGGATCCCTCATATCAATCCTGAGCTACAAATATTATCCTTTATTAGTACTGTACCTTGTACTATTTGGACGTTTTAAACTTAATTCTTTCAGGAAGCAGGAGTTACTAGGCATCTTGGAAAAAAGTAGCTTAATGCAATTAGTTACAGAATAGTTTAACTATTTGCTTAATGCAAATAGTTACAGAATTCTGAAAGCCTTTCAAAGCCCCTTTCTACTCCACCTTATGTACCAAACCCAAGAAGGCTTTTTCACTCTTTCTACTTTCCCAAGATTTAGATCTCATTTGTAATGGTTCCACATTCTCCTGACATTCCATCACAGCCAAGAAAAGATCTAATGCAGAGGCAATGTTGTTTTGAGTCATTTTCCCATTTCAAAAGTCAGATAGCTTATTCTTAAGATTACTGTGAAGGTCATCTGAATAATTATTGCAGACAAATAATCTTGCAGACAGTTGCAAAATTCATCTCTGAATCATACTCTAGTAGTTCCTTAACACATGCATGAGAAACCATAGTGCTTTTACTTCTGAATTTTTCTTTTGCAGTACTTTATCTAGCACATGACTTGTGACAGCTTGTTCTTTTTTTATTTTATCATCTAAATCTTTTTTCTGAACAATTAACTATATATATATTTGCGTGTTATACTATTTAAGCTGCCACAGAACCTTCTTAAATTTCTGTGTTTTATACATACATATCTACAGTTATTATGACTAATTTGGATACTGACTTGTTTATAAATTCTTATAGCTTTGCTGTCTATTCTATTTTTCAAGGGATATCTGTCGACAGAATAAAGAGTGTGACTATTATTTCAGCATTGATGCAGATGTTATTTTAACAAATCCAAATACTTTGAAGCTTCTAATAGAACAAAATAGGTATGCTTAACATGGGGAAAATTGGTTGGGGTTAGAGAACATTATTAAGTCTAATCTCAATAGATTTATTTCATGATTTTTTGAAATAGCTTTAGTTTTTGTGTGTGTTAGAGAAAATAATGCTAATATTCTGTGTCAACATTCATTTCTCTGTTCACTAAGATCACTGCTAGATATATTGTATTTCAGTATTTTTTTTTCAGGAACTTGTTCAAAAGCCATTTATACAGCTTTTGAATTTGAAAAGAATGTAAGCTTTATAGGTAATAACCAGCATCTTATATTGCACTCAAAAGCCAACTGATAGCTAATGCATCTTACTTAGCAGTGGTGATACATGGACACACTGAGAAATGCCCATTACTGCTTGTGGCAGTGCATTTTGGGTATAGATTTTGGATGGTCTTCAAGGGCAGCCCCATGTAGAAGACATTGAAATAATTCAATCATGAGGTGACCAGGACATGAGTGATTATTATGCTATACTGTTAATACTATTATGTTAACTTCCATTGTTAATTTACAACCTAGTCATGTTTTTTATGTTGTTATTTACAGAAAGATCATTGCACCTCTTGTAACACGTCATGGGAAACTCTGGTCTAACTTTTGGGGTTCATTAAGTGCTGATGGGTATTATGCTCGATCTGAAGACTACATAGATATTATCCAAGGAAATAGAATGTAAGTTAGCCTTATGTTCAAAGATCTTAGCTGGCAACTGTATTTTTTAAAACTTTTGTGGTTAACTAGTATCAACAGTTTTAATAAACTTGTTAAATTTGTGTTGCAATTTTCTTTACTGAAGGGTTGCAATATGAAGGAAAAAGGTATGTGTAAATTATTTCAATGTCATGTTACATTTGAAACAGTCCATTTTTGTGTGTGTGGAAGCTGAAGCTCAAAATACTTTGGCTACCAAATGAGAAGAGAGGACTCATTGGAAAAGATCCTGATGTTGGGAAAGATGGAAAGCAAAAGGAAAAGGGGATGGCAGATGATGAGTTGGTTAGATAGCCTCATTGGTGCAATGAACATGAATTTGGGCAAACTCTGGGAGACAGTAGTGGACAAGCGAGCCTGATGTGCTATGGTCCATGGGGTCATGCATATTCAGACACAACTTAGCGACTGAACATGTGTGACATGGCTCCTTTTCAAGTATTTCCAAAAAGTCTTGATCATTCTTAAAATACTAGCTCACATTTGGGCTTGCCTCACACAATCGGAATGGGCTGTTTCAAATTTCAAATGATCACATCAAAATATTTTGCATACTACCATCAAATCATGCTTGTTACAGGATGTGATATCATCCCTTCTTGCCTAGTTGGGTCATTTATTTCAGAGTTACTAATTTTGTGGAAGTTATGGCAAATGCTCACTGAAAGCTTTTAAAGGAATATTTATGTAAATAATATGAAGTTAATTGTTAGCAATGTGCTTTTGTAAACTATAAATTGTCATTAATTTTAAAAAGTATAATTGTGTGTCACAAGTTGAAAAGTTAAATGCTCTTTATTTGTAGACATCAATTACTCAATTATGAATTACAATTAAGTAATTTGTTTTTCCCTTGAATTGTTGAATTTTATAAAACTGTTTTTGCATGAAGCAGTGCACTGGGACATGGAACAAATTACAGCTACTTATGGAAATTAATTTCAGAATTGTTTATAATGTGCATTTCATTTTCAGATATTCCACCAGAAATTGATTTCCTTGGAAAGGGGCAAGTGTTCTGTAAAATTCAGCAATGCAAACTTGCTTTGTGGACTTCTTCCAAAGCAGAGTAACAACCATGAAAATGATTGTCTTCCTATCATAGTTTTATTCCGGTTCACTGATATGCTAACTATAGCAAACAGATTGTGCTGCTAATGCAGTTTTTATATCTGTGCAGTTAATGATTGCAAGACAACATTCAAATAGAAGTTAAAACTGAGCATTGCAACTTGTAAAATTGATGAATGATATTGGCCATGCTGAATAATAAGAGGAAATATGTTTATTGGAATTCAGCTTGCCCTAATAACTTTACATGCAAGTTTCATATAGTTTCTTTATGGTCTCTAAATTTAACAATTTTGGAACAAAATCAGGGTAGTAAATACTCAGGAAGCTGCTTATCTTCTTGGTGCACTTGGCATTTTTAACTATAGTTTCCCACTTCATATTAAGTAGAAATTATAGTTAAAGTCTGACAATAATTGATCACTTAAGTTAAGAGTGAAGCAAGGGGATTGTGGGCCAAAACTTTGCCCAACTGCAGGACTATTTCAATTCCAATCATTCTGCCATTTTTTTCCCCATAGAGGTGTGTGGAATGTCCCTTATGTGGCTAATATATACTTGATCAAAGGACAGATTCTCAGATCTGAGATGAATGAAAGAAATTATTTTGCTCGTGAAAAGCTGGATTCTGATATGGCGATCTGCAGGAATGCCCGGGAAATGGTAAGCTGCATGTGATGCTTCATGTTGATTGTTACCTTTTCATTTTATTTTCACAAAAGAAACTACTAGCCAATTTTTTTGTACTTTTGTTCAACTTGGCAGCCATTTAATTTAAAATAAAGCATTTTTATGTATTCTTAAGCATTCATAATTAGGCTGCCCAGTTTTGGATGCAAAATTATTTTTTAATAATGAATCAAAAATCCATTCCATGTGATATTTATAGATAGTTATTTGCCATTTTATAAATTGAAATTATTATTAACTAAAAAAATACCCCCAATGCTATACATTATATATATATATATATATATATATATATATATATATTAGTACATTATTGGATTGTACTAATGTCCCCGTGTTGCATTGTAGAATTGCCTTTAACTTTATGATTGTAAAGCTGATTAAATTTTATCAAACAAAAGCAATAATATCATTAATAGTATTGAATGGATGATAGTATTGTAAGATCACATGTGAATATCACTGGAATACAACTGTAAATCTGTAATTTGTACTGATATTTACATTAGTTCCAGAGCAGAAACATATGACAGCTATTTCCAGACAATGTAGCATTGAAAAATAATTTTGCTGAATTGAACAAGAAAAGCTGGCAAGTATTAAAGTTTCTTCCCTTCTTTAACAACGCATGATTTTATTTTATTCATACTCATTTTACAGCATATCCCAGTCAATATTATCTTGTTTGCAATCTTTCTAGCATCAATTGTTACAGTGTATGCTTGCCATGTGCTCATGTTCATTAAATCTAACCATTTCACGGTTCATGGGAAAAAAAAGAAGAAAACACTCTTGTTCGATGGATCAGCACTTTTTTTTCTTTTAATTGCATCACATAAAGAGCTGACAGATCAAGCTTTTAACCCATACATGAATAGCTATGCTTGAAGCTGCATGTTGTTTGTAACAATCCTTTACCAGCTTTTGATTAAAGAATGTTGTTTATCTAACATGGCAGCGGAAATCCTAATACAGCTCTTAACAATGTGAAAGAGAGCAACGAAAGGTCAACTGATGTGGTGCTTCTCCTCCTTCATTTTAGACCATACAGAGGGAAAAAGACTCCCCTTCTGTGGAGACCTTCCATATGCTCAGCCCCCCAAAGGTTTCACATTTTTAATCATTTATTTCAATACAATCGATACCCTTTTTAAAAATGTCTTCTGACCCACATCTACAGTTTTTACAAACTCAGTCTATCTTTATATATCATGCAAAGCAGTGAAAGGTGTTAAAGCAGGAGGTGTAACGTTGTTTTTAAAAACTAAGTTGAGAGTTGTAGTCTGTAGGTCAAGGATGGATTATCCACATGGAGGGCTCACTGAATTTTTAAAGGGTTACTAAATGTTGGAGAAGATACACTTATTTCCCCCTCTGGGTGTTAAACTTAAAACAAACACTTTACAGTTATTAAAAATGGGTTAGGGAATGTAATCAAGAAATATAGCTTACAGAAAGGGAAATTGAAAGACACTTGGCATTTTAGAGCTATAGGCTGCCAAACAATGCGGTTAACAGATGCAGTGTGGTTAAGAGATATAGTGCAGTTAACAAATACAGTGTGGTTAACAGATGCAGTGTGGTTAACAGATCTAAGCAACCAACAGAACTAAATGGTGGAAAGGAAGTGGTTATTACTACTGTTTACATAGTGATATATCAGCTAGTTTTATGGACATGCCTTTATAGTTCCTTTCTGATACTAATAAAGTGGTGGTGGTGGTGATGCCATGTATTAGTGCTGTAACTTCCAGCATTAGGTTGTAAGCTGCTTACATTTCCCATCAGTCCTCATTAGTTCTTATTGAGAGATGCTATAATATCGCTTAGACAGTGGTGTTTCAGAGCTGGCTTGCTCTGCTCACAAGAACTAAATGTTAACTTTTCTGGAATTCTGGAAGTTGGTTGAGAGCAAAGCTGAGCCAGGAGTTGGTTGAGAGCAAAGCTGAGCCTAAAAGGTTGCTGGCAACACAGTGTAGCATGGAAAATACAGTCAGCAGAGTTATTTCTTACATATTTATCAGCACATCACTGAACTTAGGCTACTGTATATGGAACACACAAGTAAATATTTTTTGAAGCACGTTTTGCCTTTAAAATGCCCTTGGAAATTTTATTATTGCACTAGGTGTCTAAAACTAGAAAAACAGTACAATATGCAAATCATTTTTGTTTGGTATGATTTGTATTTTTATGAAACCCTATTATAATAACTACATATTTATAGCCTTATTGCCAAAAATGGATTTTCATGTCCATTCAGTTTAAAATATATGTGTAATTCCCTTTTATCTACATTATATAAATTACTCTCAATTTTAGATTTAATCAGTTTTTCCTAACTTTTGAAAGTTCCTTATGAACTTATTTTAATGCATACAATTCCATAAATATTTCTAATAGTGTATGTACAGTTTTTCAGAACAGCTACCATTTTTATATTTTATTAATATATAAAGGTTTGGACTAATGTTTCTTTAATAATAAATTTTCACATAGTTTTTTTTAAATTAGAAAATAGGTCTATGGAGTTTGGAAAGCTGTTCAAATATAATTGTGATATAATTGCAAATTAGCTAAGAAGTACAAATTCTGCATTAAAATGCAAATCAAAACATTTGCTTATCCAGTGATATAAGTCAGTCTATATTAAAATAATACATTTTAAGTCATTGTTCTAGTAACAGCAGATGCAGGTTTTATATTCAATTATAGTACAGTTTCAGTTATAAAATTCTATGGGATTTTGGATAATTTTTCATTAAGGGTAACATCTTTTATATCACTTTTATCTGCTGTTTGAAATGCTAAATTTGTCATTCAGTTAATGAATATGAAACCACACCATATTGCATGAGAGTGATTCTTATTTTTAGTCCATATAGTGACAAGATGTTAACTTAAAATTAACACGAACTTAAATGTATGCACAATAAAAAATTTAAAATAAAATTCAAGTAGTTATCAGGGAAAAAATTAGTTGAAGGCTTTTTATATATTTATAATTGAGTGTTATTCACTATTATTGTTGTTTATGTTGAAATTAAATTACCCAATTATTTTTGGTCAGTTTTGATCCTGAAAACCTGTTTTTCCATAGCAGATTTCTTGCTGAATCTTGTGATATAATTGCAGCTCTTTTGTGCTATAATAACAAAGAATGCTTGTAGTATTTTGTTTTCATTTTCCATGAGATATAATCTCATATTTTTAAATACACCTGTGTTAGAAGCATGTGTTACCACTGCATTTCTCCAGTTCTATGGTAATGCAATCCATCAAAAGTAATGGAACATAAAACTGGACAGTGGTGCGGTGTATTTTTGTAACAGGAGGATAATAAACTATTATTGTTTTTCATTGCAAATACATGCTACATATGAGAGAGAGAACTAAATAGGTTGTACACATGTTAGAATCCATGTTTGCTCACTTCCTAAGGACAGTAAATTTTCAGTGTAACCCATTTAATTCCCATCAAATAAGTTGTGCTGATTTAAAGAAGCTGATGTGCAGCCCTTTGGTTAGCAAATTTTGAAGAAATAAAAGAGTGATCAAAGGGAAAAATACAAAATAATCTTGTGAACACTGATCAGTTAAATTATAGTTTGGGTCCCATTGATTTCAGTAATCTTGATCCATATGTAACTGAGTTTTTTCTATATTTTAAATTATTATACATAATCACTAACATATTTTTCCCCTGCTCCCTAATAATAGGGGATATTTATGTACCTCACTAACAGACATGAATTTGGGAGACTTGTATCAACTGCTAGCTACAATACTTCTCACTACAACAATGACCTTTGGCAAATCTTTGAAAATCCTGTGGTATGTATTGAATTATGAATTGAAATTGTTTTCCGACGTGTGTGTGTGTGTGTGTGTGTGTGTGAAATCATCTTTTGTGTATATTATACTGACCATCCATATTCAATATGAAAAATTATCTGAATGCTTTGAACATTGAAAAACATTAAAAATAATTCATGTTTTATCCTTTTTTCAAACTATATTTTGCAGGATTGGAAGGAAACTTACATAAATCCCAACTATTCGAAAATTTTTACTGAAAGTATAGTAGAACAGGTAATTAGAAATTTTCCTCAAGGAAAGTATTGCAATGTGATTTTTAATGCATGATTAAGAGTTCTGCTGTTCTAAATGTTTAATATGGAGTTGGTATTATTAATTTACCGATGATTAAAGAGTATCTCTTGAGACTTTTATATAGTCATTGTTATGTGGTTTTTCTTCTTAGAAAACTTTTTGAAAAGGGTTGTCTTTGGGGGAAACTTTAAGAAAACTTTAATTCATAATCCTGTCTCCATTTCCCAAAACTGGCCTTCTAAATCTCATATCAAGCTCTCTGTCTCTGTCTCTGTCTCTGTCTCTGTCTCTGTCTCTGTCTCTGTCTCTGTCTCTGTCTCTGTCTCTGTCTCTGTCTCTCTCTCTCTCTCTCTCTCTCTCTCTCTCTCTCTCTCTCTCTGTGTGTGTGTGGTGAGATCTGATGAGAGAGAAAGCTTCAAGAAGAGCAGTTCATTCCCTGGTATGCTCTGGTTTGTTGGAAATGCAACCACATGTTTCTGGGAAACCAAATGGAAACATTTTGTCATTTGATAGGAGCTACAATTACAAAAGTATAGTTGGTCTGAATTTAGGGAACATAATGTATATGTTACCTTCCTTCTGATTCCAAAATAAAGCAGAAATCACATTTCTGCTAATGTTTGTTCTGCAACCAAACAAGGAGAGCACCAAGGACTCCACAGTTATGTTACCATTCAGTTTACTGTAAGCAAACAAGACAATCTGATCCTAAGGCTAGAAAAATATCACCCTGTTAGCTTATATAAGAGATGTTGTTGTTGTTTTCTAACATGGTAGGACTATACACACTTTCAAGGGGAGCTTTGCTTTGGCAACAAATAAACAAACATTGAGCAAAGGCCTTCTTCAAAACTAACCTACAAAATTTCATGGCCCTCTTGCTTTTAATTAAGAAGCTCCCAGGTTCTTGCCTCTTTTTTCTAACTAAGAAGCAGCCATGTTGCTTTGCACTGATCCATACTCATTGTCAGCTTTCCCCCTACAGAACTTTTCTTGCGGAAGAAGACCCAGGGGCAGCACCAACTAATGTATAAGTTGCCATGCTAGGCAACTTAAGAAAATGCTGCAGTAGTCAGAGAAGTGCTGGCTGAAGCTACCCACTCTAGAGCCAGTTCAAGTCAACCCTGAACTTATTTCAGGCAGGATAACTTTAGCAAACACTGCAATTAATGTGCAATATGCATGAAAATCACACATCCTGTAAGCATTTTTGGTCAGCACTGAGAGTAGGATATGTAAAACTCCCTCCTTTCAAAGCATGCATAAAAAGTGAAGTGGCTGTGCCTGTACTTACATATAGAGATGTACAAAAAGTTGCATAAACCCAGGAAAAGATATAGCTGCTTTAGTGTTCTAGAGACCACTGTTTCATATGGATTCCCCCGTGTTGTAAATAATCTCTTTCCAAATATTTACACAACTCAAATGTAGAGTCACCACGGCCACATCTCAGAATAATCCAACCTGGTTCAGATGATTGGAACTCCTGGTCTCATAGACTTAATTCAGACTCTTGAGAAGAAAAACTTCTTTTGCTCAAATATAAGAAGGCCTGAAAGGCTGCATATTTGTGGGCATGTGAGAGGAAACTACTTCATGCAGGCAGACCCAAGTCACCACTGAAATGGTCTTTGCTTCCAGATAATTACACATTTCAATAAGAGCAATTATATAGCTGGTCTAGTGCATTATATACTATTATCTGTGCAAAGTTATTTTATTAAATCCACCAATTAAAAGACAAGAAATGACATATATGTTCTAATTACAAGAGAGAGCTGGTAGATAATTGTAAACTATAAATCATTTCTCTACTAGTCAGAGATGTCAAGAAAAATATGAGTGTCTGCTTTGTCAAATAGCATGCCAAATCCATTATAATGTATGTGCATTTTATTTCCAACTTATAGCCATGCCCAGATGTGTTTTGGTTCCCCATATTTTCTGAAACAGCCTGCAATGAATTAGTAGAGGAAATGGAACACTTTGGCCAGTGGTCTGGTGGAAGACATCATGTAAGAATCATTTCATGGACACTTTTAGAACTTATTTTTAGTTTTAATAGTAGCTTTAAAATCCATAACTCTGATATAAGGTAAGTAAAATCAAGTTAAATGATAGCTAAGGCAGATTGTGGTTAGTGCATGATGTTAGGGGAGCTCTTATTGGGTTCTGATACCTGGTAACAGCCAATTGGTTCACTACTGGAGCCCATAAACAAAGGCCAGTGAATAAATAAATGGAAAAACTTTGTCAAGGTCTGAGATGTTGGGGAGGATCAGACATGTGTCCAGTGTTTTAAGGTGGGCTGCATTTTTTAATTGTAAGTTTAATAGTTATTCATGAATATATGATTATAATTCATAACTATTTTAGTAGCAGTTTTGCATGGAGAAAATCTGAAGTTTAATCCCTGGCTGAAAAAACTTTTCTGTTTTCTTCTCTTAGAGGTTTTATAGTCTCTGTAAACAATACTAAGTGAGACATTTTGACTCTGTAAGGCTATGGTACTTATTGTATAATCATATAAGGGTTTAGCTCCACTCTGATTACATCTTCATAAAATTCATGCTAAATTTTTATGGCAACACACAAGGGTATAATGTAAAAGTTAATAAAAAAGAGATACTTCCTTTAAAGGAAATTAATGCATTTATTAAATGGCTGATTAATAATATAAAAATTATTTAAGCAGTTGACAGTTTAACTATAAAGGTTTATTTAAAACTTAATGTATTGAGCTTGTTATACTGGCTATCAAACCCTCTTGCTGATTTACAATAAAAGTATATGTATTAACTATCAAGATGAAGGAAAAATTGTTTTGCTTCTATTGTAGATTACACAATAAAACTGATAGAGAAAGCAATTGACATTTGGTTGCATAAACTGAGTTATACTCTATATATACGCATACTCCCTATAAAGTAGTAGATATTGGAGTATATTAACAGTTAATAATTACAAAGATCCATGTTGTTTTATAGCTGTACTAATAACAGAGGTGAAACATATTACATAAAATACGCTATTATGTCTTGTTTTAGGATAGCCGCATTTCTGGAGGCTATGAAAATGTTCCAACAGATGATATTCACATGAAACAAGTCGACCTGGAAAATGTGTGGTTGCATTTTATCAGAGAATTCATAGCACCTGTAACCCTAAAAGTATTTGCTGGCTATTATACAAAGGCAAGTTAAATTTTAAAAAGTAATCAAGTAGAGCAGTGGTGGCGAACCTATGGCACGGGTGCCAGAGGCAGCACTCGGAGCCCTCTCTGTGGGCACACATGCCATTGCCCCAGCCTTGCCTCCCCCCACAACCCCCTCCTCACCAGCAACTCCCCTGGAGGAGAGTCGCCCCCGAGCGTGGCCCACGTGGAGCAGCGCAGCCAAGGACATGGCAGACAGGCAGTGTAGACAAGACTCTGCCCTCACACCCCATCACGCACAGTTGATGCTGTGGGGCGCGGGCAGAGGGCGTGGCCGCCATGGCACTGCTGGGCTGCCTGGGCGATCTGCGGCGGGCCCTGGAGGCGATGAGTGGCCCTGCGGGCAGGTAGGGTGGGGACGGGGCAGGGGGTGGAGCAGGGGCGGGGCCAGTTTTTGGGCACTCGGTCTCTAAAAGGTTTGCCATCACTGAAGTAGAGCATAGTCTGAACTCTTAATTTTTCATGTGAGCTGGTTTATTAATAACTTGTGGCTGATATTTAAGGAAAATTTGATTTGTGTCTTATTTAATTATTCTGAGGTTTTGGAGTCCAAATATGAAGAGAGTGGTATCACTGGGCATGTTTCCCTTTCCCCAGTCTCTCTCTCTCTCTTACTGGATACAAGTGAGACTCCCGTGATTTTGAGCCCTACTCACGCCTCCTCTATATTTACCCATCCTTTTCTTCTGCAAAATGCAATGATCATAACATATTATGAAATTGTTTTTTTCTTAGTAGATATATAAATTAAATAATAATCCTCTGTGTGGTTGAATCTGCTATTATTCATTCATTCATTCATTCCTCCATTAATTTCTGATCTGCCCACTTCATTTAGGTGACTCTGGGTGGCTTATAAGTAAAAAAAAAAACTTAGAAAGAAACATAATTAAAAATATTAAAAGTAACTTAAAAAGAGTTTAAAATTGACAAGTACAAAATTTCAAAAAGGCAAAGGTAGTGTACTCAAGCCAGCAACCACCCCAAGGATTGCATGCCACTCTTAGATTTTCATGCCACTTGGCATTCTTTCCAGGTCTTGGCACTCTTCTAGAAAGCCAGAAGAGTGAAAGAGCACCCACAATTGATAAATCCCCTCATGACAACTTACAGTATGCCTTTTAAATCCTTCGTGTATTTTATTCTCCAGGGTCATGCCTTGTTGAATTTTGTTGTGAAATATACTACTGACCGACAGCGCTCCCTCAGACCTCACCATGACTCATCTACATTTACCATCAACATTGCCCTTAACAAAGTAGGAGAAGATTTCCAAGTAAGTTTGCAGTGCACCCAAGAACTGATGCTGTTCTTTCAACCTCTAGCTCATTTCCACACAAATATTTGTAGGACATCTGCTGGAAGATTAACATAAGAAACTGGTCCAACAGTCAGAACAGCTGTTTCTGTACTAGGCCTTTGTAAAACACTGAAGGACAGAGCCTGAATGTTCAACCATGTAATTATATTAAATCTTGAAATGAGTAATAAATTGTATGGCTAATAAGGATGTCCAGTATGAAAACAGTACTGTTGACAAGGTCTGATTTTCTTGAAGTGCCATTTTAGGGAATAAATGGGTAAAACTTCCCAAAAGTAGTTTTGGCCAAATGGACTGCTTTCCTCACAGTTCCTTTTCACTTAGCTTAGTATCATGTGGGATATCAAAGTGAACACCTTTAGCCATTTCATTCTTGTGTATGCAACTGCTTTCTTTTGGGGGTCAAAAGGCGGTATCTCCTAATTTTATCTCTACAAGAAAATAAACTGATTGCTAATGACTGACTCTGACTCACTCAGTGTGTTGGATGTAAACTGCAGGGTCTCCCTTATATATGTCAAACTTCATTGCATTTGTAGTTAAATCTCTTTTCCAATCTGGGTCTCAACTAGTTTGTCTGGGGGAGGGGGAGGGAATTGGAGTTGTAAGTCAAGAAAATAACAATATCAGATGAAATCTGTATATAATATCATTTTCATGAAAGGAAAATGCAAATATCATGGACAGTTAGAGTGCTGACATTGTAAACTGCTCAGAGAGTGCTGTAAAACACTATGGAGTGGTATATAGATCTAAGTGCTATTGCTATTGCTATTTTTCAACCAAATTTACAGCTGCTCCAAAATAATATACTTTGAGAATGGGATGGTAATGTCAATCATTGTTATCTCATTCAAAACATTTTACTTAGAGAGGACCTTGTTTTTATGAACTTCTGTGGGATTACGTAAAGACTTTAAGATGATATTTCTGATTTACTTCTTATAGGGAGGTGGATGTAAATTTCTGAGATACAACTGCTCAATCGAATCACCTAGAAAAGGATGGAGTTTCATGCATCCAGGAAGACTTACTCATTTACATGAAGGACTTCCAATTTTGAAAGGAACAAGATATATTGCAGTATCATTTATTGACCCTTAAGTTTATTTTCCTGGCCGTTCAGAGACAACGTACAACAAACTTTTATTTAAAATTTTTCTCCCAGAAGACAGTGACAAAAGAAGCTTCTTCTAGATGGCTGCTTTATTTTGGGCTAAGATTTAGAGAGAAACAAATACTTATAAACATCTGCTTTGAGCCTTGAGATGCAAATAAAATAAAATAAAAATAATTTACTTCTCTTCCTGTTTTAAAGGAGTGGAAAGTCCTTAATATGATCACTCTGCAAAAGTGTTAATATGGCTTTTCCATTTGGTAATTGCCTAAATAGCAAGCTGCACATCTTGATTTTTTTAAAGAAAAAAATGGATAATTATTCATATTGTGCTTAGGATCAAGTTCACTATAGATAAAGGCAAAGCATTGGCCCCAAAATTGTGCCTGGTTTATTCACAGACTCTTTTAAGTGCCTTAAAAGAAAAAAAAGCTTGACTTGAAAGCATCTTTGCTTACCATGTGCTCTTTGATTGGACTGAGATTTTCTAAACAAACTTTTTGCACAATCTCCAGCCTTGACAATAGAAGCCCTCATTTTGAGAAAACTTTAGAATACCAAGTAACCTCAGAAACCAAATTCTTTACTCTTGCATAAAAACTACTTGAATGTTGTATCAGGATACCAAAAAGCTGAAGTTCTTAAAAATAAATAAATAAATAAATAAATCAGGTTTTTGATTTGCCTTTATTTTTTGAGGGAACAGTTTTAAATATTACTGCTGTGCCTACTGTTTGTAATTTAAAAGTTTCACTTGAAAAAAAATGCTGAAATCAAATCCGAGGTGCTAAAGTGCATATATTTTGAGGTAAATAAAAATTTAAAGTAAGTTTTTATTGTGTCTGGTTTTTTAATTGATAATACACACAGAGAGAGACACACACCCCAACAGCAGATGGGTTTTTGTTTAAAAAAAAAAAAACAATTTTAAAGTGTTTAATTTTTCAAACATTAAAAATAACACTTTAACAGATAGACTGTAGGATGTCTATGAAATTTCATTATACTGAACCTCTATGGATAAATTAGTTTTAAAAAGAACATTCCTACTTCATAGTGAGTATAGGAATTTCTTATGGTTCATTCAGCAACATAGTTCAGATTATTCTTAGATTTCTCAAGGAGTTTGTTATTATTTAGTGATAAGTACATATTAATCCATTTTTTAAAAAATTAAGAACTACTTCAACAATACCAAAAGGCTATTGCATGAATCACCCCCTCCCCATCATCACCCATATCTTTTAAGCAAAAATTAGCAAATGCACATGAATATCAATGCTTGAAAAACAAAGAGATAAATTCTTCAAAGAGCTGGAAGAAATAGTATAATTTATTTAAATATTTCAAGTTCAAGACATTTGTCTCAAAGTGGTTGGCTTTGTACTTGATCTTTGTACTTTCAGAAATGAACAATAACTTGAAGAGTGTTTTAAAAGGGGATTGGGGTTGCAATTGAAGTTTTTCTTAGGTCCAGGAAATTTGCTGGCTTTTGCTTCTATCTGCAACATTTGCAATGGCTGATACCCAAACTGACCCATAGAAGAAGAATGCCCGGGGGGGGGGGGATATCAAAAGAATATTGTTGACATTCAAAAAAAAAAAGCAACATTATACTTTTCTGGATTTTTGCCCTATTCTGAAAAAAATGCCTTATTTAAACAACATATATTAACCTTACCTTCAATAGGTTAATGACTTTTTTACAAAAATGAGAAAATACAAATTGCATAGCATAAAAACAATCACAATATTATGTTGCAAAAGTTAAGATGATTTTCAACATTAGACTTGTACCTTTTTGCATGATATAACAATTTGATGGCCGAAGCGATAGTTTCTTATAACTGAACAGCCTTTATTAAAGTTAACAAATAATGGTCTTCAGATGATATTTTTGGAGAATCTGAAATACTCACTGGTCAATGTCTGCAGATAAATGTCTGTAATGTTTTATGACCATCTCTTCTATAACTTAATTAAAAATGTTATAGAAAATATTAATACTGAAAATGTCAATCTTATCTGAATCATATCATCTATTCAGGAAAGACTAATTTTGAATTGTCTTTAAGGACCTCAAATGAGAAGCCTTTTCATTTGGGACATACCATTGATTTTGCCATGAGTTCATGCTAAATATATGCTATTGATTTAAAATCTGCTACTGTTATTTGAAAACTTTTGTGTTATAACTTTTTAATTTGAAGTCACCAATAACTTTATTTCAGCAGGTTTATTTCAACTTGTTCCTAAGAAGGCAAACCCCTTACACACAAAAGTCCTTCTATTTTTTTTTCTGTAGCTCTGAGTCACCCTAAGATAGAAAAAAGCATACTGTGAGCCATGTAGGAAGCATGAAAAGAAGTGAAAGATATTTGGAGGGTGAATTGAGGAGATATGACTTCCTCACTGGTTTTCTTTCCTCTACTGATTTGTAAGTAAAATGCATTTATTAAATATAAAAAATTGTGTAAACAGTTATTTTGAAAACTTAAAGGATACTGTTTATAAATTTCCTTTTAGAGACTCCTTTAGAGTTGCATTTCTTTTAAATAATGTAAACCATTTATTAGATTAATCTAGATTTATGACTTAATATAGACTATTTAATGCTAAATGTTTGTTTACGTGCTTTATACTGTATTTTAAATATGTATGTTTTGAATAATGTTAGAATGTTCAGAATATTAGTCTATCTCACTTTTAGAAATGCTAAAAAGATCTGTTTGAAATGTGTTCTTGAATTTGTCTCTGAATTGAAAACAAATTGTTTTCGATAACTGGGTTTTTGCCAAATTTATTTTAAAATCTATGTGGAAACAAACTATGGAACCAGGGAAAAAAATAGTACATGTCTATTTAGAGCTCTTGAAAAATCAAAGCCAGGTCTGAATTTTGAGAAATATTTACTTGCCCAACAGAAAAGTTTTAATAACATACATCTTTCTTCCATGCATAATATTACAGTTGTTTATCTTAGCTTAGTCTTATGATCAAGAATGATTTTACTGGATTAAAATTGCTTTTGTTCTTGTGAATAACTCATCCCTAGGAAGTTTTATTTCAACTGACTGTTATATAATCCTTCCCCTCCAGATATCTGCTTTCTTTCAAATACCTTTCCAAGGTGATTTTGCTCATTTTGGTTATTTTTTAGAATCTTATTCTAAACGTTAGCCAAGAAAAACTTCCATAGCTACTTACAAATTATTTCAAACAAGTCTCTGCTTCAGTCTTAACAAAGTAAAAAGGATGTACATGGAGAAGAGAGAGAGAGAGGGAGGGAGGGAGGGAGGGAGGGAGGGAGAGAAGGACAAAACATATCTTACTAGAAGATTTTATTTGAAGGTCTTTGTTTACACTGCTCTGATACTTAAGCTCTATCCAGTGATCTCAGGAAAATATACAGTTTATTTAAAGAATTGCAGATAGATATATTCTGCAATTCTTTAAACAATATATATATGCTCCAGATGATTTGAAGCCAGCAAGCCCTGCAAGAGATATCCCAAAGGTGCTTTTTTCATGAGGCAACTGGACTTTCTTGTTTTTTCTTTGAAGATGTTTATCTTCTCATCCAAGAAACTTCTTCAGCTCTGACTGGATGGTGGGGAATGGCAGGAGGCTTATCGACTCGTGAAAAGAATGCAAATGACCAGCTGTCTGCAAGGAGTATAAATCCTGCCATTCCCCACCATCCAGTCAGAGCTGAAGAAGCTTCTTGGATGAGAAGTGAAATGTCTTCAAAGAAAAAATAAGAAAGTCCAGTTGAAAAAAGCACCTTTGGGACAACCATGACCTGGATGACTGAGAATCTCCATAGACATTCTGCAAGAAATATCAAAAAAATCAAAATGGTGATTCCAACCATGTAATTTAAGCTCCAGCCCTTGTATGTGTGTAATGTCAACACATGCATGTCAAAAAGGGGAAGACTTTGATTGCACATCATAAGCATGATATTGATTTTCTTTTAACTTTCCCAGTGGACACTTCTTTTTTGAAACATTTTTATTGTCATATTGAAACCCTATAAGTTATGCTTCTGAAAACTTATGGTAGAATTCCTGGTTCAAAACCTGATGGTGCTAATCATCCAACAAAATTACCTATCCTTTTTATAATGATTAGGACAGTGTGGCACTTCTTTTAATCGGTGTTTTTCAATACTTGCCTACTGGCTGGAAGAATTCTGGAAGTTGAAGTTCACATATCTTAAAGATGCCAAAATTGAGAAATACTACTGTTCTAAACTACTAACTATAGTTCTTTAATTATAATTTTATTTTATTATTTTTATTTTATTTTATTTTTTTATTTTATTAACTCCACAATCTTCCAAGAAAGGAAGATGTAAAGAAGCTAGTAATAATTGGTTCTACCTATGGCAGCGCTTTAGTTCCAATTCCTGTTTGCTGCTCTGTTTTGCCAACAGATGTAAAAAAAACCCGTCAACACTCAAACTGTAATACAAATACAGTAGGACTAGAATTCTTTCCCAAGGCCAAGAAAGCTCTCTTCGTGTAGTTGTTTTCATTCTTCCCATCATTCTTGGACATTGTCCCAAAGCTTCCTTTGCTGTAAATATTACAAGGTAATATCAACAAAACCCAAACAAAACCATGCAGATATTAAACAAAGCCTTTGCTACTCATGTCTCAGTTTTGAAGTTAGCCTTTTTAAATAGCTCAATGTTTAAGTTGCCCTGGTCAAAAATTTGTTCTGGTTGCTACAACAAATTAAGATCTTCCTAGCAAAACAGATGTTGCTGAAAAGAGATAAAACTTTCATTGTTGAATTGCCCTGCCTGAATCTGAAATATTGTGATGGCAGGGTTGAGGTTCAGATAACCTCACCTTTCAAACCACCACCACCACCACCTCCTGCTCCTGCTGCTTCTCCTCCTCCTCCTCCTCCTCCTCCTCCTCCTCCTCCTCATTGCTTGCATAGGTCTGGCAAAATTGAAAATGACATTGAATTTTTATCTACAGATATAAATTCTACACCTTCCATATTATTTCTAGAAATTAAATAAACATGAGACACATCTCCCCACCATCATGTGATCAAAATATAGGTACTTGACAGCCCTCCTGCATTTAAAACCAGAGGGACACTTCAAATCCCCCACTGTCTGTTCTTCTCCCATCTTTGTCCTCTGCCCTGAGCTCCACACCCCAGCTTCCCTTTGCCATCTGATGACCAAACAGGCCTGGCCTGGTATTCATGAGGCAGTTGCTGGGTATGTGAGGATTTCTTCCTAAGGATGCAGGTGGCAGTTTCCTCATAGGACTTGGAGAAGAAGGCCTTGTGTGACAGTAGCTGCCTCATGAAGTGCCAGGATGGGCACATCTTGTCATCAGTGTCAGCAAGAAATCAGGGAAGATATAGGTGTAGGAAATGGAGCACAGGGTGGCAGGGGCCTCTGAGTGCAGGGTAGCTGAGACTGGGGTTTGCACTGTAGTGCTGGGCCAGGCTAGGGTGGGTGGGGGTTCAAGTGTGGTTGCAGTATTATGCTATGTTGTGGCTTAGGGCTTTCTTGCAGCCTCAGAGCCACAGAATATCAAAAAGGTTCTAACCCACAGAATGGTAAGCAGCCCTGCATCCATGTGGTCAAGGCAGAGTAGAGGTGGCCAAAATGGAAGAGATGGAGAAAATAGGTGGTTCAGGAGACTTCAAGAGGAGACAGTCATTTATCTTGGAAGAACCAAGGCTGGGGCTCGGAGAGACAAACCTGATGTGGTTTAGATTTGGTCCTTGGGTAACAACCAATGGGATTCAGTTAACAATGGGGAATGGTAGAATTGCCATTTCCAAGCGATGCAGCCACATGATGTTGAGCTTTACAACCACATTATTTAGTGACAGAATACTGGTCCTGGTTGCTGAAGAAACTTGAGGATTACCTTTATATTCTTTTTGAAATTATTTGGCAGAATCATAAAATGCTATTTTGAAAGCAACACATCACGACTCTTGTTTCTTATTATTAAGTGATCCAAATTAAATCAGGCCAGTGTATCAAGATGTTATAGTTGTGCAGTAGATAATTCATTATTTCAATATAACTAATATTACACTTTATATATGTGTGGTTTTCCAAGAAATTCAAAAGAATTTGCTGTAACAAAAATTCCAGTTAAGGTCAACAATATAATGGAACTGAACCCACATAAGAACTTGAAAAGATAGTTTTCGACTAGAAAACAGTTGCTATAAAGTTTTGATATTAACAGTTTTTCAGTTAGGCCTTCTGAGCTATAAAACAAATAGTAAACAGAAAAAAAGGGGTTGCCACAAAGAAAAGGGAGTCAAGCTATTCTCCAAGGCGCCTGAGGGCAGGACAAGAAGTAATGGATGGAAACTAGTCAAGGAGAGAAGCAACCTGGAACTGAGGAGAAACTTCCTGACAGTTAGAACAATTAACCAGTGGAACAACCTGCCTCCAGAAGTGGTGAATGCTCCAACACTGGAAGTTTTAAGAAGAGACTGGGCCATTTGTCCGAAATGGTATAGGGTTTCCTGCCTGAGCAGGGGGTTGGACTCGATGACCTCCAAGGTCCCTTCCAACTTTATTATTATTATTATTATTAAAACAATCCTTAAAATATGAAAATTCTTAGTTAGCAAGGCTTAAAAAGTTTAAAATTACCATCTTGCAGTTGGGTGTGAAGGAACAAACGCACCTTGCACTATCATGTAGTTTGCAACATCATCAAGAATTAGTTGGATTATACCAAGGAAGCCAAGAAGCAACTCTCCAACGCCACATTCTATACCAAGTTCACTTGTAAGATCCTGTAGCAACATATCAGAGAGAGCGGTACAATTTAATGAAAGGATTTGCTAAATGCATACAGGGTCAGGCTTACGTGGAAACACTTCAGAAACTAACCATCTTCTCCCTACTTCTAAAAATGCACAAACCAAGCAACACAGTGCGTGCCATTGTTTCAAACATTGGAACTATCATAACTGGAATAATGGGTTATGACCATTCCCAGCACTAAAAGATCCACAGAATTCTCAAGAAAACTAAATTCCATAGGAACTTTCCTAACAAAATCGTTATAGCTCACCGTTATATTATATTCTCCACCCCAGCAATATCGATTTCAATCCACCAAGAACATTATCATAAATGGCAAAATAATAGACTCTAGCCACCAGACTTTGTCCCTTTGTATTCATATATAACTTCTTCACTTTGTCAATTATACTGTATGTATCTGCAAACAAGTGACAGAATTATGACATACATGTGACACACAATAGGGATGAAAAGAGTTCATAGAAACAGAATGCCACTGTTATAGCTCACAGCATAAACCACTCAAACACTGTATGATATGTTGCAGCCCATACTAGACAATGACACTGCACTTTCCCTGACACTGGGTAATCAATGGTCATGCATTGTAAAACTGTATATATGTGATTATCCAAGAAAAGGTTTGAAGAGTTATAATATGGACAACTGAACTGACATACCCATTTCTGACTTGCAAATGGAAATTCTTCAAATGCTGACTTTCACTGTTAAGCAGTTTCATAGCAGTGAGCATGGGGGCATAGGGGAGAAAGGAAACCACATTGTGCTGAAACAAAAAAAACTATTGAATCCATGCCAGGATTCTACAGCCGAATTCTACAGAGACATTAGTTCTTAAATAAAGGTTAGTGAATTTGGCTTCTATTTCTTCAAATAAAATCCCAGTTCAATGCATCAGACAGTTATTATTTCTGATGGCATGTGAGAGATTCATCTAGCATTATTTAACAAATGTAGACAAGTGCTGTTAAGCAATGAGCCAGTGGATATATCTGAAATGACAGAGAGGGTTGGCAAAGAAGCTGGAAGCTTTCATGAGTATACATGTCTAGTTGCCTTTTTCTTCTCTTTCTCCTGACAATTTTCCCTTCTGTTTTTATCTCCTTTCCCCAACATTTCTTGTTCTCACCCTTCTCTCTCTCTCTCTCTTTTATTCTTTCATTTCTCTGGTGGTGTTTATTTCTTATTGGAGATGGCAAAGGATGATAATGCTGCTGTTCCCCCACCCTCTTAATTAGTATTTGGCAGGCTCCTCAATCTAGAATCCTGTAAGAGATGTTAGTCAATGTTGCCTAACATTAGAATTTAATAGAGGCAGCAGAAGCCAGATACTACTATGAAGACCACTAGGGAAATGTTTGCAATTAAAGACAGACCATTCACATGGATCCTTGGCCAACTCAGAACTAGTAAATGCAAGGCCACCACATTCTAACCAATAAAATTTCAATAACATCTTTCCTTTGGAATACATTTCTAAGCAGATTCTTTCATCATATTGAATGAGAATTGTAGAAATGAAATGCAGAGATATTTTTGGGCAGGGCACTATATATATATATGTATTGTGTGTTAGTCTGCCAAAATGCAAATTAAAATGAATTTGAGTCATGAATGATGCTAGAGGAGAAGCCCAGCAGGATGATTTAGTATAGTTGTATAGTTTGCTGCAATGATGCAGTTGTAATATTTCTCCTCTCTATTTGATGTTACCATTTCATTCTTTTGAAATGTTGGTTTCTTTCTTTTTGATAGTTATTAACTGTTGGATCTATAAGAGAGCTAACAACTGAAGTTTACATGTTGACACAGGGACAACCTCCATCATCAAAGATCCATATTCATGCTCCTTATTATCCATTTGTCATGGCCTACCTCATATTTCTGGTCAGAATAAGTGCTAGTTTGGTTTTCCTTTGCAGTTGGAATCATTTTTTTTAAAAAAAGTATTTAGAACCCAAAGATCACAGGAGATTTGGATTAGGGAATCATGACTCCATTAGAGTGGGTGGCATAAATATTTTCAAATGGTTATATAATGATTGAAGCTCAAGGAGGTTAAAGGCAAAATTGTTACTTCCAGTTTTGCATAGCAGGTAGCGATTATGAGTCTTAGAATCTCCCTGAATGGCAGAATCATCCTGATTTTTGTTGAAGGGCTATCCCACATCAATTATAGTTTAAATCTTCATTTCTCAATTTGACATTTTTGACACCCATCAGTGTCCTTTCTTGACTGATTTTCACAAATTCTATAATAATAACAATAAAGCTAACATACTGCTCCAGTCTCAAGCATAATCTCAACTTCCAAAATTCATAGTAAATAAAAAAGGCACTAGACTGAAGACATCTTAGCTAATGACTAACCCCCAAAGTTCTAACAATCAAATGACTGCAAGGAATATAAAATCTTTCAGTCAGTTAGAACTGAAGAAGCTTCTTGGATGAGAAGTGAAACATTTTCAAAGAAAAAAACCCCAAGAAAGTCCAATTGCCTTTTGACAAAGCACTTTTGGGATTACCTGCTTGTACAGTGTAGAGCAGGGGTCCCCAACCCCAGAGCCGCAGCATGCCAGCAACTGGGCCGCACAAACAAGCAAAGCCCCATCCGTGGGATGCAGGCAACACACAAAACCACGCAGTCTCCAGTCTGCAGAAAAACCTCTGTCCACGGAACCAGTCCCTGGTGCCCAAAAGGTTGGGGACCTCTGGTGTAGAGAGTCTTAATTAAACAAAAGGGTTTGGTTTGCAAAGGGAAGCTGAAGCTAAACAAATACAAGAAGAAAAGTGATTTACTAGTCTTGGCCAACCTGTTGATCATGAAGCAAAACAGATGTGTGAAAAAAGAGACAGAAAGAAAAGCAGATAACTACTTCATTGACAAAAGTAACAGCTCACAATTTCTTCTTCAGAGATAACGCCAGATTTTTTGCAAATTTGATACAAGGACCCTTACATGAACTATATAGTAATGGTCTCTAATGTATAAGAAGTGTACAAAATTGCATCTTTGAGCTCAACATCTGCAGCTGGCCTATTTTATGCAAGCTGATAAATCATCTCCTTTCCACACAGTTTAAGCATATTGGCACAGTAACAAAACTTGGGAAGAAGATAATCAGTCTTAAAGTGCCACTTACAGAAATCTTTTACTTCCTTCATCATGACATTTTTTTTCCAGCCATCTGAAAGCTTTTCTCCACCTCCCTAGATTTAAAAGCTTTCTCTTGAGTGCTAAATAATATGCTTCAGTGAGTCCATGATAGTGCTGTTTTCAAAAACAAAAAGCTTGATCCACTTTTGAAATTCACACTTTTAAAAATGTGCTGAAGAATAGCAGCTACATTGAGATTTGTGTTCTGGAAGAAGGGAGAATCTTGAAGAGGAAAGGAGGTGATAACCACAATGGAAAATAACTCATCTAGACTTGCCTTTCTTCTCCATACCTCAGAACTACTCTTACTAAATGCTCTCTAAGAATGATATTAGAAGCTTGCTGTTTTTTAAAAATAATATTTATCATAAATAGTCTATGTTGCTTGTGTGCTTCTTGGAGAATACAGGTGGTCCTCAACTTACAGCCAGTTGGTTGCTAAATGATCATTTGAAGTTATGCAGGATTCAAAGAAGTTACTTATGACCGTCCTGAAGTTACAACTCCCACACTACTCCCATAATCTTGTGATCACATTTTGAGTGCTTGGCAACTGATTCACATTTACAATCAGTTGCAGCATCCCATGGTCATATATTTTGTGATTTTCCAGCAAAAAATGCCTATTTGATAAACTGAGTTCACACTTACAACCATTACATGGGTTCCCTTAACAACCATTATAAAAACAGTTGTAAAATTAAATCTGGTCATGGGGTAACTTAGTTACAACTGCAATGACTTTTGATTAACATTTGAGGCTCAATTGTGGTCATAGGTTGAGGACTACCTGTATTATCCTGACACATAAACAACTATAATTTAAATACATACATTTTAAAAATCTAAGAATTTCCTGGAAACATCTCACAAAAGTGCTTCTACATGATCATACCCATGTGCCAAAGACAGCCTAAGTGTGATACATTATGATTTGAAGATCTGTGCGCACATTGCTGGGCTGGAACATTCTTTTGATATAATAAATATGGTTGTGTGGCCAATTTTCCTTTTTTAGTTGGAGGGAGGAAATTCCCTTACTGTTAACATTGTTTTCATCCTTGGCAACCCAATATTTGGCTTTGTCAACTCATTTTCTTCACAGCTGTTTTACTATTTCCAGATGTTTCTCTGAATGTTTCCCACATGACCTTGTTTCCATTGGGTTGTTTGGCTATATTAATGCTCACCTTTTTTTAAAGGGAAGCCTTTACAGAAATAATATCCAAGGCAGCAATTTCATAAGAATATAAACATGACCAGACATTGGATTTTACTGATGGAAGTTGAAGATCATATTCAGTGGTGCTCAGAACAGTTCATCTCTCTGGTTTCTGATTTTTTCCATTAGCACAGTTAATTTTAAAAATGTGTTTATTTGTTCTATTTATAAGCTGTTTCAATCATCCAAGAAACTCTAGGAGACAAAATATTACTAAATGGCTGTTATGAATGTTAAATAATTGAAGAGTTCACTTGCTTTTAAAATCTCGCTGACATTTCTTTGAAGTAGAATCTTCTATTGTTGCAGGAAGACAGAATTTAATTCAAATTTTGATTAGTGGATGACTTGGTCATCTGATGATCTCAAACTCCATAGACTTTGTAAGCGTTAGCATTGAAAAGATTAGGTGTCCTTAGTCTTAGTTTATAAGCCTGTGTGTAAATTTAATTATATTTAGTAATGGGAATCATTGTATGAAATGGATATATATAATATACATCATAATTATTCATTGAATGCTCATTCATTTTCTCTAATGATGAAATCCGCTTAATGTACTGTAAGTCTTTACTCAATACCTACTTTTGTATTCAATCTATATTTATTTAATGCTCATGCATTTTTGATCCCATCTCTTCTTTTACCACATACCTTCTGAGTAATCCATTCCCACTGATCCAACTTGCTTTTAATATTCTTACATATTTGACTCTCACACCTATATAAAAAATGAAGGAGAGGTAGGTTCTTTATGCAAAACAATTTTCACTTTTTAAAGCAAATATTTATTCCACATTACAAGCAAAATACTAGTATTTTTTGACTACTATTTGCATGAATTAAATTTCCTCCATCTATTTTTCTTAATTCAATAAATATTCTACCAAGGTACACAAATTCATAGTTACCATTTATCATTTGTGCATAACTTGTAATTGTTTATGCCATTTCCCCTGTCAAATAAAATTGCCGTAATTTTCTATATATTAATTTTTTTATCCATACTTTTGTTAATCATGCAATCTAAGACTCACAACAATTCATTTAGTTCTAATTTACATAAAAATATGCACACACATTGAGAAAACATTGAGTCTAATATCATCACAAGCATACCTTAGCATGTTTTATTTCCAGTATTTGCTTTTACAGAATTCAGAATCCAATCTTCAATTCTATATTAATGCAACTGAAACTTATTGATTTTATCATATATTTTCTCTAGATCAATAAATCGGCAGCAAACCTTCTCACATTCGTAGATTTCTCAGTGTGATTCTGAAGAGCATAAACCTGCATTGCACTGTCCAGTGGGCTTATTAATAAATGTTGTACTCTTTCAATAAACATTTTTGCCTAACATTTTCTCAGCATGCTCAATAAAGTAATTCCTCTCTTGTTTTTCCATTCATTCTTGTTAGCTTGCATTTGTATAAGAGAACAAGAATGACATTCTTTATGTTGTCAGACATAAATTCAGTCCTCACACAAATGTAAAGTTGCACAACCACTCCATAAACTAATCACTTTTATATTTTAACTTTTTGCCAGGTTCTAATTCCTCCGAAGCAAGTTTTGTTTTTACTTTCAAGAGAGAAAAGCTGTGTACTACTCAAAAGAAAAAGTGAATATATAATTCTTTTCTAATCCAAACTGACATGAAACCATCAGCAGCTTGAATTATCTTTCTTGCTCTTACTCCAGGGTGCCACGTTACATTTTTTTTTTTGGCACTGATTTGGTTCTATTTCAAATAGTTTCTCTTCCCAGATATTTCTTTTGAGAATTCTTGTGAGTCGATAGCTGTGAATCCATTTGATCTTCTATTCATCTGGTTGATGATCTTCTTGGTCCTGTGATTGTCCAATTGTTGAACTAGTTATTTAAAGATGACATTAAAATTCATTTTATGGAACAAATTGTCAGTGTTATAATCTAGATGCAGTGTATACTGGAACCAGCTTGCACTGACCCCCAAGATCTAATTGTTAATTTTTTCTGAAATATTGAAAATCTCCCACAAAATATGCCAATGAGCTGTTCCACAACCAGTAGCATGGCAATAGCATTGGAACTGGCAGAAATAAGTTTCAAACATTTAACTGCCTAAATGTACACCACAGCCTATATGGCATCCTCATATGATTATAAGGAGTCATTAACTGAGAAGAATCCAATAACAAACTAAGTTTCTATTTTTAGGGTAATCTCTAAATAAACCCTGTGCTTTTAATTATTTGTTTGGACATAATTTTTCAACCTGTATGTTTTTACAATAACATGCTCTTTGGTTTGCATTAACTTTGTGAGTGTTCCAGAATTAACTGCATTTTCTACTAACAAAGAAAGTCATGTATGTTAGATTTTGTGTCACAAATCTCAAGATATGTTTTAAGTTCAACATAATGAACTCAACTGCATTCAAGATTTAATAGACATAATGGATTTAATTACTGCAACAATAGCATATGTGTTGCTGTTGTATTATAAATATAAATGAAAGCCCACACATTCAAATTAGACAAAGGTTTATAATATTATGAATATTATAGTTGTGCCTTCTATCAATCCAGGAGAGGGCAACATTGAACAACAGTTGAAAATTAACAAAGGTTTGCTAACATTAGGTGTAGATATATTAATCTAAGAATTATTGAATGGAAATAAATGATTATATTTAACCTTTTGTTAGTCAGCCTCTAATATTAGTTTCAATTTATATTTAATTCTCCATTATTTCAAATCACCCTTGCCAATAAAAATTGCTTATTATTGATTAAAGCCAAGCTAATTTGTGGCATATTATTTTTTTTACTTGAAAAAAAAATCAGAAGGAGGGTAAAATCAAACTACATCCCACAAAAAGAAAATGCTCAGTAAGTTTAAAAAGAAGAACAATGTCTGTTGCTTATTTTATCTGGCAAAGCTTGAATGTAAACTTAGTACGGTCTATTTTTCTAAGCTTTAATTTTCAAACAAAAGTTGGGAAAAAGAAACTCAACCAGAAAGGAAAAGGAAAAAATACTGTCAACTATAGGAAGCGCTCTTAGCTATTTAATTATACAGTATTAGCATCACATTGCTAAAATTTTGGGATTCAAAAAGAAACACAGTTGCATTCAATGGGGCTTACTTTCAGATAAGTGAATACAGGATTACTTCCAAAGCATAATAAGATAATGAGTGCTTTTAAATCCACTGTTTCCTCTTTGTCTTCTCATATATAATGATATATTGTATTTTCTATTGGAAGTTTCACGATACCAACCATGGTAGAAACAGAAACTGTTGCACGGATAAACATCTTCTAGTGAAAATGGAAACGTCAGTTATAACAAAACACTGAAATCAAAGTTCCTTTCTTTACACTATGAGATGACCAAGTTCATCAGGCTGATTTTTCTTCTTTAACATTCAAAAAATGTCATGTTTTCAAGACAATGTTGCAGAAAGAAAAACTCAGAAAAAACAGATGTCTTTATTTTGGGATGTTATGTCTTACTAAATTAATTGTCATTCCTTCAGTAGCTCTTTTCCAGGTAGGGTATATATAATGCAATATATTACAATGAAGGCAGGTCTTTTTAAAATAGGAGAACAGTATATACTAATGTCATGTGTACATACACCATACTGCCACTAGTCTTCCCTTTGCATTCCCATATTTAATGAAGCACTGTAGTTTCCACTGGAAGTTTCACTAAACACAATCATGGTAGAATGAAAACAGAATATGTCACAATAATCTTCCCTAATTGTCATATGTTAGAATAGAATAGAGCTGGAAGGGATCTTGGAGGTCTTCTAGTCCAGCTCCCTGTTCAAGCAGGAGAACCTATACCATTTCAGACAAATGACTGTCTAGTCTCTTCTTAAAAACCTCCAGTGATAGAGTGCCCACGATTTCTGAAGGCAAGCTGTGCCACTGGTTAATTGTCCTCACTGTTAGGAAGTTTTTCCTTAATTCTAGGTTACTTCTCTCTTTGGTCAGTTTCCAACCATTGTTTCTTGTCCTGCCCTCTGATGCTTTGGAGAATAATTTGACCGCCTCTTCTTTGTGGCAGCCCCTCAAAAACTGAAGTACTGCTATCATGTCACCCCTATTTTTTTTTCTTTAGACTAGCCAAACCCAAGTCCTGCAGCCGTATGTTTTACTCTCCAGGTTTTTGATCATCTTAGTTGCTCTTCTCTGAATTTTTTCCAAGATCTCACATCTTTTTTGTAGTATGGTGACCAAAACTGATTGCAGTATTCCAGGTGTGGTCTCACTAGGGTTTTATAAAGCGGTATTAATACTTCATGTGATCTTGATTCTATGCTTCTGTTTATGCAACCCAGGATTGTATTAGCTTTTTGGGCTGCTGCTGCACATTGCTGGCTCATAGTTAAGTGGTCGTCCACTAGGACTCCAAGGTCCCTCTCACAGTTACTGTTTTTGAGACAGGCCTCACCTAATCTGTACTTAAACCTTAGATTTTTCCTGCCTAAATGTAAAACTTTGCTTTTCTCCACATTAAAACTCATTTTGTTGGATAGGGCCCATTGTTGAAGTTTGTCAAGATCTTCCTGGATCCTGAGCTTGTCTTCTGGGATATCAGCTATTCCTGCCAGTTTAGTGTCATCTTCAATTTTTTTTTTTTTTTAAATATGTTTTATTATTTTTTTATCGGGATAGAAAGGGAAGGGTAGGTAAAGGTATAACATGGGGCAAAAAAACAAGGATTAAACCAAGGGTAGGGATAAATACAATAATGGGGTTAACCCCAACACTAAATCAACGCTTTAGCAAGCAGACTGTCGTCCGGGTATACATATTAAGTATGCATGATTAACATAGTACTAAAAAGCTATATTAATAAATTTATCACTATTAATGGTAAAAACTTAACCCAATACATATCATTCATTCTATAAGTAACAATAATCAGTATACTATTAGTGATGTATTACTAAGTAAATATAGTTACATATAAGTATCAATATATCGCTTATTAATTATAATTAATTATAGTTAAATATAAACATCTAACCAAAAAGTTAAAAAATAATATTCAAAAGAAAATAGATCATTTATCTTATTTAATTTCATCATCCCTTTTCATTCTGTCTTATTGCTAACCATAAAGTACATAAATATTTTCAAAATCATGCTATAAGGAATGTACTGTTTTCAGAGTGGGAAAAAATTAAACATAAAATGTACATGAAAATACCTGAGTGGATTTCGACAATGAAAGCCTTTTCCTATCCAAATTTAATTAACTATGATAAACTCGTTAGCTATAAAGACATTTTGGACATAGATGGGAAACTTAAAGACAGACAAATTCTTCAGCAACAGGGCATTGACTTAACATGGTGGTCTTACTTGCAAATTCAGACAAGATATGAAAAAGATATAAAGTCTACAGGATTTTATAAAGAACAGACACCGCTAGATAAAATATTGTTAAAAACTGATGAACATTTGATTAAAAAACTCTATAAATTTCTGCTAAGCTGGAAGATGGAAGAAGAACAAGTAAAAGAAACAATGATAGTATGGGCTAAGAACTTTGGATATTCTATAGACTTAGAAGATTGGCAAAAACTATGGGATCGAAATATTAAACTTACTAAAGCGGCTGCATATAAGGAGAATTTATACAAAATGTTTTATAGATGGCACATGACACCAGTTAGACTAGAGAAAATGTTTAAAAATGTATCAAATATGTGTTGGAAATGTAAACAAAAACCAGGAACTTATTATCATATCTGGTGGATATGCCCTAATGCAAAGATATATTGGCTTAAAATTCACAAATGGCTAGAAAAGATGACTAAGATACAGATAGAATTCAAACCGGAATTGTTTTTATTAGGAATATTAAGATCTAATTACGGAAAAGAGAATGAATATTTAATCTTACATATATTAACAGCCGCGAGAATAGCATTTGCCCAATTTTGGAAAAATGAAAAGATACCACCTGACCAGATTATTATTATGAAAATATTGGAATGTGCAGAAATGGACAGACTAACTTTAGAAATTAAAGAGAAAGAAGACACAATTTTCTTTAAAACATGGGAAAATTTTTATCAATGGTTAGTGTCATCTTCAATTTTGATGAGTTCTTTTGCAACAATATTTATATGTTCTCTTTTTATGCTTCCAGATTAAAAATGCTTTGATAACTGACTCCCAGCGAATTACCATTTAAAAGCTGATGACTAAAAATGAGGATGATTATTTCAAGTTATACAGCCACCCGTTTCACCAGACTGACTGTGGGCAGCTAACAACAGAGAAAAATAATAGAATCAACATAATAAATAACCATAAATGCAAACAAAGTGACATGGCAATCTATAACAACAAAATAAACAACATCCTCATAAGCTCCCTATTAACCATCTGGCACTATTTGCCCAGGAACAACGCCTGAAAAGCTGCAGGAGCTGGGCCAATTGAATCTTGTGCTGAAGGAAATGGTTTGGTGTTCCAAAGGGCAGGGGCTGCGACAGAAAAGTCACACGTTCTGAGTCCAGCGTGATGACATTCTTTAATTAACAGGACTTTGCAGCATGTCTCCCCTGACAAAATGTACAGGATAGAGGAAATAATTGGTAAGAGGAGGTCATAGAAATATCCTGAAATATCACAGAAATGTCATAAAAGATTTTTAGGTGACAACCAGCATCTTGAATTGCACCAAGAGATACAATAGGAGTGCACAGAGATTCATTCACAACTGTCAGTGCTGCTGCATTCTTCACTAGTTGCAGCTTCCAGATGCTCTTTGAAAACAGTTGCACTTAGCATATATTGTAGCAATCCACTTGGGAGGTGACCAAAGGATGAGTGAATGTGAGCATCGTTGCTTGGTCCAACAAAGGATGTGATTGATGCACAATATGAAATTGTGCAAAAACCATGGCTGCTACCCACTCTCAGACCAAGAACTGTGAGGATTTTCAAATTCCATGCCACTTCTATCTGGGGAAGTGCAACTCCATCCCAATTAAAAGTAAAATGCAGGATGAAGAGGCTAAAAACCAAAATAATTTTGTCTTGCTAGGGTTGAACTGAAGCCTGTATTTTCCCATCTGCAGGTTATAGACAATATCAAGCCCCATTTCTTGGATTAATTTAAAACCTGAAATGAATCAGAATCCTCAGCTGGGTGGGGCAGTGAGTATATTTCACCACCAGATGGATTCGTCACCACCAGATGGATTCGTAGCTGGCTGACCGGCCGTACTCAGCATGTGGTCCTCAATGGAACCACATCTACATGGAGGGAAGTGTGTAGAGGGGTGCCCCAGGGCTCTGTTCTGGGCCCAGTGCTCTTCAACATCTTCATCAATGATTTGGACGAGGGGATAGATGGGGAACTCATCAAATTTGCAGACGACACCAAGCTGGCAGGAATAGCCAACACTCCAGAAGACAGGCTTAGGATACAGGAAGATCTTGACAGACTTGAACACTGGGCGCTATCTAACAAAATGAAATTCAATGGTGAAAAAAGTAAGGCTCTACATTTAGGCAAGAAAACCCAAATGTACAGGTATAGTATAGTGGTACCTTGCTCAATAGTAGTAACTGTGAAAGGGATCTTGGAGTCCTAGTGGACAATCATTTAAATATGAGCCAGCAGTGTGCTGCAGCTGCCAAAAAAGCCAACACAGTGCTAGGCTGCATTAACAGAGGGATAGAATCAAGATCACGGGAAGTATTAATACCACTTTACAATGCCTTGGTAAGGGCACACTTGGAATACTGCATCCAGTTTTGGTCACCGCAATGTAAAAAAGATGTCGAGACTCTAGAAAGAGTACAGAGAAGAGCAACAAAGATGATTAGGGGACTGGAGGCTAAAACATATAAGGAACAGTTGCTGGAATTGGGTATGTCTAGTTTAATGAAGAGAAGGACGAGGGGGGACATGATAGCAGTGTTCCAATATCTCAGGGACTGCCACAAAGAAGAGGGAGTCAAGCTATTTTTCCAACGCGCCTGAGGGCAGGACAAGAAGCAACGGATGGAAACTAATCAAGGAGAGAAGCAACCTAAAACTAAGGAGAAACTTCCTGACAGTTAGAACAATTAACCAGTGGAACAACCTGCCTCCAGGGGGCGGGTGCTGCTCCAACACTGGAAGTTTTTAAGAAAAGGCTGGACAGCCATTGTCCGAAATGGTATAGGGTTTCCTGCCTGAGCAGGGGGTTGGACTCGATGACCTCCAAGGTCCCTTCCAACTTTTATTATTATTATTATTTATTATTATTATTATTATTATTATTATTATTATTATTATTATTATTATTATTATTATTATTATTATTATTATTATTATTATTATTATTATTATTATTATTATTATTATTATTATTATTTTGAATTTTGGAAACATATAATAACAATAGCAAATATGGTCATTCCAAAACTAAAAATTCTAAAAAAAACAATCGATAAGATTGCTCTTCATCACTTATTCCTCTAACATGTTCCCTATCAATATTATTTATTCTGCACCACTTTCTGTTCTTTATACTTTCAAATTATTCTGGGGCATGTGAGCACATTTTCAAATGAAGTACTGGATTAAGCCTATCATTATATAAATGTTCTAAGAATGGCCCTGGGATATACATAGGACCTGGATATATTCTTGGAATTATTATTATTATTTTGATACTAATACTTTCAGGATGCTGTCTTCTTAACCAAGTAGGGTATTGATATCAAGGTAAGGTATTAAGCCTGATGGTTATCAAAGGAGATATGTATGAATATAGTACCACTTTTGAATCAGGAAACAGCTCAGTCCACTTTGAAAATGTTGTCTCCAAACAGGGCTGGAGAGGCATATCAGAATGGACTGTTAGGTTGTGAGACTTGATAGGTATCTGATATTACCAGTTCTATCATTATATTTTCAAATGTATCTGGCCATGTTTTTTAATATGATTCAGGCCATCTGACCTGTTCACTAGGAGTACTACTATGCTTCAGTAACTTGTTAATAAACTTTTAGAAATTCTCTCCAGGTACTTAAAATCATGATTTTTCTTAAACTAATTCCAATATTTTGGAAAAAATGAGCCATTTCCCATGTTTGTGACCATGTACAAAGTAATCTATGTTTTGGTCCATGACAAAATAAAGTTGGATTTGTTGAAAGAAAAATCTTCATCAGGGTTCAGTCCAAGCCAGGAATAAACAAAATGGTGACTGCTTTAGAAAAAGTTTGTCCTTTATTGAAATGTGGCTCTGGGAAAGCTGACCATGTAACTAGGAGTGGTGGGTTTTTATACCTTCTTGGGCTTTTGTGTTTAAGGTTGTTTCCTGTTCCTGTGGCATGAACTTTGACCTGAGCTTTTGAGCATGTCGTTTTGGTATTCTGATAGTGGTGGTTAATCCTATTATGTCCAAAAGGTCATGTTACTGCTTCTCTGGGGCTGGGGCTGATGGCGTTGTCCTATGTTGGATTTTTTGGGTGAGGGGTTGTTGGTTCTAGGGATCTTTGTCTTTCTAATCCCATCAGCTCTAAGTTTCCTGGCTCCGGTCTTTCTGAAAGGATTATCAGATCTGCATTTCTACAGACTTGGTTTCTGCTTGGGACAGAGAGATTTGGGGATGGTGGTTTCTGCCTAAGATTTTCTATTATTCCTTTGGGGAAATATATTCTGCTTTTTTAATATTCCCCAAAATATTTCCTTCTCTAGGAGGGTGGGTGGGTGCTGATTTCCAACAGATTGTTTGCAGCATACAGTCAGCTTCACATTCTCAAAGCAGTATCATAAACATAAAAATTAAAATCTAGAATCTGAAGCATTTTTTTAACTACCTTTATTTTTTTTAAATGGAACTTTTCTGGAATAATGGAACCTTTTTAATTGAAGAGGACATTGAATTCCAAACCAATTAAGTGAAAAAAATAAATCAGATTAAGTTGGAGAACTAAAGCTTAAATAAATTTATTTTACTTTTTTCACATAAAATCTTTCAAACAAAGCAAAACTAAGGAAAACAAAATGGGTGCTTAAAATAAAACTTCTGTGGCTTTTATCTTGTTGACTTGAACTCTGGAAGGAAATATGATTTGTCCTTTTCTTTCAAGTACAAAGTGTATGATCTCAGCTATTACCACTGTATGCTTTCAAAATTCTTTCTGGAACTGTGAGAAATGTATCAAAGAAATTCTATGTTGCAGTTCTCTAAAATTATTCAACACATTTCCACCTTTTGCATAAGTTTTTTGAAGCCTGCAATCAACTGCTTGCTTAAGCAAGTATTTGATAAGGAATACTCAGTTTAAATATCTGTTTGGGCTAAAATTTCATTGATGTACAATAATTATTCTTTAAGCAGTAAAATTGGAAATATTTTAGCAACAAGTACATGTTTAGATTGCAATGTATAAACTATCAGAATGACTTTTCATTTTCAAAATTTCTGCAGCTGCATTTCAATAGAGAGCAGCTGTCTTTAGGGAATGTATAATTCAAATGGCTCTTTAAATTATAATTGCGAATCAGTAGTTTAGGGTTTATGTGAGCTCATACCTTTTAAAGTATTGATTTATTTACAGAACTCATAGCTTTTAAGACTGATTTCACAAAATGATTAGGAAAAAGAGAGCATTGTTATAACATAATTAAAATATATGGATTATAAAGGAGGAGGAGGAGGAGGAGGAGGAGGAGGAGGATTAATATGCCACTCTGGTATATGGTTTCCTTTGCATTTTTTTAATCTGATGATGAGTGATGTGCAATAATATAGATACAAAGTGGAAAAGATGCTTTGGGTGAATGCAACTGTGTGATCCAAAAGAATGGATTTTTAAGTTAAGGTAGAATAGAACAGAATAGAATAGAATAGAATAGAATAGAATAGAATAGAATAGAATAGAATAGAATAGAATAGAATAGAATAGAAGCTGGAAGGGACCTTGGAGGTCTTCTAGTCCAGCCCCCTGCTCAAGCAGGAGAACCTGTACCATTTCAGACAAGTGACTGTCTACTCTCTTCTTAAAACCTCCAGTGATTGAGTGCCCACGATTGGTGGCACCAACTGAGTTAAGAAAAAGGTGTGGCTTTTCAAATGAAGGACTGGTAGCTGCTACAAATATACCACACTCTTTCCAAAACACCTTTTCTATTTCAGGTTAGAATTGCTACACTCTGACTATTTCAAATTATTATAAACTCAAGGAATAGTGTTATACCAACTGCAATATATGCTTGTGAAACATGGAACTGTACAACCAGATGATTAAAAGATTCAATGTTTTCCAACAACACTGCTTGAGAAGAATCCTCCAAAACTCATATCATGACCCCATCACTAATGAAGACGTACTACAAAGATCAGATTTAGAACACCTATCGAGAACTGTGAATGAACATTGAATGAGGCTTGTTGGCCATATCTTACATATCCCTAAAGACAGGATCCAAAAATTGTACTATGTTGGATACCTCCTGGAGAAAAGCGAAAAGCTTGGAACTTGGCACCAAACACTTAAGGAAGATCTTAAGATTATTAATGTCCCTTGGGAGAATGCTAAAGATACTGGAAATGATCAAAATCATTGGAAAACACTTGTTGCATAGGACCTAATGTTAATAATGGTGATGAAACTCAAGGATTAGATTCAAATTCTAGGATTAGATTTGATTTATAGGAGATCATTTTGAGAGCTTTACAACACCTACACATATGGAGACAGAGAAAGAAAAAGGCTGATGAAATAAATACTGATCTTCTTCAAGCTGGTTTTGTCCAGATGAATTGGACCACATCTTCCTATATTACCTCACTAGAACAGCTAATTCCCATCACCACTGTGATGGCCACTTTCTTATGAAAACTATGATGGTAAGACAGAACCAATTTGTGATTGAGATTTGTAAAAGTTTGACAGAAAATGGCTGCAATGGTTCACAAACAATTCACTAAACTATTGGAGTTTAAGCTATCTTAAAATTTATTGACTGTATCATAAACCCATTAAATGATTTGCCTGCCTTATGTTGATTAAGCAACAGACACAAAATGTTTCTGATGTTTTTGCAACCTGTTTAAATCATACACCAGCTGAAAGTTTCAGTACTCTCAGATAACCCTTTCAATTAAACAGATGAAACAGAAATATTACAATTATTTAGGAACTACATTACTTGTACATTTCATCATTTTTCTTGTACTGAATAAAACCTTCAGCCCTTGGAACCCACCAGGACCTTTTGACTTCAGAGAGCAAGTGGTGAGTGAGCTGAATGGCTGCCAAAAATGGCATAAAACATGAACTTGTTTTCTGCATTCCCTTTTGCTCTTCAAGAGATCTTTAATCAAATATCATAAATTGCTAGTTATAGGCATTCTTTCCTTACGTTTTTTTTAGGAGTCTTTCCTCTACAAACAATTAATAGTACAACCTTGCAGTTTTCTGATTTTATTGTAATGTGTTGTCATTTTGGCTATTTAAGTAGGACAGCAAAGTTCTATTTATATAAGATTGCCTGGAAAAGTTTCATGATTTCCCCCTCCCTCCAACAGAAGAAAAATGAGACAATAAGAAGGATCTAAGACAATGGAATGAAACATCATAGTGTTTGATTGTTAGAGGTTTTCTGCTTTAGATGTAATGAACTCCATACACATCATAAGCAATGCTAGACTTTTTTTTCTTTTTGGCTAGATACTATATGTGGCGAAGAAGAAATGTCTTTGAAGTACTAACATCATAATGCTCATTCTTCAAAAGTGATGCCTAAATTGATTTCTGCAAAGCAAACCTCTGCCAGAAGCACAGTTCTTTTTTCTTTACTATAAAAATGAGAGCTGTAGGGAATAAATTTTAGTTAGTTATGTTCTTATTCTGAAATATACTTCCATCCATTGATTTGTATCAGTGCTACTTTCCAGCAAACTCTATTTTTCTGAACCATATTATGCCTTCTGATTAAGATCTTGGTATGATTTATGAAGTTGAAGATATTCATTCTATTTAAATATTGCTTGGATTATATGCAAAAGTGAATACAATCCTCAGTTCTATCTAAAAATAAATAAATAACAGTCACATTGCAAGCAAATAGAGGTTTTATATATTGTCTCCCATCTTAGTGTTAATGCAATTATTTTTATATTGTTTTAATGTTATTCTATGTTATTTATTAAGTTCTACTTAGAATTACACGTAATTGAAATATTTTAAGTGTTTTTATTTCATTGGCTGTGGAAAGCATCACAATTTCTTTTTTCAACCAAAGGTTTATAAATAAATGCCTTTTAGAAAGTTCATGCCCTTCAATCTTCAATTCATTATGGTTTCCCTAAAATGATAGCTTTGTTATGATTTTGTTATTTTCAGTGTATTCATTTTTAGGATCTTTAGTCCTTTATTCAGGGCTTTACAATTACAGAAAATAGTACTATATTAAAGCTTTAAGTCTATGTTTTTCAGCTCCAACACACTTCAATCTAAGCTTGGAATAGGCCACATTAGCTGAAAAATTATTTATTTATTGAAAATGCAAGAGTACATTTAGATCCTAAGATAAAATTGTTATAATGATTTCTCATAATTGAGTAATTTCATGTATATTACTATTTAACATGATACAATAATAATTTTTTGTTTTTTATTTTTAAACCATTCAGAATGCCTATTTTAAAAGCAAAATGGTGTTTTTTTTCCCCTCCATTTGAGCTTTTTTCTGTTTACTGTTTTTCCTTAAATATATTATGCTGGGAGCCAGCTGTTGATTACAACAACAACAACAAAACACCTCAGTGACAGTCATGTTTCTATTTCTTTCTTTTTCTCATTTCCTATCTACCAAGTGGGCTGGCAGAGAAGAAATATCCTCATTCTTTTCAATACTTTAATTTTAAAGTAATGCCCAGCACTGTTCTTCAGCATTTGGGATTTTATTTCAGGAAAAACACAACAAATGCACTTGGAAAATCCACCAAGTGGTCGCATGAAATATATCAGTTAGCCATAACACCATTAACTTATATAAAACATTCACAATCCAGGAAAATCCATGAGGAAGTAAACATCTGAATAGAAGCAGATCTCAAAGATATAAAACCATAATAATAATAATACAATCCTTGGAACAAAGCCATACACTGCCCATATATTTTGCATAAATAAACCACATATGACTTTTTATTAAACCTTAAATATGCATAACTGAATTTAAAGTAATAAGTTACTATGTTTTGTGACATCATTGAAAAATTGCATTTTAGCATTTAGCATCACTAAATAATTCTATAAATGGAGAATTTATGTGTATTTTTTCTTTTGTTTTCCTCATGGAGCCTGGAACCTCACAATACATCAAGTGAGTTTTGTGTTAACAACTTTATTGCCTGGTTTTATTCATCCATCCATCCATCCATTTATATATATATATATATAGATCAAGCTTTCAAATATAGTCTATGCAATAAACTATTTCATATATATATATATATATATGTCTTTGGTAATTCGGGTTTTCTCCCGTGTAAAATTGGAAGTGTCTTGGCAACGTTTCGACGAAGTCCCATTCGTCATCTTCAGGCTGGTGTCTTCGGCTTCGTTCTTCTAGGAGCAATGTATGATTGCAGCTGTTTCTTCCTTTTAACTGCCAGTGGGGGTATGAACAATCCGAGCACAACAAAGCCCCCACCCAAACAGAACACACACCCATCCAATCAGAGCACAGCCAACCCCCCATCCAATCAGAGCACAGCCAAGCCCCTAACCAATCAGAACACACCTCCACCCAATCGGAACACAGCCAAGCTCCCACCCAATCAGTTCATACCCCCACTGGCAGTTAAAAGGAAGAAACAGCTGCAATCACACATTGCTCCTAGAAGCACGAAGCCGAAGACACCAGTCTGAAGATGACGAATGGGACACGTGCGTTCCTTTACAGAAAACCCGAATTACCAAAGACCTACATACAAACACCCGTGAAACCTCAGAAAACATATATATATTGCTCCTAGAAGCACGAGCGAAGAGACACCAGAAGATGACGAATGAGACTTCGTCGAAACGTCGCCAAGACACTTCCAATTTTACGCGGGAGAAAACCCGAATTACCAAAGACCTACATACAAACACCCGTGAAAACCTCAGAAAACAATATATATATATATATATATATATATATATATATATATATGTAGAAATAGTTTATTGCATAGACTATATTTGAAAGCTTGAGTAAAATGGGGCTATTTTAAAACAATTGCCTTTGTACTATTATATACTTTATGCATCGAGGTGAAAAACAATGTGACTATCTTTTCATTACAAGTAGTCTTCATTTAGCAACTCCTTCAGATAGTAACTGTTTTGCAAATAGGATAGTAATAAACAGTAGTAAATAATTCATTTCTAGATGAATGCATGTGTTTATAACAACAAAAGCCTTCAGTCTAAAACTGATTAAGGTCTGGTCAATTTCTGGCAATAATTCTGACCGAGAGGGAAGGTTCTAATCATCATGTATAATTAGGTATACATTTATGTAATTAGATATGCACATCTGTATTTGTACATGTACTTATAACTTACAACCATAATGGAGTCCAGAAATCCATCCTGGGTCATGATGGTGGTCATAAATTAATGCACCTAAGTGACTGGACCATCAAACAAATCAATGTATCCGTATGGATGTTTTTGGGTGTGGAATCAGTAAAAACCATCATAAATCACAATCACATGACTACAGAACTTTGCAACCATCCATAAATGTGAGACGGTTGCCAAGTATACAAAATGCAGTCATGTGATCATGGGTTTGTGTGTAGCCATTGTAACTCTAGAACTGGGTCATATGCAGCTTTTGTGGTATTAGAAATTATTAAATGAGGAGTACTTGAATTTTGAAATTGCAGTAGAATACAGGGGTATCTCAACTGCTTCAAAATTCGTCGAATTTGGTTCTCGACGCATTTTGAAGTGAAAATGTTGTCCCAGTACTCGGCCTTTGCTTATTACTCGACACCTTGCTATAGAAAGAGGGAGTCAGCTGTGGGGAATGGGTAGGAAGTCAGCCATACTGGAAAGGTCACTGCAAAAGGAGAGGTACAGGGATAAAGGAAGTTGGCCATGTTGGGAAGGTCGCTGACATAGGAAAAGGGACAGACAGAAAGTTCTTTCTGGCTGAAACGAAGAATTACATAGGAAGTCACATGGGACTCATCCTTTTTAGTACCCATCGCACCTCCCAGAATGAATGAATGCCAAGTACCAAAGTACTACTGTATTTATCAATTTATATCTGTCATATTTGTCTTCTGTCCTTGAATGTTTTAATAAGTTTTCCTTCCCCATCAGTTCTTCATCTTATTCATTGAAAATGATGGAAGAGCAAAAGGAAATTCCTTATCAAAATACTCTGGTCTATGCTACCAGTTTGAGAGAGGGCATGTCCAAGAGTTTAAAGAAGTTAATTGATTAACTGAAATAGAGAGTGCAAAACAATATTCCAGATCTATTTCCCATTTTATGGAAGCTATTGATAAAAACAAAGCATTTTTTTTTACTTAAGCCTCAATCTTCGTGAGTATTATTCACAGGTCCTGATTGCTCTGTATACTAACAAAAACAGTTTTCTCACCTGTCAAAGAGGATGGTGTTTTAGTAATAAAAGGGGACATTCTTTTTCTGAACTACAACTCTCAGTTCTAGTAAATTCTAACCATATATGTGTCTAGAAATTATTATAGAAGCTTAAGTTATATGTGCACTATTCTAATTCTATTCTGTTCTACCCATTTTTTCTAATTCTAGAAAGAACTTAACAATTTTCCTCTTTCTCTCACTCAAATGATTTTCAGTTTGCTTTAGTCCAGTTAGTGATCCTTTGAAAAGCGAAAAGCTTTGATCTTTTTTTAAAATCATTTTAGTGTCTTTGAATGCTTTGTGGGCTTCAGACTAATTAGAAACTGACAAGCCTTCAGCAGTACAAACACTGTCTAATCTATTTTAGGATCAGTAAATAGCCTTTGGGTTGAAACCAACAGTCTATCGTCAAAAGCCACCAGAACTTTCTGATTCCATGTTAGCCATTTTAGCTACCAGCTATCACTTTTATTTCCAAGCTTCCAACTAAGCACTGTTATTGTAAAAAGAATAGGAGAGATTGTCTTATAGAGCCAGTTCTGAGTTTGGTCCTTCATAATAGTTTCAAAATATTGTATTAATACATAAGTGAATATGGCACTCATTACAACAATTTCAAAACAACTCCATTTCCAACAGAAGTAAAGACCTTTCCTCAGAGGCTGTTTTGCTATGCTTTTTAGATTGTCTATGGCACATAGAGAAAGTATTGGAAAGGAAAAAGGAAAGGAAAAAAAATAGCAATAGTGATAGCAACAGCACTTATATACCATTCCATAATGCTTTACAACACTCTCTGAGCAGTTTACAGAGTCAACAATCTGCCTCCAACAATCTGAGACCTCATTTTACTGACCTCAGGATAGAAGGCTGAATCAACCTTGAGCTGGTGAGGATTGAACTCTTGGCTGTAGGTAGAGTTATTCTGCAATACTGCATTCTAACCACTGCACCACCACAGCTTCTTCTGAAGGGAAAAAATTGGCCTTCAGTGAGCTGTAAGAAGATATGCCATTAAAACACACACACACGTATTTCATATTTTTTCAGAGATGAAAACAAGATACATAGACATATTTTTTTATACCTGTAATATCTAATTAAGTATTATACCAGCCTACCAAAAAATCTAATGGATCTAGTGGCTTTTCAGAGGCTGCTTTGGGACTGGAGATCTTGTGGACAATATGGTCAAGACTGGATTTCTCTGTAAGGACCACTGTGAGTATAGTAATTATGGTGAAATTCTATTTCTCAATTGTATTTAGAGATTGAGATATCCTATTCTCATTTAATGAATCAATAGCTTTTTAAAGTAAACATCTATTTTCCCAAACTAGGCAACATATGGAACACATTTCAAAATGTGTTCTGAAATCCCAGTGTTATATTTCTTTCAGATTTATGCCACACATGTATTGTTTGTCTGGAAATACCTAATATCTACTTGGAAAGTAACATAATTCTTGAAGTGATATTTAACATAGAAGAACACTAAACTTAAACATACATTGAAGAACTATTCCAAGCCAGACTCAATTTAGTTTAAAAACATAGCTACAACATTTTAGGACTTATCCAGAAAGGAAATAAATCTAAGGTCTACTTGCATTCCAAAGAGTATTTGTTGAATACTGGCTTCCAGTAACATTTCAACCACAAAAATATAGGTAACAACATTTTCCACCCAATGTGATATTCATCCAAATTATGGAGAATGTTTCCATTATGGATGAATAGTTCATGCCTCAGAGGTCAATGCCATCATAGTAGGCCTGGGTAAAGAATTTGGATGGACCAGCTCTTATATTTCAGTATCTAAGAAGAAATTGGAATTATGGCAATGTGTATTCATTTCTTTCTGCCTTCTTATTCTTAAACAGATCTGTAATTTAATCTTAACCACAATTATTTCTTGGGACACTTTCCAGATTGGAACACGCACACGTTCACACACACATTTAAAAGCATGATATGGAGCTTTTACAAGCGGAACTAATGTCCTCAGTTTTATACCTTTTACAATCATCTCATTTGCACTTAAACATTATTCAAAGAGGATTATATTAAACAGTTATAAAGGCATGCAGCATCTGACACTGAAGTGCTAACTATTCCAATTGATCAAGTGCGTCCAAAGCAGATGAGGTCACTTTTGTTTCTTTTTTCCCACCTAGAAAATTAATTGGACTTATGTCATCCTTCACAGTCTCTACAAAAGCAACCATACTTCGAACAACATATATTTGAATCATTTAGCAGAGAAGTAGAATGACTTGTCATATTTTTTTTTAAATTCAGGAACACATAATAAAAGATTTATTATTATTTTTTTAAAGGCATTGAAGTCAGGAAAGTCATTCCACTTATTTTACAAAATTGCTTATTATCTTTCTAATTGGAATACCTCATAACCTGAGAAGGTTTATCGTTTGGCCGATATTTCATCTTAGAAGGTTCATTTTCTTGTTTTATCAAATAATGCCTTTTATAGCAGCCTGATGTTTTAAAAAAATGTTTTCTGAGCCCATTTTATTGACAATTCTTTACAAGCTTATCTGGGGATCATATTTTTTAAAAAACTATCAAAAGCTTATTGAAGAAGACAAACTATTTATAATAATATATGTATACTACTAACATTTTCATGTCTGTTTGTAACCTTCAATTGGTTGAAATTGTAAAATTGTAAAATTGTAAAATAACCATTATTCAACCAAATTAATCAATCAAAGTAACTCAAAAAGGCTGGCACCCATGATTTCAATGGGAATGAAATTTGGGAAAGTTGTGACTGCTTCAGCACCACTATGCTTTCCGACTACATCACCCAGAAATCTCTAGGTTGCATGGCTCAAGGGAAGATGGGAGGGCTGTATCCCCACTCTTTTTTCCCCTGCCCTCTGTCCCCTGCACTCAATTGGCTGGTGGCCTGACAGGTGAGTGTGATTGGCTCCTTTGGAACTGATGCTGAAATTTGTAATTTCTTAACAGCAGTGGGCAATAATAGAAGGATGAGGGAGCAACTTGGAGGTAGGGCATTTGAAAGGCACCAGTGGTTGATTGATGAGCCCTCCCTGGATGGAAGAGGCCTTAGGGACATGCCAGGATGGGGAGCAGTGTTTCAGTTTTTCTTATAATCTATGGCTCCCTTTATTTCCCCTCCTCACCTTATCAAAGTCAGTAGGAAAGGAGATCATAAGCTGCTTATGCTACCATTGCTTTTTTGCTTGCCTCACTATGATTATTCCATTGTTCCCCCTTCCCCTCAGCAAAGTGGCAGGCAGTTCTACAGGTCATCCAAAGAGGAGGAGGCGGAATGATTTCCAACATTCCCTGCTAGCTTCCCACAAACAACATCAATAGAGAAGCCAACAGGAAGTTAGTCCCATTCCTACTGCTTTTTAGATGGTCATTTTGTTTCATTGTTATGACTAAAAGGATGATCCAAAGGATCATGGGTTGTCTAGTGTTTAATTATAATTGGAGGATAAGCAAGCCTTGTAAATTTAAAAAAAAAAGCAAAATTCAGAAGATTTGTCCTGTAAAAATGTTTTGCCCATTATCAATTGACATAGGTGAGTAGATGGTGCCAGAAATTAGCTAATTTGCTAATTTGTATTAGCAAATTCTATGGAAAAGATGTGTCTTTCTATTATTATTGAACATATAGGAAAAGATATTTCTCTGAGTGCAATCTATTGAAATGAATCCATGACATTTGACACTTCTACAATTATTATAGAAGATGGCAGATGCGAATTTGAAACTTAATACTATAAACACTAACCAGATCTATTGAAAAGTCTCAAACCTAGCTTTACTATGTGGATGAGTGAGAATTAAAAATCTTTTCTGGTTTATTTAGTTAGCTGCTCCTGGTTGGCAAAGGAGAACAAGAGACTGGCAAGAAAGAAGTATAGCTGATGCTAGCAGGTCCCTGCATCCAATAGCAGGCAGTGGTGATGTATAATCTGATACAGAACAAAATATTTCCCTGGAAAAGTGGAATTCAACTTTTTGGAAGATACCAAAAAGATACACATTTCAAAAGCCACAACTCAAACGCCTGGGGGAATCAGAGGCAGCTAATGCTCTGTATTATAGTAACATAAATCTTTTGTCCAGACTTTCATCATTTTGTCCTGTGTTAAGAGTATTCTATTATGCAACACTTATTGTGTCTTATTGAAAACATGGAAAACTCATATATTGTGTTTCATTTAAACACTTCAATTGAGCAAGGTAAACCAGATTTATGTTTAAATTTTCTAGATAAACCAATACTATTGGCTTGTAGAAAATCCAATAGCTGACTGAATTGGCATCTGCTTAGATTGGAGATTCCTATGAATTATAGAGTAGGAGGTAAGATACTTAGATAAATGTATTATCAATTTCATTTTCATATATCCTATATATTCTATGTTATTTGTATTCTAAATGAAAAAATCAGTTTGACAGTTTGACTTTGTTACTTGTGAGCTTCTCATGTTGTACTGAAACCATTGTATACTGGAATAATGTAAACCAGATAATCAGCCATGATTTAGTAGATATGCAGTATGTATCCTAATTGAAACACTTCAGTGATAACAAATTACATGTGGCAGTATTCTCATAGAATCTCTCATTAATTATTTGAAAGCAATTTATCGTTTCTACTGTATTGCCATACTAATCAGTATTGCTCACTGTGTTTCACATTGAGATCTCTCTCTCTCTCTCTTTCACACACACACAAATGCACACACACACACACATGCCTTTGCCCTCAAATTGTCCCTTCATAGTGATGGAGAGGTATTCCTGGGGAGGGATGATTGAAGAACACAGGGTGAGAATGCCAAGGATATATACTTCCAGCATGATTCCCCCAGGGCAAGAAGATAATTCCAGTTACCCAGGCACTAGTATTAGATACTAGTGAAATAGGAACATGCTGGAGGGGGATGATAATTTCAGAATGCATAATTTCATACCTTGTGGGAGAAGACTACTCCTGTATTTTACCAAGAAAGCTACATGGATAGACAAGTTAAAATGATTAACAATAGAGTGTTGTATGATGGGCTCCTGAAACCAGATAGTGCTCACCATGCTACTAAGGAAATGTTGAAAAAGATCCTATTGCAGAGGAAGAGTGGAGTATTAACAGTCTAGATTAAAACTTCTGGATGTCTAATTGATCTTGCTATGCAGGAAATGAAAATACAAAGACAGAATTAGAGTGGGAAATGGATTCTATACAGGAAAACTCAAAACAGTAAAAAATAAATGAATCAACTATACATTGACAGCTTAGATATTGAAATGAAATGGACTGTAATTGGATATTTTCAGTTAGAATATCATATCGTTTACTAATCTGGATAGAAAAATCAAAAGAGGAATGGCTTTTTCATTGTCAAGAAGGATCTAGGAAAGACTATAATTGGGTACAAATAAATGACCAAATAACACTAATTATATTTTGTGGACAAACCTTTAACATGCTAATTATTTAAATTTATCAACCACTGATGCAGAAGAATAAAAGACTGATAATTTATGATCAGGTTCAATCAGAGATTGACAGAACATGCAATCAAAATATGCTGCTTGGTAGTTGGAGATTAGAATGCCAAAGTTGGCAATGCGAAAGAAAAAAATATAATTGGACTTTATGGCCAAGGAAACTGCAATGGACCAGGCCAGGGTACATAACAGAATTAGACTGATAATTTATTTAAATAGGTCAGTATGCAGTTAAAACAGAAATGCTTGACCTTAGTTGGAATAAACACTGTGCCAATTCCCTGTATTTGGAAAACATTTTCATGAAAACCCAGCCCACATTTTTTTTTACTCAGATTGAAAAAATATGCTTGTTCTGCTATCTACTTTTACCTTCTGATGTTTCTCAACTTATTTGGCCTTTATGATTGACACTGTCACATAATCTAATTTGACAATATGATGACATGATCATTACTTGTTATATAGTCCATTTGAGGAAATGTGAAGAATGTTATCATTTGCCTCAATTACATTATAATACATAAAGCATGAAAGAATGTATCCCATTAAATCAAATTATAGATATATTATTTCTCTCACAATTGTCTACACTGACTAATAATTACTTTCTAGACAATGTCCTAATGGACATACCAGAGGCTGAAAGTGAATACTAAATATGTGTTCTGTCACTGTCTTGCTCTCCCTTACAATATCATATCATTCCATAGTGCTTCATTGGGTAATATTCCCATTTACAAAAGATACAAGGAGAGAAATGTACTTGGAGCATTAACCAAGCAGAATTGAAATTTAGAAAATTTCAATTAAACATTCTCAAGATTATAGAGATACTTACAAATGGCAGTAAAGCTGGTTGAAGGGGAGTGAATGGGAATCAAAAGATCAAGATGGCAACAAAGCACCAAGAAACTTCAACTATTCTGCATCATGAATCATCACAGTCACTGAATTTTCATTTGGTCTTTCCATATATTTTTAAATACTTTTGATAATGGACTGAATTTCAGAATTCACATGTTCACTGGGGTCAGGAAAACATAAACTTTTATTCCTCAGTATGCAAGCCTGCAATACCTTAATGTCCAATGCTCATAATCCCATAGTGAGAGTTTCCTGCCTGCCAAATAGGCTGAGTACAATGAAGTTTGGGAAACGGAGTAGCACAAATCCTACTCCTCCCACAGATGATTATATGACTATACCATCAGTTCATTCCTAGATCGCAGATTATTGCAAAAGTTTGCTATCCAGTGTCAATAGTAAAATTCCCTGCATAAAATGACTTATCAATAAGATCTTATAAAAAGGCTTTATTCATCCACTCTCTTCCTCTAGCACCACTCCTACTTTTTCAGTTACGTATGACTCCTTCCATATAGCCCGTGATTAGCTCTGGTACTCTGCAATCTTTCCTTGGCTTCCAAACTCCTGGAACAACCACAGAAGGCACCTCTTTTTACTAAATTGGATGTTGGGCAGGGGACCTACAATTTGGTTCATGTGAAGGAGGACACTAGTATTTAACTGTCTTTCATTCTCTTTATGGGAAGTTGAATAAATGGTAAAGTCACATAGAATAGAATAGAATAGAATAGAATAGAATAGAATAGAACAGAACAGAGCTGGAAGGGACCTTGGAGGTCTTCTAGTCCAGCCCCCTGCTCAAACAGGAGAACCTATACCATTTCAAACAAGTGACTGTCTAGTCTCTTCTTAAAAACTTCCAGTTTTTAAGGCAATCTGTTCCACTGGTTAATTATCCTCACTGTTAAGAAGTTTCTCCTTAATTCCAGGTTGCTTCTCTCTTTGGTCAGTTTCCAGCCATTGTCAATTGGTCAATTCTCATGGTTTTTGGATGGAGGGCAGTGTTGATTTGCTCATTTACTTGCTAATTTCAAGTAATTTAACACTCCATGATTAAAGTCTCTACAAAGAAATATGTCTTTGATCTGTTTGCATTGGACTATTTTATTACTACATTCATCTGAAAGGAATTTAGATGGAGTCATCTAAAGTAGAATCTATTCTGTTTGGGGAGTCTTCCCATGCCATCAAATATGCTTTTTGAATTTTTTTGGACTTTGTCAGTTTTCACTGTATTTTTTTTTAAATTGCTACACTGATTACATTATTGATTCACTTAGCCAAGAAGGTTTTTCAAGTGGGATTCTAATACTTAATATATTGTTGAACTGAATAATACATGCATTTTTCACCTATCATCTCATTCACATTCTATTAGAATGTACAGACTGATCCTTTTGAGGCTGCCCTGCAAGCTGTATTTTTCCAATCCAGTTTTTGATGAAACTCTTTCCTTATGTGTCCCTTTCTTGTCAATTCTTTCCATAGTACGGGAGCTATGGTGTTTTCATAAGGAGAATTTGGCCATAACCATTGATGCCAATGGATAAAATTCTCTATCAAAGTCTCAACTCATTACAAGAACATGGTATAAACAACTTATCACTCACAATTTCTCTTTCTCTAGATAAGATGGGTCTTTCAACTTTTACTATATCTTACATTCCTAACTCATATTTTAGCAGAATGATGCTCTATCATGTGAATCAGGATATTTCTTTCTCTGTAACTTTTATTCCACCACTATTCTGATCCTAGATATACTTGTCCCTTGACATATACCCCAATCCATGTGATTTGGGGATTCTTCTTATTCTTTCCAAACTGTACTCATCAAGAGCAAAACCCATCTACTTTATGGGCATGACTGACCTTTGTAGAAATCTTCCCTGTCCCCTTTTCTTGGGATTGGGGAGAGGTTGTATCTGTAGCTGTTTTTGCACTTGATCTCCTAAATTCCACAAGGAAATAAAACTAGTGATAAATTTAAAAATTAGGAAAAACCCCATTCAAAAAACAATCTGCACTAACAGAAATGGCTTTGATGCAGGAATGACCTTTCAACTGAAACAGTGAAATGTTTACAGCAAAGTTTCACCAAGTATGCATTACCCTTTATTAATTATATTTAAATATATTGCCCATCAGAATGTCCTTTTGAACTTCCCAAGATGTCCTTTATCTTTGCTAATATTGCAGTCACTGGGCTTTCTTGTGAATAATTGAATGGCATGTATAGTTGGAGCTGACACAAATGATTATAGGCAGATGATTTATGGATTACTTTGAATGCTGATACCAATGTTTATGTATATGGTATAATATAATGGTTGATAGGCTATCAGGTATTCAACCCTTATGTACTTCCTATAGGTAGGGAATGAATAGAAGAGAGGAGAGGAGAGGAGAGGAGACGAAAGGAAAGGAAAGGAAAGGAAAGGAAAGGAAAGGAAAGGAAAGGAAAGGAAAGGAAAGGAAAGGAAAGGAAAGGAAAGGTGAAGAGAAGAGAAGTTGTAAAAAGTGGGATTTTATTTGGTGTTTAGAATTTCTTAAATGCCTGGGAGATTTGCTTCATTTGTAGATGTAAATACTGTATACCAAACTATTCATATTAGATTAATATAGGTGTAAATATAAGACTAACAAATCCAGCAATTTAGTGATTATGGGTAAAGATAAATAAAATAACTCTCTGTCTCTCAATATTGTTATAGTAATTCACTGATAAGTTATTAAGAAAAAATAATTATAATAACAACCCTTTTAGATTATCTTCATAAAAGTTTCTTGTGTCATTGAATCAATAAATTAACTAATTTCAGGTCAGTCTATGTTGCAGAAGAAAGAAAGCCCTAAAAATAAAATGTGTCATGTTAATTAAATTTCAACTACTTACTGAGACCTCACAAATGCATTTAACAGCTCTGCTAAGATTAATAATTCAATATAAATGCACCTCTAAGATATAGTCAGTTTTCTAATTGTACATTACTTATGTAGTTTCACACATTAAATCATCAATTCACCCCATCATTTTGAAATGAAGTTTGCCTTCCCCTGCAGCAATATGTGAAGCTAATTTATTTAAAATGCTTATTTTATGTGGAAATGTTTAAGCTGCATCTTTTCTCCTAAGAATTCAAAGTAGATAACAACAACAATATTGTAATCATTTAGAATACTTTTTTCTGTAAACATTAAACATTAATACACATAAAGTGTTGTTATGAAGTTTATATTTTTAACAAGGGGAAAGTCAATCCCAACGTTTCCAGCCAATGCTGACATTAGAAAGGTTTGAGCATTTTGAAGGACTCTAATTTTATATTAGGCTTACTCTATTAGTGTTGTAAATATAATATGCTTTTTTAAGGTTTTATTTTAAATCTGTAAGCCAACTTGATGGCAGAAAATCCAGGGCAATATAGAAACATTTTAAATATATAAGATAAACAGGTTTTTTTTTAAATGTAGAACTGTAAAGGAGACAGTAACAACGTTTATCACCAATCGTTTAAAATCAGACCATATTGTTTTTCTTTTCCTTTTATCAATCATTATGTAAAAATTCACACAGAGACTTTAACCTGAAAAATACATCTGTAATGAGAGTTTGGCTCAAGAAAATTGAAAAGAAATTCTTTTTGTAGATGTACTGATGTGTAAAATATATATAATTTTATCAATTTTTATTACAATAGTAAAATCTAATACAAACTAAAGTTAAAGAAAACGAAAGAGAAAAAGGAATAAAAAGTGCAAAGAAAAAGAAGAAAAAAGAAAAAAAAGAAAAAGAGAAAAAGAAGCAACTTCCAACTTTCATCACAAATATAAACAAATTCAGTGGCTCTTCATCCCCTCTAAGGTTACAAACAATTATCTGTTTATCCCATATTTCATCTCTTATCTATAGAGAAATCCATAAGGCTTCATCTTTTCAGTCCTGGTAGCAGGTCACTTTGAATTTTAAAACATCACTTAGTTTCTTTTGTAGATCCAATGAAACATCCTTTTCCAAGTCATTCTCTTGGCCAAGAAACAGAAAAAAATGGATAAAAGACTTTTACACTTTTTTGCTACAGATATATACTAAATCCATCAGATTCTTACTCTACAGTTAATATTTGTCTACACCATTTCCATTGTGCCATATAATTCTAATCATCAAATTCCAAAATAAACTTTTCATTTCTTTCAGTTTCTCATAAAAAAAAGTCCAAAAGTGGTTTCCAAGTAGAAATACAATTTATCAAAAGTCTTTTCTTTCTTTCATCAAGGCTGGCAATTTCACCATCTCTGCCAATTTTACCTCATTCATCATCCTTTCTTTCATGGAAAATATGTGTAAATCATTCCATCTTTGAGCATATAAAAGTCTCATTGCCATTATCATGTGTAGAAATAAACCAGATGAGCTTATTTTATTTTATTGTAAGGTCACATTAACAGAATCTTGAAAGTCTGAAAGAACATTTTTCCCTTGTTGCCTTTACAGCCCAAGAAACTAGGGTGGGTCTCTTCTGAACTGCTTGCCCCACCCACATTCCTGCTGTGAGACAAGATATTTTTTTTTATCTGAATGTTCTCTTGGCTGCATCTCTTTGCCCTGCCTCCTGAGGTCATTACTATTACAAATACCACATACAGTAGACTTAAATGTAGAGACAACAGAAATTTCAAAGATGACATTAGTGTATTTCTTGACCTCAAGTGAAATACATATTTTGGTCTTGCTTGTGTGTCTATTTTAGCTGGATGCAGTAAAGCAACAGTTTTGATTTTAGAAAAGTTTTACAAAGTTTATTCAGTCAGTTCTAACTCTATTATTTAGGAGCCTTTTCTCCATGAATTCAGGTTTTTTCCCCTGACAGCTTATAATTTAATTTTTTTGTTTAGAAAGGACTTCCAGTCATGCATTCAAATGAAGAAAATAGAGGACAAAAATAAATACATTTCAAACAGAATAGTATTTATGTAGAATTACTGCATATAATCATACTTATTGTATATTATTGAAGAGAAAGCTGCATGGAGGCTAACTTCATGACTTTTACTGCATTCCGAAATAACCATCCAAAAAGGTCTTTAAAGTAGTTAAGTTTTTATTATCATCTGACCTAAAAAATCCAGTGTTAAAACTCTCAAAGCACTGCTAAAGACAGATATTTGTAGCCCTTCAAGGATAAAATTGCTTTCCATGCTAATTTGAACATTATTTATATGCATTGCATACTAAAATATTCAGTGCAGCATATGAACAAATTGTACAGTCTAGTTTATATGGTCTGAAGACTTGGATAAAAGGCTCATATTTGTTCTGACTAGCATATCCTCCCTTATGTTGCTAAGTGAGAAATTTGTTAAGTGAGTTTTGCCCCAATTTATGACCTTTCTTGCCACATTTGTTAAGTGGATCACTGCAGTTGTTAAATTAGCAACACCATTGTTCAGTGAATTTGGTTTCCCCATTCACTTTGTTTGTCAGAAGGTCACGAAAGGGGATTATATGACTCCAGGGCACTGCAACTGTCATAAATATGAACCAGGTGCAGAGCACCAAATGTAAATCACATGACCATGGGGATGCTGCAATGATCATAAGTGTGAAAAATGGTCATAAGTTACTTTTTTCATTGCTGTTGTAATGGCCATTAAATGAACTGTTTTAAGTTGAGGACTACCTGTATATCACTAAGGCAATCCAGTCCTATTGCATGTGCCATGAGTTGCCACCTGGTGTGCCCTACAGAAGCATTCTGTTTCCTGAAATTCATGAGGCACCTACTATGTCAATTCAACTAGTTTTTCTCTATACTAAATGATTGAGTGTTTTACTTCTGTTTTCCTTTTCTCCATCTTCCATTAAGGGATTACAGGGTCATAAAAAGGGAGGGGTTTTATATATAATACTGTATATATACTGTGTGTGAGTGAGTGTGTGTGTGTGTGTGTGTGTGTGTGTGTGTATACATACATACAGAAAGAAGGAGCAAACTATATATATACAGGGTCATAAAAAGGGAGGGGTTTTATATATAATACTGTATATATATTGTGTGTGAGTGAGTGTGTGTGTGTGTGTGTGTGTGTGTGTGTGTGTGTGTATACATACATACAGAAAGAAGGAGCAAACTATATAAATATATAAAATTGGTTACATTATTGTCAGAAAATATGGCTAATAACCTTTTACAGAGTAGAGCAAAATTCTTTCTTAGCATACACATTTTTTCCTAAAAATTAGCTCCTTTATTAAAAGGAGATATCATGGCCCTCTTATTTACATGATTTTAAAAGTGATGATAACAGATATAATGAGAATCATGGTTTCTAGAAATTAAAACAGCCATGATTAGTACATCTATAATACATATTATAATCTGCATTTGTGTGCGTGTGTGTGTTCTCTTATTTATAGTGTGATATAATAAGTGGCAACATGTTTAAGACTCAGCCATGTAGAACAGAGATCCCCAATCCCCAGCCATGTAGAACAGAGATCCCCAGGGACCGGTTCCGTGGAAAGAGGTTTTTCTGCAGACTGGAGAGTGCATGGTTTTGTGTGCTGCTTGCATCCCATGGATGGGGCTTTGCTTATTTGTACGGACCGGTGGCTGGCATGCTGCAGCCTGGAACTGGTCCATGGACTCGGGGTTGGGGACCCCTGATGTAGAATACATTTCAGGAATCCTATCTTAACCTTATCAGTGACTGAACCTAGCTTTTATTTTTTCACAGGAGAATGCATCTGTCTCACCATCCAAAAATTATCAAATGCCATTCTTGCCCCTTTAAAGAGAAATCTTTAAAGGGAAGTGTAGTCCTAGCTAGAAGCATCAGCCCTGGATTTAATATCGGTAGTAGTTGTGTTTTGTCTGCATTCAAGTATAGCTTGTTCTTGCACATCTAGTCCATTAGAGCTTGGAAACATTCAAAGGCCTTGGAGTCATCCATTCCCAAACTTGAAGGAAAGCATAGAAAGAGCATGTTGAAAGTATTGCGACCTGCATTTACCAGTGAAAAGATAAAGTAAAATAAATTACAAATGGACTTGATAAAGATGATAAGAACTTCAAGAGAAGAGGCAAAGATATGAAAAGAAAACAGGAGCTAGAATTTTATCTATAGAACTTTAGAATGGCTGGGAAGAAGGGAAAAAAAGTACAAACTTTGTTTATTTGATTGTGGTTAAATAATTAATTGCCTTGGTGATGTTTAATAATCTGGATTGGGTAGTTTCTTATTTGGAGATGTTTAATTTTGTAATGGATTAGTTTGTAATATTTACATTACTATTTTTGGATAATTAAATAATGGTTATTTGTAGTAATGTTTAATAGTTTTTTTCCCTTTTTATTGTAATGTTTAATTCTTAAGAGAGGGATGAGAAGGGTTTGGATTAAAGGAAAGGAGATTATACATTATGTTGTTAGGCAATTGTTATTTTTCCCTGACCCTCTATTAATTAATAAAGAGAGCTAAATAAATGAGTTTATATAAAATGGGGTGAAGAATGGAATAAAAATGTATCTGGTCGGGTTTTAAGAGATAAGTATAAGTTGTTAATGTTGACTGGCTTGAGATGAAGGCAGAAATTATTTCCCTTTTTTTGATGTCATTTTTATTTTTTCCACACTTTTTCATATATGTATGAATGTATTTTTGTATATATATATTTAGTAGGGTTTTTTTTAGCTTTTCTGTTTAATATAGTTCTGAATAAAATTATTAAATATATTTTTCCCATTACCACTATGATGCAAAATTAGAGAGATCTTGTGCTGCTTCAATTCTAGTCAATAATTCAGAATGGCTGGAATATCTACCAAAATAATTGGACTTTTACCAATGCTGTGATAAATTTACATTTGACAAAGGTTGTATAATGTGTAGACTGGGAGTCATCATACAATCTAAACTGAGAGCTTGAGTGTTAAAATAAAGATACATAATAGAAATTTTAGAACCTGAAATGAAAGCACTAGATCATAATTTGATTGGTTGTTGGTAATAGACCAACATATATAACAGCTACAGTACGTTATTCAGATTGTCGAATATCCAGAAGATGCAAAAACCAAAATCATTTCAGACACAACCTTGACCCATAGATGGTCCTGCAGATTAGCAAGCCTGGATGCACATTCAAATGGTCAAAGGCATTTCAAATACTCTTAATAGCAAGCACACCTACCATAGATATGTTGAGATAACTCTTTGTGAAAACAGATGTTTTATAATGAATGAATGAATCACAGCCCGATGTTTCAGACACTCCCAAACAAGAATAGAACATGTAACATCAGTGCCAGACCATCCAAGTTCAAGTGGATTTGTTGAAATTAGTTCAAATCTCAGGAAAGCTTCGTGAACACTATCTGGAGAATATACCACATTGAATCAAACATTCCTATTTTCATATCACAATGCAATACACAAACACCAGCAATGTTATTTTTGGGTGGATCTAATGTTTTCTTTCAGAATGTAATACCTTATTAGGTTTATAAAGGACCATCCTAGAATGTAGTACCTTACATTCAAGGTTCTTCTGTTTTAAACCTGATTTGAAAGAAATATTCAGGAGGAACAAATGAAACAAACTTAAAAGTAATCTAATACTGAAATGACAGCACTGGACAAAATGTTCTATCAAGAAATTATCCTATACCCACCCATCTGAACTTGGCCTCATTGTTCATTGTAGTTTTTTACTCTTCTGCATTTCAAGATAAGGCAAAACACTTCAATGTAACAAAGGCACAGGATAGCATGAAAGATTTTTGTACATTTATAAGGAATCTACTTAATATAATTTGTATAAATGCATCTATACTTAAAAATATTTCAGTCTCTTCCAGGTAAGACTGTCTGTGACATATACATCGGATTGCACAATCTGTTCTACTATTTGTGTGCTTTATTGACTCAGACCGTATATAATTATGAATTATATGTAATCTTTTATTTTGTTGTTTTGAATAAATTAGTTAACTAATACAGTTTCTATTAAGTGAAATGTCTGAGTTTGGGGACAAAATGGTACCATACACATCTCCAAATAAGCAGCACATTTTTCTTTGGCATAGAAAATATCTGTTTTTCTTTCTCCTCTCTGTCCCACATGCATAAAGGCACACACACAAACTTTTTCCCACACATACAAGCTGTCTATTTGTTTTTACTCCCATTTCCTTCTCATTTTTATCTTTCCATTTTTATCCCTTTTTACTAGCACTATGACCTGCTCTACTGATAAATTTTGATGTGTGCGAGAACAGCTTGGAAGCTCACTTCATGTTTCAGCCATTTGTCTTGTCCACGTTCTTCCCAGCCAGATTTCTTTGTTCTGTCTAACCAACTAAACTATTCTTGCATTTGCATGGATTCCTACTGGGCTACCATACCAGAACTACCAAAACCTGAATAATCTATAGATCTCAGAAAAGTGTTCAATCTCTTTCATGGTCGTTTAGTGACTGTTGGAATTTTTGAGGCATTTTGGCAGGCCTAGATGCCAACCTCAGTCCCAGAAATAGAGCAGTCAAAAAAATCTGGGGAAAAAAACAACATATCTCTTTCAGAGGCTGACAAGGCAAAAAAGAATGACTTTATTTTGGATATCCCGGCTATCTGGAGTAATGTAAGCTGTTCCCAGTAAAGGTAATCCTTGTTCAGTGGTTGTAATTGGTTCTGACAATTCAGCTGTTATGCAAAATGGTAGCTAGGTGAACATGTGACAGAGAGAGAAACTGCAATGATCACTAGTTGCTGTAGCTTCATTCAGATAAACTTCTCTTCTACAGCCTTCTGTGCTTGGCTCATTTTTCCCCACTCACAGGGCAGGGACATTGCTTAATCACACCATCTCTTCTTGAACAGCTTGTAGCACAGTGCTTATCTTATAAGTTCTAACTACAAATGAACAAGTGAGCTTTGTGACCTTAATTTGTTGATTGGAACCTTCCTCTGGCTGACAGCTGCTGCCTGAAATGGATCAGACCTTAATTAAATCCCCACTAAAAGCTTTCATTGTCCTAAATGAATGCATTGGTCATAAAATGATTTTCAAATGTCTATTTTAATACCATTGCATTTGTGCGCAGTTGCTGTCCAAGGCAGTTACTAAGAACTACCTGAGTAGAAATACATTTATTAAAAGGTTGCCACCTTAAGTATCTACAAGATCTTGGATTCTCATATTACATTAGACATTATTGATAATTAAAACAATCTTAAGTATAAGCATTGCTTCTGCCCACCATCAGAAGCAAGAAAGTAGTAGGAAGTTAAAAAACAACAACCTGGAGTCAATCTAGAGGGGAAATTCTGACCAACTTATCAAAATCATTTGAGAATGTTCAAATGTATTCTACAGAGTCCATAGGAATTTTGCATATCACAATGCTATTATTATTAGAATTGTTAACAAATCCAATACAATTATTCTGTTTAAAATGTTTTCCAGATTTCTCATTCAGAAAATAAGGTAAGGTTTCATCCAAATACAATGCCTTGATTTTTGTTGTTGTTAAGAGAAAAAAAGCAGTGTAAGTACGGTAGAAAAATATGTAGCAAAGAAAAGCTGTTCAGATCTTTTTCTTGCTACAGACAGGAGTATCTAAGAAATGACTGCAAAGACAGCAATTACCTTTGGATTAAGTTGCCAATTGCAATATATTTGGCATTTCTCACTCTCTGTCACCTGGTCGTTAGAGCTTCCATCAGAACTTCAAACACTATAATTTACTATACTGGCTGAAGAAGATGGAGGGCTATGAAAGCAATTTCTTTGGCAGGTAACAGGGTTTCCATAGAAATTGCACACTTAGTACATAAGTAAACCTTTCCAAACTCACATTTATCTTTTAAATGCTTGTTCGACACAAAAATAAGTTGGAAGGAAACCAAAACATGTTCAATTCCAAATTGCAAGAAAATGGAGCTGAGCTTCAAAATGCCATTTGGATATGATTCACTTTTTTGTTTAACTCATGAAAATGAAGCAGTCCTGCAAAAGTTGAGCTGATTTCATTTTCATGCACAACTGAGAATGTTGTGACCTTTCTCTGTCTTTTTTTTACCCAGCAGCATGAAGAAATGTGACATTTGGAAGAGAGTGCAGAGTGGTTAACATGATAGAGGTTTTTTTTATTATTATTATTGTAAATGAAGAAAGGAAGCCATTGTTGTCCATGTATTGTGGGGAGTCTCTTGGACTCCATCTACTTTTATAAAATGTAATGATATGCAGTGCTCACACAGTTATCTCAATTATTTCAGGTGTTAACATAAAAATAGCATTATTGCCCAGCAATTATGTACTAAAGGTGAGATGATGTTGCTGAGCCAAAATGCATTTGGTCAACAGAATTGTGAGCTGTTAGCTTCTACGAAAGAATTGTGAAGAAAAAAAAGCCTGTTCAAACAGTTGAACAACAGATGTCACTATGGGTAACTAGGGATTATTCCATTGCTACTATTGTTCTGATTCTAAACTGGCTGTTTCCCATCAATTTATGTTTAGAATTTATGGGTGAATTATGGTACTCTGTCGTTCAGCTATACTAAGAGCTTTGGGCTGAGTTCTGTTGCAAGGGAATCCACAATTCTCATAATACAATAATGAGACTGTATTGTGTATCTCACAGTGCTGGAAAGAAGTGCATTGATGCTATTGTTTATTGCTCACAACAGTATTTTATCATGTATTGCATTTTGTGATGGAGGGTGATTACAGTGGCAACCTGTGAGATTGGTGGGGACATAGTATCTAGACTCCTTTCTTCCCATTACACATGGAAGACACCAGTGTAGAAATTGTTATTTAATCAATTCGGACAAGCTTTGTATTGTAAATTCCTGCATGTGTGAACTTAGAAAAAGTTATTAGTAAGATTATTGCATTATGCATTATTGTACTGGAAGTCATGCTTGCCTTTGAGTTTTTAATATATACTCCTACTTAAAATAATTATGGTTCATAGAAGTGCTTGAACTTCCTAATCAGATTTCTGAAAAGGGTTGGGGATCACTGGCTGTGTATTAGAAATGATTTCTTCCGTAAAAATCTTCTTGGGAAACAATCAGTGGCCTAAGTTCCAAGATATTGACAAGGTATGTCATCAGATGATCCCAGATGTTGCCTGCTGGAAACAATGCCTTTTTAAAATACAGAGGCTTTTCAAGACTTATTATTGATACTGTCCACGTCTTAATAAAAGTATAAAAAAATAACTTTGATTTAAAGTCCTAGGAGAGTGATGCACATATGCTGGCTCCATTGGGTCCATCAGCTTGCTGGAAAGCTGAAGGAACACTGATTGGTACAGCTGTTTTTCCCTTAGTAATTCTCCCAATCTTAATAAAATCATTTTTTGGCATTTCGTCACAATTGTGTCTATTGTTTTATTGCAATCCAATCTCATAAAAAAAAGCTTTATATTCATTCCAACATGTGCTAATCATCTCTTTGAAATTATCTGAACAATCTCAATGTTTACCACTGAAGATTTAAGGTATCTTCTGGGCAGTGCTTTTTTTGTAAAAATAAAAGGTGTCGGAACTCACACATGTTATACAACCCGCCTTGCCTACCCTACAAGGTTCCATCCAAAAAAGGTGCCGGAACTCCGTTTTGAGTGTTCTATGACAAAAAAAAGCCCTGCTTCTGGGTCTCCTGAGCTGATAATATGCCTTCTAGCATATTTTTGTGTTCTCTCCAATAGTCCAGTTCTATCTAATTCATTATTTTTAAAGATACTTTTAATTTTAAAAAAGGGGAAATTAGTTTAAAACAAGACAGCAGAAAGGCCCAAGGCCCATTTTTGACATTGCATCTGAGACCCACGTAGACTCTATGCTAATAATTTTTTATCTTAAAAGTAAATCTGACCTAGATTTCAACACAAATTGAAAACCAACCTCATATAAACTAACCATGGATTGGTAGCATCTTTAAAATTTGGCTTTATCTATGTGTAGAATTTATATTTTGGTTTTCAAGATACTTGAATCAGAATAATTATATAGACAAAACTTATTACAATAAATAATTTTATTGTAACTATTTTCAGTTATTTATATTGAGCTTGTCATGGTTCTTGACATTTATTTTTAGTTTAGGTTTAAAAGTGATTTCTATCTTTAATATTAACTTAATATATACAATACATTTAAATGTTTACAATTAATGAATAATATATTAGAAAGCTTTATCTCTATTACATGTTAAAATCCTTGGTTTAGGGTTACTGTATGAAGAGTGTCAAAATAGTGAGGATGGTGGCCACAATCATGTCAGCGAACCCCTACCCTGCAATTTTATGATGCACATTAATATTTCATGATGGTGGCTGCCATTTTGATTTTTTGACCACTTCCCTGAGGGCACCACTATCCTGATTTATTTATTGATATTATAATCGTTTATTCTTTTTTCCATGAATTCTCTTTTTCTTGTTTATACTGTATATTGCCTTTAAAGATATACATGCATGTATAGGGATGTACATATACTTATCATTATAATTTTTCAGGAGAGGTCCAAGAAACAAACAAATATGATATGGATCTCTAAAAGTGTTGCAAACCAAATTTTAAATTAAACATTTTACCTAAATCTTTCTCTGATCATAACCCAGTTCTTTTAGTAATTAGAAAAAGACTTTAGATGGAGATTAAATGAATATATTTTACAAAAGGAGATGATTGTAAAAAAATGTAAAAAGAAATTGATAATAATCTAGGTAAAGAAACAAACAAAAAGTGTATTACAAGATATGTTAATGGGGAGTTGTATATTTGCTATGTCCACTTAATTTGAGATAGGTTATATTTATATTCTTTGCATGTAGCTAATATAATAAAAATATAGATCAAATAATATGATCTATATTTTTATTAGATTTAGTCTTGTTTATTATGTTAATAAAAGTAGATATTGAATCACAGAAGAGATTATTGGGCCTTTTATAATTTTTTTCTGGAATAATAATTTTAGACACAGCAAAGCAGGCACTAGAGCTCAAATTTAGCTGCAGATAATTGAACATAATATGCTTAATACTAAAAAAAGAGTAGAAAATCAATTAATAACTCTGCCTTCTGGTTGTTACCTAGGTACTCTTAGGACTACAATATGTAGACTGCAGAAATTAACTACATGGCTATAAAGAATAAGAGATTTACCTTTATTATTTTCTGTAATCTAATGATTGTCCTAAATTTCAGCCCAGATGTTCTACCAAATATAACATTGATTTGGGATTTATTAGAATCTGGTGCCCTTACACCATACTATCTCAGTGTATGGTGCCCACTTTGCAGGGTGCAGCAAGTTATTTACTTATTTACTTACTGGTTTAAAACCATTCCAGTTAAATGAATTCTGAATGGTATACAATTTCTCAAATATTGAATTAGGTTTATATGATGGAATGTAATAGTTTGGTTTAAAACAGAGAAGGAGTCTATTCCAGAGGAATAACAGGCAGCATATTCCAGATATCTTGTGTGAGAGAAAGAGGATGAAGGCACCTCCTCCCTAATAGTTCTCAGAGTATATGATAGATACTAATACTAGAGTGCTTCAGTTTGATGAGATTCTATGTATGCATATAGAACAATAAAGAAATTGCGTTTGGAAGAATCATTATATGTCTTGGTTTTTTTTTTACCTGACAGTTTAATATAGACAAGATAACAACATCAAAAATAACATCGCTTAACCAGAAACAAAACAAAAAGCTATAAATCACAGTACAACCCTACATAAACCTAGATATTCAAAATCAAAGAGCCATTTCACTATGCAAAGAAGGACAAGTCAAGCAACTTTGTACCATGGGTGGATAGACCAAGCAATCTTTAAGACTTTCTGGAGAAAAAAATGGAGAGAGACAGTTAAAAGGACACTAGTCTAGAATAAATGAACAATATAAAAACATCTATTTAAATTAATGTGCCTTCTTGAACTTAATGTAATATTATTCAAGGGTAATTGTGGAACTTACAATTGTTGGAAGCTCAGTGTACAAGCTAGACTACTTCTACTAGTGGTCTCACTAAATAAAACCATGGGCTGCTTAGTACTCCAGCAAGAGAGTCACCAAAAGGTTTTTTTTCTTCAGTCCCCTTTCCTAAGTCTGCAGCCACCTATTTCTCTGAAACTCAAATTCTTGTTTTTGGCAGCTTTAATGGCTATGCATCATGTCTCTTTGCAGTGTCAGTGTTATTCAAGCAATGGGGAATGAGGCAGTAAATAGTTGTCTCCCCCCCCCGAAATGTTGTTGCTGCTATTTTTTGTGGCTGCTGCTCTTTCAAGGTTTATAGTGGTCCCTTGAGAAAATTTGAACTCGATGAAAGTCTTCTTGGTGGTGTGGGTCAATTTGCTACTGAGTCATTCAGCAGTACTCTATTTCACTAATCTGTATGTCTTATTAATTCATATCCATATTCCTTGAACTATAATTTACAAATTTTGTTTGAATTTACTTTCAGTAACAAAATCATGAAAGTTGAGAATATTTGGGAATTAAAATCTTATCCCATGGGTGGAAGAATCTTAACAAGCTAGGAGACTAAGACTCAATGTTAGTTGCAAAGATGCTGATGAAGCCTAAGGGAGAAACTGGCATTTTTAAAGAATTTTGTCCCCATTGCAAGCAATCTAAAGAATATTTATATTCAATAAACATAGCTGTCAACCAAAAGTCTATGGATCTTTTGTTTCTATGAGTTCCTTCAAAGTGCTTCCTTATCAACTTAAAGCATAGCTACTTTAATATCAGAATTTCCAGTGAGAAAAAATCAACCTTGGAGACTACTAGGAAGATAAAAGGGAAAATCCAATATCCATTAGCATCTTGGATTCTTTTAATTTGTCTACCATATTCTTAGTTTCTTGGATATTTTCTCTATGTATAAAGCCAAGTGTCAACAATTCATTTTCCTAAGAAATCTTAAAATTAAAAAAATAAATGAATAGAAAAGTTGGAAGGGACCTTGGAGGTCTTCTAGTCGAACTCTCTGCTGAAGCAAGAGACCCTGTACCATTTCAGACAGATGGTTGTCCAAAGTCTGAGTTAAGAGACATTCTTATTTAAGTGGTGAATGTTTTTTACTCCAAATCTCCTTTTCAGCTACATTTCTAAGATTAGAGTTTAAAATAAAGACCAGATAATGCACCTTTTCTTCTGTAGAAATATGTCACTCATTAGCTCTTATTTTCAGAATTGTTATCGATATATGATATTAAACTTTCAAGTAGCTTCATTTTAACATTTAATAATTGACATTATTTTGTCTCAAAGAAAAAAGGCATAAATGCATGCTTGATTATACTCATTTGTATTGTTATGAAATGTTAGTTGATTTTTTTAACCCATTTTTGCTTCCTCTGAACCATGGTACATATGTGTACATGATTCATCAATGTTCCTATAATTGTCTGAGAAATCTAGTTATTATCTTACTAATGATATTTATGTAAATTGTCATTTCTTTGAATGACTGACTAAAAAATAAAAAGAATTCTAGAAGCTAATTCCCAAAGCCTGACTCTTCCTTATGCCAATATCTACCTCAAACTGTCAATGTTCATGTCCCAAAAGTACTTTTTCAAAAGGCAATTGGACTTTCTTTGTTTTTTCCCTTGAAGACATTTTGTTTCTCATCCAAGAAGCTTCTTCAGTTCAGTTCTTCATGAAATAGAAAAGCTTCTTGGATGAGAAGTGAAACATCTTCAAGGAAAAAATAAAGGAAATCCAGTTGCTTTTTGAAAAAGCACTTTTGAGACAATCATGATCTGATTGACTGAGAATCTCCATAGACATTTAGCTATGCACTTTGGGATGACCATTCTTTGAATGGTGTGAGAGTTTGAATGGATTTCCAGAAAAATAGCAGACTACAGAAATCATTTGTACTTCAGTTTGAGATGCAGACAACACAGACTCATTCCCAACAGCCTGCACCGGTGTTCAACAGTGAAGGGAGACAGGGCAGAAAACATCTTGCAGATAGCACAGCTCCACAACACAGTCAGCAGTTCCAAGAAGGTTCCACACACATTTGCACTACGCAGGTGAGCCTGAGGATACAGACAAACCTCCAAGTGGTCTCAACGACTCTCTAAAAGAATGCAAATTACCAGCTGTCTGCAAGGAATATAAATCCTTCCATTCCCCACCATCCAGTCAGAGCTAAAGAAACTTCTTGCATGAGAAGTGAAATATCTTCAAAGAAAAACAAGAAAATTCAGTTGCCTCTTGAAAAAGCACCTTTGGAATTACCCAACTAGGTAACATCATCAATATAAGTAAGTGAGGGGTTAGTTCCCTGTTTATTTACAATAGCTTGCTCTGCCAGTTTTGAAGGAGTGCGGCTTTCTACTTATAACCCCCTTTGATTACGGTGTTATTTTCTGCTTGATTGTTTGCCTGGAGTTAATTTCTGCTTATTTGGGTGTTGGCTGCTGGAGGAGGATGTGTTCTGATCTTTTTGTTTCCTTCTTAGCTTTTTTATTGTCTATTTTGATTGGTATGTGAATATGGGTTATTTCTATGTGTATATTGAAGACTAATTTGTTTGATTGCCAAGTTTGAAGAAATTCCCTAGTGTTTTTGGATTTGTACTTGGTCTAGGATGCTCAGAGTATATTGTACATGGCCTATTGTTTTTCTCTGAAATACTGGGTGTTTTGTTTTATTTAAGATGTTTTGGAGGGCTTTAGTTGGTTTGTCTGCTATGGTGATGCCATGTGGTAGTAATAGTTTACTAGTTGTTTCTGAAAAGTTTTTTGATATATCTTAACCACTATACCAGACTGACTCTCTGATGTATAGTAGTGTTATTCTTTTCATCGTTTGTGTTGTTTGTGTTCTAGTGGGTCGAGAGGTTATGATTTTTTTATAAATATAATTCTTGAATTTATATGTAACTAGGATGCTTGAATTTAAGGGAATGTCACGTACCTAGACAAAACTGAGTGAAAGTTTCATTCTGAAATTTCAGTAACTATAAATCAGATTATAAACCAAAAAGAGAAATGCTGTATTAGATTGATTACTAATGACTGGAGTGAGACCTTTGATCTTATTTTGTGATGGAGTCTATTTCCTTTCATCAGACTTACCAGTTATTTGGAGCAGCATGTTAAATTTAAGATTTTATTTTCAGTTTTCTTATTTTGAAGCTGCTGTTAATATATGGCCCGGAGGGTGAGAGAGAAAAGAAAAACTCTATTACAACATGCCACAGTATTTTCTAGATGAAAATAGAAACTAAGAACTATTCCAGCTGCCAAACTGGATTTTAAAAGGCTGGGATGGGAAAAGGGCAAAAAGAGTAATTTACTTCTTGGCTGCTCATCAAAGAGCAATCTTGATGCATTTCAGATACAATTTAAGAGCAGGTAAGTTACAGAATGGGCCATGGCAGGAGTTGGGAGATTTCTTTATATAATGAAAATAGTACAGGATTTCTTTCATTTAAAGAATTATAAGTCAGATTCAGTATTCAGTGATATATAGTTGCCACGGCATTTCCCCCATAGCTGTTTCTATGAATTAAGTTATTACATACTCGAGTAGTTGCCTATTGCTTTATGGGTGAGTGATACTACTGTGACATATCGCCTTAATGCACATAAGATCCCGCCAAGATAACTTTAGGGACTTATGGAAATCTATTCTAAAAGTTTCTGCAATCATTTTAGACTGGATAGGTTCAGGTTGCAGTGAAACCTATGGAGATTTAATGTGGAGGTATATAGAAAGAGGAGCTGTAGTGGGCAGAGCAATACTAGAAAGTTGGAAAGTTTTTGCTTTTTTGTCACAGGAAAAATTTACTGTGTATATATTGTTCATAATTATAATGAATGATACCGTATTTTTTTAATTATCTGAGCCTGAAAATTATTGCTACATAGAGAAAAATTCCATTAATGAAGACAAAGAGGGTCAAAACTGAGTTCTTAGATAAGATAAGAAAAAAAAAATCAATATTTGGAACAGTTCTTTTTTCCAGATGCAAAAAAATATAATTTGACACACATGCACTGAGAAACTATTATTTGTTCAAAAATCATAACTTCCTTTTTAAAAAAATAAACTAACCTTTTAATCTTTCAACTCCATAAATCAGTAGTTCATTGATATCTTTCGTCAGCAAAAAGTCCATAAGGGGTATCCTGTCACTGTGAAGTGTAATTGTTGATTTTTCCTTAATTAACCATGCTAATGTTGCCAGTAATGTCTGCTAGTTCTGTTATCTTCATCAGCCATTATTTCATTGTGGCTAATCAGATTCTGTCCATTTTTATGCAAATAATAGTTTCTCGGTGTATGTGTGTCAAATTATATATATATATACATATATATTCTTAATTATGCTAAAAATAATTATGCTAAAAATCTGAATCCCAGGTAAACACATGTCATAAAGCAAATAAATAAAAACGATCACCGGGATAAAAATCTTAAAACAAAGATTGTTTAGTTTACAAAGCTGAGCTTTCGTCGGCCACACTGCCGACATCATCAGAGCATATAACGTAGAATTTGGGAGTCCGTTCTTATATGACTGGCTGTTTCTGCGCCCGGGCTCTCGACCTAGTCATCGGTCCGCTCCTCGGCGTCGGGCGCACCGTTGTTAAAGGGGCTGTTTCCACATGTATCCTCTCTCCTCCAGTTGCCGTTGTTCTTAGGGCATGTGTGTTGGTGTTAGGGGGTCGAGTGTCCGATCACTCCTCCTCCTGTTTCGTGCCGGGGGATCAGGTGTCAAATCGTTCTTGTTTCTCTCCTCCCCCTCCCATCCCCATGGTCCCATTCATATTAGTCTGTCTCCATGTCCCTGAGCTACCCGTGGAGCATGTAGTTTCTTCAGCGCGTGTGCGGGGGCGCAGGAAATAGTCATCTCGCGGTCTGCACACATTGTTCGTTGTTTCCTTTGTCGCTGAGCACGGTCGTGTCCCTATCATCTGGTTTTTAGCAGGGCATATCTTTGCTGTTCCCCTTCTCTTCCCAGCCTCCGCTGCCCCTCTTTCGTCTGTGTGTGTGTCACGAGATTGGCTGTCTGGTCCTTCCTGTTCGTTGTCTTGCTCCCCCTGTTTTGTATGGATCGGGGTGTGTGCGTCTGGGGGACCTATGGGGTAGGCTTCCTCCATTCTTTTACCCATTGCAACACTAACAAGACCAAAACGGAAGAGAGGAGGCACCTCTACCGAGTGTGCAGACGCAATGGTTACCCAGTGGATTTTGTTAGGCGTCACAGCAGACCATACAGACCTCGCACGAGCGCACAAGCCGACGGGGCACCAACCCAACCGGCACGGACAACCTTGCCATATATCAATGGCGTGTCGGAGGCCACGGCCAGACTGTTGGCCCCCTTTAATGTGAGCGTGGCCCACAAACCTGACCAGACCCTACACGCCAGTATTATGCGCCCAAAAGATCCACTCCCCACTGGGGAGCAGTCCTCAGTGATATACAGGATTAGGTGCAAAAACTGCCCCTGTAACTATGTTGGAGAAACCTCCAGGAGACTTATAACCAGGGTCCACGAACATGAATTGGCAATTAAGAGGAAGGAACAGCACTCGCAGGTGTGGACTCACATGGCCAACTATGGCCATGAGTTCGACCTCGCCAACGCGGAGACTTTATCCCGTGATGTCACCAAGGGAGGCCGCCTGCTCAAAGAAGCCTGAATCTCGGATAAAAACTCCATCAACCGGCATATAGAGCTTGGCCCTGCATACCAAATGTTAAAGGGGTGGGGAGGGCATCATACCAACTGGCAACACAAACAACCTGCCCACACCAGGCACAACTGGAAGGACGAGGCAACAGAAAGGAGGACTACCACAATCCCCAGAGAGAGCAATGAACCAGAAGCACACCCCACAAACAAAACAACGCCCCAGATCCAGTGGGGCACAAAAAGGAAAGGGGGGGCGATCGAACATTACCAAACAACCCCCAGGAACCCACATACAAGGAGACACTGGGGCGGTGAGTAAAAGAACGGAGGAAGCCTACCCCATAGGTCCCCCAGACGCACACACCCCGATCCATACAAAACAGGGGGAACAAGACAATGAACAGGAAGGACCAGACAGCCAATCTCGTGACACACACACAGACGAAAGAGGGGCAGCAGAGGCTGGGAAGAGAAGGGGAACAGCAAAGATACGCCCTGGTAAAAACCAGATGATAGGGACATGACCGTGCTCAGCGACGAAGGAAACAACGAACAATGTATGCAGACCGCGAGACGACTATTTCCTGCGCCCCCGCACACGCGCTGAAGAAACTACACACTCCACGGGTAGCTCAGGGACATGGAGACAGACTAATATGAATGGGACCATGGGGATGGGAGGGGGAGGAGAGAAACAAGAACGATTTGACACCCGATCCCCCGGCACGAAACGGGAGGAGCAGGAGTGATCGGACACTCGACCCCCTAACACCAACACACATGCCCTAAGAACAGCGGCAACTGGAGGAGAGAGGATACCTGTGGAAACGGCCCCTTTAACAACGGTGCGCCCGACGCCGAGGAGCGGACCGATGACTAGGTCGAGAGCCCGGGCGCAGAAACAGCCAGTCATATAAGAACAGACTCCCAAATTCTACGTTATATGCTCTGATGATGTCGGCAGTGTGGCCGACGAAAGCTCAGCTTTGTAAACTAAACAATCTTTGTTTTAAGATTTTTATCCCGGTGATCGTTTTTATTTATTTGCTTTATGACATATATATATATATACACACACAATTTTATTCTACATGTTTATATTCATTGATGCATAGAAAATAACAAGCGGTGACTGATAATACATTGCTGGCAAAAACCTTTTTTTAAATACTGTGTATGTGTTTTGAATAGGATGAAGACTTCAGGATGACAAATTACCTTTGCCTGCTTGAACACTTACTGATAATCAAATTACTATCTGCAATATTTGGTTGGAGACCAGGCTGCCTCAAGAGAAAACACCTAAGACTATATTAGAAGTTTATTAAATGAAGGTAAAGTCCATGTTAGGAAATTGAGTTTTTTCATACATTTTAAAGTACCATTAAAAGCCTTTTGCAAAACAAAAAAGAGGCACTCTTAGATATTTATTTTATCGTGGAGTGAATCATAAGAGAAGGTTTGCAGCACTACATAAAAGCTGACAAAATACAGAAATATGTACTCTCCTGCCTTGATAAATCACTACATCATGCTTGGGTAATTGATTTTAATGAAAGAAAATGTCCCTGTGAGTTAAATTATTATTGAAGTGTTGATATAGTGGAAACAGTGTATTTCCAAACTACATTTATTTTAAGTTATTTTCAAGATAGACCTTCATAAACCCTTTGCTTCCCTGTCACGTGATAGAGTGATTATAATTTCATCTGGTGAAATTTAGATCTGAAGAAAACATTCATTATTTGAGGGTGAATTTGTGTATATCAAGCACCAGAAAGCACCCTGCTGGCTATCAATGTCTATCTATAGCAGTCAAGGCAGAAATCCTGGATCAGGAAACAATGTTCTGAACTAGAAAGCTATGTATGTATGTATGTGTTTGTTTGTTTAATTTTCACATTTTTGAACCATTCATTTCCCTCAGAGAGGGACTCTGGGCAGTGTACAACACAGTATTAAAATATAATAATAGTTTATCTAATTGCTACCTTTCCCAATGCTAGTGATAGGATACATAAAAATGAGATTCTGTACATATGCTATTGGTGCTGCTTGCTCCACTATGAAGCCAAACACCCTTTCCCATATCTCTCAAGGTTAAAATGCCAAATTATGCATGATTGTGCTTGGCTGAAATGTCTAAAATACTTCTCTCTATATACCGGTATCCACCTTGATAAACTTTACTGGGTTGGGTCCTGGGTAAAGCCATTTATTATATATTGCCACTAGAAATTTGCTTCAGTTTGCAGCCCTGTGCTACCTGAAACCATGGTTTGACTGCAGATGGACTGAAACTAAAAAGACATGTATTGCCTGCAGCAATGCCTATAAAATGGACTTGAATCCAAGCCGAGGAGAAAACTATAAAATATGAAATAAAAGGAAGAGGAAGCACCAAATGAAGACTCTCATTCAAGTGGTCAAAACTAATGATTGGACTCATTTTGGTCACACATATCCAGTTTTGTGTAGCAGCAAACAAAACCCTGTACTGTTTAAGCAATGGTAAAAAGGTATATCTGGGTTTGTACAGTAAGAGAAAAAGTACAGAGCTAAATAGAAAATCCTGCATAGGAAAGAGGAGGATAAAAACTGTATTTTCCAGCTAGTCATTTGGTGTGGATAAAAGAGTGGGTGCTGCTGAGAAATAAAAGAATTCTGAATTAGAATAGCACCATCTGAAGTTTGGCTGGTGTAGTTTTCTATGGTATGATAAAGTTAAGGTTAATGTAGATGTTAAAAATCACCATGTCAGAAATGCCTTATTGAGAATATGGAATAAACACTATAAATCCAATCTGTGCCCAAAGATGCCTTTATGAGTCTCAGCACAGGGAGCACTTTATAGGAAAGAAACAGCAAGTAAATAAAAATAGTCAGCCTATAGAGAGAACAAGAACATTTTAAGAATTTAAGATGAAATCAAGAGAATAATGAACATCAGATGAATTTAATTTTTAATGATTTTCATATGCTAAAAAGGTTGTCTTCAAAGTCGATAAGATATTTGGAACTGAGCAACAAAAGACAGAAATTGAAGATGAATTATGTACAAATGCTAAATATATAATAATGTATACAATTTTGCTGAAATTTGAAATAAGAACAAACAAGTAAATAGTTTATGATAAAATGAACTAAACATTTTGGACATAATGTACTGATGGAACAGGGGAAACATAGAAAAATGTGGGATAGACAGCATCACCACCAGATGGCTTCATAACTGACTGACAAATCTCACTCAATGGAACCACATCTATATGGCAAGAAGTATGCAGTGGGGTACCCCAATATTCTGTCTTAGGCCCAGTTCTCTTCAACATTTATATTCATGATTTAGATGAGGAGGTAGAAGGGAACTCATCAAATTTGCAAGTTAAGAGGAATAGTCAACACTTTAGAACAGGAGTCCCCAACCTGTGGGATGCGGCCCACTACTGGGCTATGGTCTGCTGGCCACTGGGCCATGGAACAGGCTGATCCCCACTCACACTAGTGCTGCCGCCGCTATGAAAACAGGGCAGCCTGCAGCGAAATGGAATGCTGCATAGCGAAAATGGGGTGATGTGTGGTGAAAATGAGGTGCCGTTTGGCAAAACCAGGTTGGTGCTAGTGAGTGTCATGCAGGTGTTAGCATCGCCCATTTGCATCATGCGTGCTTGCAGCCCCATTGTGTGCGCGTGCATGCAAAAAGCTTCCTCCTCCCTTTCCCTCCAGTCCGCCAACCAAGAAAGGTTGCTTTAGAAGTTAGGGTCAAGATCCAGAAAGATGTAGACAGACTTGAACACTGGGCCCTATCCATCAAAATGCAATTTAATGGTGAGAAAAGTAAGGTTTTACACTCAGGCAAGAAAAACCAAATGCACAGGTATAGAATAGGTAGTATTGGCTCATCATCAGTAACTGTGAGAGGGATCTAGGAGTCCTAGTGGACAACCACTTAAATATGATCCAGCAGTGTGCTGCAGCTACCAAAAAAGACAAGCAGTCCTAGGTGGCAACAAGAGACAAATAGTATCAAGACCACACAAAGTATTAGAATCACCATATATTGCTTTCACAAGATCATACTTGGAATACTGCATCCAATTTTGTCACCGTGATACAAAAAAGTTATTGAGACTCTAGAAAGAGTGTAGAGAAGATCAACAGAAATGATTAGGGATCCAGAGACTAAAACATATAATGAACAGTTACAGGAACTGGTTATGTCTAGTCTAAGAGAAAGACTAGGGGTGACATAGAATAATAACTTTATTGTCACTTTGAATGTACACTAATCAGCATACATTAAAATGAAATTTCATTGCATACAGCTCTCAAAGAGTCACCAGTTCCAATATAACTACATAAATATGACAAAAATCAATCAATAAATACAGAATTATACATGTACCCACATATATTATATGACACAGAAAAACAATACAGCCTAGTTCGGATTATGTATATATGTGCATGGCAAGAAAAATGAATCTTGCGAGTTTACCAGACGGATGGCATAGGGAGCAAATCTATTACATAATCAGGTAGTCCTGCTAGAAATACTTCAAAACCTCCTCCCATGAGACTGTCAGCTCTACAAATGAGCATGGCTGCAGCCATTTTTTCCTCTCATTCTAGGTTGCCACATAGAACAGAGGGAGGGGGATTGCCCGGGGAACCAAGGTCATTGGCTGCTCCCAAGACTAGGGACTAGGCGTTGCATAAAAAGCCCACCAAATAATCATATTGGGGAATGTAGTTGCTTGCATAGTTTTATGGGTGGGACATTTAACTTTGTATTGGGAAATTGTTACTTGTGTATTCAGACTTGGTTTCACTCTTGGCCATGCTGCTACTTTGTAACTAATAAACATGTTCTTTGAGGAATTTGCAAGTCTCGGAGTTCTGCTTTATTCGTCTCTGTCTGTTGGAACCATGACAAAGACATGATAGCTTTCTTCCAATATTTGAGAGACTGCCACAAAGAAGAGAGGGATGATCTAATAGTCCAAGCACCTGAGGTCAAAGTAAGAAATAATGGAGAGAGAGATTCAACCTAAATTTCCTAACAGTAAGAACAACTAATCAGTGGAACAGGTTGCCTTCAGAAGTTATGGGTACACAATTGCCAGAGGTTTTTAAGAGGAGATTAGATATCCATTTGTCTGGAATGGTATAGCAGGGGGTTGGGCTAGAAGACCCTCCAAGGTCCCTTCCAACTCTGTTATTTTATTATATGGTTGAAAGGATTGAAATTCACATTATGCTATAACCTAAAATAATTTTTTACAGCATGATGTTCTATTGGAATATGACTCCAGAAAACTATGTTGAATGTATAAAGGTACCTCAAATTTACGTTGGAAATGTGAACATGAAAGGCCATTTTGCTGGACATTAAAAAAAGCTAGAAAATTTTAGGTTCATATACATATATTGATAAAATGAATTTTCAAGACTGGGATTGAACTAAAACCAGAACATTTTTATTTAGATTAATGGACAGACGACTAGAAAAAAATTATGGAAGATTATTTTTATATATGATTACTGCTGCTGTATAAAAATGGAAATCCCAAAAGTGTTTTTTCAAAAGGCATTTTGGGATTTCCACAAAAACAGAGAGATTCTGAGATGGTATTTGTTAGACATCTGACCACATTGACATGATTCTATGGTAACATTGATTGGGCAGTGATCACAACAGGGACTGTTAGCTACAGTGGGAATTAAATGTATACATTGTCATTAGCCAAATAAGATAACCATAGGAGGAGAGGCCACTGAACTAGGAAAGCTAAACAGCCCAGGGAAGGCAATCTCATTTACAAAAAAGAAGGCAATCTTATTGGCAACTTATCTCTTTCCTGGGATAGACTCTGGGTTTTGGAAATGGTTCCATCTTAGTGGAAGCCCATATTTTGAATCTGAACAGTCATTCTGCTGGAATTTAGCAGCAATAGCAATTTTCTACTGAGATGGCTTTAGAAGCAAGAAGGAGAACATACAAACTGAAATAGCTCATGCTCCATCCAAGAAACAAAGGGTATTTCAGCTGCAGCTACTTTCAGCTGGGGATACAATTCTCTGACTCATTGCCCATTTGTTCTTGCTGATGTAAGCAAGAAGGGATATCTCTCTCTTTTAATTATATAAATAGCAACCACATATCCTTCTATGAAAGTCAATCTGACCATGTACTTTACTTTTCTTCTACTCTTAAGGAAAACCAGACCCCACTTTTAGCTCTTTTTGTTGGCCGGCCAAGAATATTTTCCATCTTCTCCCATCCTGCTTATGTTTTGGTTCATCATACTACTATACTTTTCTTCATTATATACTAATGAAAGCTGGCTTTTTCTCAAAGACAGGCAATATTCATTTCACTTCACCTCACTTTATATAATTCCAAAATGCACTCAGCTCACTAGATTCTGTTTATGGATAGAGTTAAACCTTGGTTTAATATTGTTTTGTTGTATTAGTCATTTGTGCGCAACACATTAAGCTATAAGTCATGCGGTAGTTTACAGATTGGCTGTATACAATGTAGTTATGAGTTAAAGTAACCACAAAAATAGTTGCATGGAAACTCAGGCACAAGGGATTTATAATGAAATCCTATCCATATTTACTTCTCAATAGAACTGTGAAGAAGAGTCTGAATTTTTGAATCAAAAATCATGAGAACATAATACTAGTATTTTATCTGGTAATCCTGTTTCTATCATTGGTACTGTACTGCTCTGTGCTGTACAACACAATTTGAATTTCCAGACATTATTATACAGGATATATTGCATTGATCCAGTCCACATCTAAGTAACGCATCTAAGTAAAGCATCCTGGGAGTGGGTAAATATTTAGAAGCAATAAACTGTATTATATTTAATATTATATTTCATAAGAAATCAAAAATAGAAATATGAATTAATATGTCCATTTATAAATAGCTTCATAAAAAAGTCTACCTTATTAAAATATTTGTATCTGATTAAGGTATTATTCAAGGTTCAGAAGTTAGTAATTATTAACTGATAGCTATATTTTAAACAAGAGCATTGCCAGTTTTTGTCATTTTCCTGCTGCTCTGCTTACTCTTAAAAGCAGTGTCTACACTGGAGTTATGTGCTGTTTCCCAACTCTGTTCAGAAAAGGAAGTGATATCATGTCGACTTGACCTAATTTTATTTCATAAGTGGAACTCAGCAGACCACATAAACCAAAACAGCTGCACACTGATTTTATTTTTTTAATGCATTCAATTAATATAATGGAACATTTAAAGGTCTCCCTCTTAATCATATCATGAATCATAGCTTCCATTTCACATGGAAATTGAGATCCATAGAGAGGCTTCAAAAATGAAGATGCAGAGAAAAGGAATATGTCTGAGGAATTTATTTCAGTGAAGACTTTTATCTGGCTAGTGAAAGACAAGAAAAAGTTAAATTAGATGAGCAAATGTTTCTGTGACAGTACATACTAGAAGTACTGGTTTCCTATACACTCTTAAAATAAAATCTCATCCTAACTCTCTGTGGTGCTTTTGGAAATCGCCTATTGTATCTTGGCTCTGATTCCTTACATATTGCTTTGATTTTACAGTATTTATTGAACTGGTGTTAGCTTACCATTTTTTTTTAACCCAAACTTGACTTCTCTATTATAAAAATATGCATAATATGGGTCACATGGATTTTTTTCACACGGCAGTAGCAATGTGATCTGGTTTGGGGAGATGTCAACATTTCTTCCTGCCACGCTACGTGAAGCTGCCCTAAGACCACTCACGAAGTTGGCTTAGTATGCAGCACATGGGTAATTATTATGATTAAGGTTGTCATTATCATTAAAGCCAGCTGGGTAACCTTGGTCCAATCCCTCTCTTTCAGCCCAACTCACTTCACAGGGTGGTTGTTATAGGGAAAATAGGAGGACGGTATGTTGCATGCATTGAGTTATTTGTAAAAAGAATAAAGATGGGATATAAATAAATAAACAAAATTAGATATTTATCCCACTTCTAAATATATATATAAGTCAAGGGGACAGACATGTCTAATACACCTCCTATTTCCTTTCAGCAACAACTCTGAGAGGTTAAAGAGTGCTATCTTGCTGGATCCAGAAAACATGCCTTCTCCATTGCAGGGTCTGTCCTGAGATCATGGATGGCCTTTAGAAAGCCCCTGAAGTACTGACTCTTTTCTTGTTCACTGGGCCAGAAAGTTGTCAGCTTCAGTATCTGTCAATGTGTGTTTTGTAAATTATTATAGAATATAGAATAACAGGATTAGAAGAGACATTGGAGGTCTTCTAATTCAACCATAGAGCAGGAAACTCTATACCATGACATACCACCCCTATATCCAATACTATGGATGTTTTGTCTATTTTTAGTGATTTGTTGAATTTTTAATACTGATCTCTTTTTTTGGATTGTTTTCAATATTGAAGCTCCACAAAATCACTTGGAAAGTGGCAGCCATACAGTGAATGAATGGATTGATGGATGAATGAATATATGAATGAATTTAAACATCTTGTTTTTTGTCAGCTTCTTATTTGATTGCCTATGATTTTCTAAGATTCATGTTTGCTTTAATGACTTTTGTCTTCATTTTATGTGTACAAATTATTTAAGCTTCATCCTCATTATTTTAGCGTCCAGGGAGGAGTATGATTCTAATATTGAATTATCTGTACTTGCAGTCCAGGGTATTCTCAAACAGTTCTTCAAGTAACATAATTAAGAATATCAGTTTTGCTTTAGTCTATCTTTCTGATGGAAAATAAGGTTTCACAGCCCTATATAATTCTAGCTATCAATTCAATATCCATTTATTGATGATTCTTACACTTCTAGGTGTATAGCCAATTTAAGCAAGTATGGTATAGAATGAAAAAGAATCTCGTAGAGAGGTTTTTTCCCTGTGGCTTTTTTTCTGTTCTTCTCTATGGAGTAATGATTTGTTTAGGTTTCTGGCTAGACTTTGTTTGAATAATCATTTTAAGAACATAATCATTGTGCTATGTATATGTAGGTCCTATCATTTCTCATTATTTCCATGATTTGTTTTTGGGACTGACTTCCATGCTGGCTCTAAGATTCATTTAGTTCTGGAAATTGGTACTGACTACAGGAACCTAGTGTTCCAGTTACTAGTGGTTTTATAGCCACTATGTTGGTTTTGTATACCACCATTGCTTTTTTATGCAATATCCATAGCCTTCACCCATATCTCAATCAATCTATTTGTTCTTAAAATGATCATAACTTGGCTTTCAGAATTAATGAAATGTTAAGTGCTTATCCTATCCTTCATACTTCTGCAGGTATAAGCAAATAATAATAAATAGCCAGTAGCCCAGTATAACAACAATGCTTAGGACATTTATTTTCTTTTAAATCTTGAACACTTCCATGCATAATATTATACCTATTTATCAGAACAATAAATGACAAAGTTAAGTATTTTTACAAGAATAATGACAAGATTGAAACATTATATTTGTAAAGACAGGTCTTTTTGCCACAGGAAGAAAGCATTTAGCAGGCTAGGCATCCATATTTTGAAATTTATTGTTATGGAAATAACAATAAATTGTTATGGAAGTCAACCAAAAATTGACTAACATGCTCAAGCTTTCAGTTGCAGACTGGCTGAAATTAATATGCCTAGTAAAATTATTAGCAAAAGAGTTTTATGGGCTTTTGTTTGGTTGGTTTGAACAAGAAACCATGCTATTTTTTTTAAGTAACATCCTTTCCTATACATTAGTGCCAAAACTGCACATATATTCTGTTCGTAAAAATATCCTAATGAAGATACATCATGAAAGTACAGGTTGATCAGTTGCTATACATTTTACTACAGGTTATTTTTATTATTAAGAACAGTAATCTTATTTACATGTAAAACCTCTTTCCAAAATAGGTCCTCCTTTCTCCTATCTTGCATGCTATGCAAAAATCGTCAAAGACTATTGCTTTGCATTTTATGTGATGGGCCATTGATTATCCAAGGAACCAGTTTATTTTTTTATTTTTGATTCCTAGGAAAAATTTTCTATAAAAATAAAAGCAACAAAGCATGAAAGAGCAAGGTTTAGGGATAACATTCTTTTCAATGATTCAGAAATAGAATATATTCAGCTATTCTTACTTAGAATATGGCCAGGCAATTAGATCATTTTTATTCAACAATGATTTTGACATGAAAACTGAAAATTTTGATATAATATAGGCTAGTGGGGCAGTTACTTGAAACAATGATTGCATCAAAGAGTGTTTGCAAAAATGGTAAGAAGCTTGACTACTTCCTAGACCTTAATTAAAGGATCATGCTATTTGTTTTTCTTGCAAAAAAGTGCTTCTATTATTTTGCTAAAAGTTTTCATTAAGTCTGATGAAAGAGCACTCAGCTGTTTGTGTTTATGTGCATGTAAGAAAAAGAAAGTGAAATAATATTGTACCTTTTCATTGCACAGTTATTTCTTCAGCCACCCTGGCTTCCCATCCCATTCATGGGAAATTAGAATGCAGTACTGCAGGCTACCTCTGCTGATTGCCAGCTGCCAGCAGTTCTGCAGTCCAATTCTCACTGGCTCAAGGTTGACTCAGCCTTCCATCCTTCTGAAGTCACAAAAATGAGGACTCTCATTTTGCAATATGCTGTGTCTGTAAACAGCTTAGAGAGGGCTGTAAAGCACTGTGAAGCAGTGTATAAGTCTAAGTGCTATTGCTATTATCCCATGAACTCAGTGCACCCATGGGACCTTTTTTTAGGCTCGGACTTGTGGACAGTCAGGAAGATTTCACAGCGAAGGAAAAAGATGTGACAGTAACAATCCATCACCTATAATCTTTTTATTATTATTATTTTGATGCTTCTTTTAGAGAGCTTTGGTTTTCCTTCAATTTATTAAAAATTTTATATGGCTTTTATTTAAATTATATAGCAATCTTGGGTTTTTAATAATTAAGATACAAAATAATGGTTCTTCACAATAAAGGAACTGTCAGTTTCTGAGCAGATTCAGGCAGGCTGTGTCTTTAGCAATCATTATCCACTTAATGTCAGAATCATATAAATAATATATTATTGTGATAAACACTCATCAGATTAAGCATTGCACATCTGAGGATTGAAAGGAGTAATGGTTCACATATAAAGTGTACACAATACTACATAACTTGATTTAGAAGCAAATCCCAAATAAGCTTTAACGGAATGTTGTTGACTTTGCTATGTTCGGAGGTTTCCAGAGCTTAAAAAGGAACCCTAGAATTACTGAACAAATAAATAGAAATCCAGGCAATGTGCAAATGAAGGTGGAGACACATAAGGAAAACACAATAGATTTAGAGCAATGATTTACTTTGCTGCTGACTTTTATTAGACTGTTTTTATTTAGACATTGTCATAGCAGCTGCAATGGTTGCTCAGTATGAAGGAGAAATAGCTTTCAAAATATTTTATAAACTCTTTCTCTCTCTCTCTCTCTCTCTATATATATATATATATATATATGTAGGTCTTTGGTAATTCGGGTTTTCTCCCGCGTAAAATTGGAAGTGTCTTGGCGACGTTTCGACAAAGTCTCATTCGTCATCTTCAGGCTGGTGTCTCTTCGGCCTCGTGCTTCTAGGAGCAATGTGTGATCGCAGCTGTTTCTTCCTTTTAACTGCCAGTGGGGGTATGAACTGATTGGGTGGGAGCTTGGCTCTGATTGGATGGGGGTGTGTTCTGTTTGGGTGGGGGCTTTGTTGTGCTCAGATTAGTCTGAGTTGCAGCGGGATTTAAGATGGAGAGCTGCATTGCTGACACACCATCTACCAGAAGAAAACACACACAAAACGCTATCTGCACGCACTCTAACACCACCACCCAGCACAGATCAACTCCGTAGCCAAGACACTCATCTCGAGAACAAAATGCTTAGCTGACGAACAACACCTAAAAACCGAACTACACACTCTCACTAACGTACTAACATCCAATGGATTCCAAAGAAATAAGATTACCAACCTAATCCAAAAAGAAACCCCCACTAAAATCCAAGACAGAGAACAAGAAAACGGCAAAGCCCTCCTCCCATACATAAAAGGCACCACAGACAGAATCAGCAAGATCCTCCTCAAACACAACATCAAGACAGCATTCTGCACAAACCGAAAAATATCCACCATCCTAAGAAACCCCAAAGACAAAATTGAGTTAGAAAATCAAGGAGTATATGAAATCCCATGCACCGCCTGCCCCACCACATACATCGGACAAACCAACAGAAGAACAAGTGCACGCATTGAAGAACACAAGAACTCAGTCAGAAAAGAGGAACCAACTTCTTCCCTGGTCCAACACCTTAAAGCCACAGGACATAAAATTGACTTTAAAAATACCAGAACTATCGCCAAAACTGAACACTTTAACAACAGAATAATCAGAGAAGCCATCGAGATAGAAAAACGCCCACACAGCATGAATAAACGAGATGATACCTCCCGCCTACCAGCCATTTGGAAACCCACCCTTATTGACAAACGAGTCCCTAACACAAAGAATGACACTAGACCCACACTCACGAAAACCACACAGGATGTCACCACCACACATCCACGCAAAAAGCAACCCAAACCCACACCGATGATGAGGCACGACCACAAACCAGAAACCAGACCACAGCTGCATCATTAGCCATTTCAAACCCCTCCAATCCATACATGAAGCAAACGGACACCCACCTTGATGATATGGCACGACCACGAACGCGAAGCCAAACAACAGCAATGCAGCTCTCCATCTTAAATCCCGCTGCAACTCAGACTAATCTGAGCACAACAAAGCCCCCACCCAAACAGAACACACCCCCATCCAATCAGAGCACAGCCAACCCCCCATCCAATCAGAGCACAGCCAAGCCCCTAACCAATCAGAACACACCTCCACCCAATCACCACAGCCAAGCTCCCACCCAATCAGTTCATACCCCCACTGACAGTTAAAAGGAAGAAACAGCTGCGATCACACATTGCTCCTAGAAGCACGAGGCCGAAGAGACACCAGCCTGAAGATGACGAATGAGACTTCGTTGAAACGTCGCCAAGACACTTCCAATTTTACGCGGGAGAAAACCCGAATTACCAAAGACCTACATACAAACACCCGTGAAAACCTCAGAAAACACACACACACACACATATATATATATATATATCTGTGTGTGTTTGTGTGTGTAAAGAAACAGAGATAGAGATGAACCAATTATAAATAGAAGATCATCCATTCTTTCTGATGCTGTTACTCTTAATTCTTACGCAAATTTATAGAGAGATAAATCATATTTCAAATTGTTGTAGGATTATCTTCGTAGATAAACAGGATAGAGTAACATTTTATAAAACTGATATCAGAATAATAAAAGTATTAAACAGAGTCACTCCCAATGGCATTCTGAAAATTCAGCATCCCTCTCCTGTATACATAGTGTTTTTATTGGTGTGAAAAGGGGCTTGTCTGATCTCGGCTGAAATACTTCTGCATCTGCAATTTGTTTACTGGAAAAATATTTAGCTAAGCTCAAACAGACTCATACTCTCTCTCTCTCTCTCTCTCTCTCTCTCACACACACACACACACACACACACACACAAGAAAGAGAGAGAGAGAGTTAAAAGAGGTGGAGGAATGAGTAATGCAATATTCCCAAGGTTTGGATAGTATTCTATGAAGAGGTTTAATATCTGCAATCTTCAGTAATGCTGGAGAAGACTTTTGATAGCTGCTGTTAATCACTGAGTGAGAGAGTGAACTGTCTTCCAGATGCTATAGACCAGGTGTCAAATTGGTGGCCTGTGGGCCGGATGCGTCACATGCAGGCCACGTCCACCCCAGCTCCACAAAGGCAAAAATGTCATGATTCGTCACGATACATCGAGTTTGACACCCGTGCTATAAACAGTAGTTCCCTTTACTCCCAACTAGAAATGCCAACAACTGGAGCTATGGGAATTGTAATCCAAATTATCTAGAAAATATCAAGTTGGGACAAAAAGTGGTTATTTAGATACAGGTGTGTTTCTTTACTTTCATGCCTTGGTTTAAATTTTAATTCTTTAAGTACTGATTGCCAAAAACTAATTGAATGCTTTTATGAATAACATGCATAAACGTTATAACAATCTTAGACCAGGAATATGTTAATAAAGTGCAGTAAAAATGAAGTACATCTACGCAGTTATATACATTAGTCTGACTCTTGAGGTATCTCAAGATCACATGTTCAATTGAATCAACCTCCCCAGATTCACAAAGGCATCATCTCTGAATGGCTGGGATTTTGTTAAATTTCCCTTAAGATCTGCTAAGGGGAGGATCTTGAAGTGGACTCTGTAAAAGCCAATTATATTTAAGATGTGTAAGTTACTTTAAGTAACCCATCTAAAGGTTATTTTGACTTTTCTAAGGATTTGGTACACCCTTTAAATGCTGTCTAGATTCACTTTGTATTTGAATCTTTAATCCTTTGTTTAATTGTCTTGTTGACTCAATCTAGTCCAGAGGCCAGTAGTTTTTCTGGAGACAATCACATGTTAGCAATTTGGCTTCAAGACTATCTCATCACTTACATATGACTCTATTCATGGCATGCTTTGGGTGATGATCTAAATCCTAAGCATAGATTAAAGAATGAGGGATTAAAATAGATCATAAATAAAAATATATTATTTGCCCTTTGAGTCCACCTTTGGATTCAGTGAATGTCTCACCTTTTCTGTAGTTATTCAGAAGCCTCTGGGGAATTCTGTAAACCATTTTTTTTTTTAGGAAAAAAGACATAGCATTTCAATTAGTGGTCCCCTCTGAACCATCATTCATCAAATATACATCCTTCAGTCATGCTGTTCAGACATGGTTAGATATTGTTAGCAGGGTGCTATATTGGTGAAGTGTGACAGTGCATCTGCTTTTTATATTTTGATTTATGAAGCTTTTTATTTCGAGGTAAGTTTTATTTTGACAAGGCAATGCTCTTGAGGACTTTAATTTCATGCTCAGCCCTGTCTAGAATTCAGTTTTATGCTTGAATTTAGTTTGAGGAGCAAGATTAGCAACAGTAACAGTAACAGTAACAGTAACAATAACAATAACAATAACAATAACAATAACAATAACAATAACAATAACAATAACAATAGATGCATGGGAAGACAAAGCACTACATGGCCAGTACATTAAAAAAAAATAGCTGGGAAAGCAGATAATAACAAGACCTGGCAATGGCTAAGAGCAGGAAAGTTGAAGAAAGAGACTGAGGGACTAATTCTGGCTGCACAAGACCAAGCCTTAAGGACAAATGCATACAAAGTCAAAATTGAGAAGACAGCAACAGACAATAAGTGCCGCCTATACAAAGAAGCTGAAGAAACAATGGACCATGTGGTAAGCTGCTGCAAGAAGATCGCACAGACTGACTACAAGCAGCAGCATGACAAAGTAGCAACAATGGTGCATTGGAAGATCTGCAAGAAATATCATTTGCCTGTAAGCAAGAACTGGTGGGATCATAAAATAGAGAAAGTCATAGAAAATGATAAAGTTAAACTGCTCTGGAACTTCAGAATTCAAACAGACAAACACCTGCAACATAACACCCCGGACTTAACAATTGTCGATAAAAAAGACAAAAAAGTCTGGATAGTGGACGTGGCAGTGCCTGGAGACAGCAGAATAGACGAGAAAGAACTGGAGAAGATAACAAAATACAAAGACCTACAAATAGAAATAGAAAGACTGTGGCAAAGGCAAGCAAGGGTAGTACCAATAGTAATAGGCGCCTTGGGTGCAATCCCAAAACAACTGGAGCACCACTTGAACACCATTGGCATTGACAAATTTGCCATTAGTCAATTGCAAAAGGCAATTACTAGGAACTGCTTCCATCCTGCGACAATATCTGTAATACCATCAAACATCCACATCTGCCTATCCCAGGTCCTTGGTAAGGACTCGATAGGTAGACAAAAATGCCAAATCCACTTTGAACATCTGGCTGACTGTGCGATGATCAATAATAACAACAACAACAACAACAACAATAATAATAAAGTTGGAAGGGACCTTGGAGGTCATCTAGTCCAACCCCCTGCTCAGGCAGGAAACCCTATACCATTTCAGATAAATGGCTGTCCAGTCTCTTCTTAAAAACTTCCAGTGTTGGAGCATTCACCCCTTCTGGTTGTTCCACTGGTTAATTGTTCTAACTGTCAGGAAGTTTCTCCTTAGTTCTAGGTTGCTTCTCTCCTTGATTAGTTTCCATCCATTGCTTCTTGTCCTGCCTTCAGGCGCTTTGGAGAATAGCTTGACTCCCTCTTCTTTGTGGCAGCCCCTGAGATATTGGAACACTGCTATCATGTCACCCCTCATCCTTCTCTTCATTAAACTAGACATACCCAACTCCAGCAACCGTTCCTTATATGTTTTAGCCTCCAGTCCTCTAATCATCTTTGTTGCTCTTCTCTGTACTCTTTCTAGAGTCTCAACATCTTTTTTACATCGTATTGACCAAAACTGGATGCAGTGTTCCAAGTGTGGTCTTACCAAGGCATTGTAAAGTGGTATTAATACTTCACGTGATCTTGATTCTATCCCTCTGTTAATGCAGCCTAGCACTGTGTTGGCTTTTTTGGCAGCTGCAGCACACTGCTGTCTCATATTTAAGTGATTGTCCACTAGGACTCCGAGGTCCCTCTCACAGTTACTACTATTGAGCAAGGTACCCCCTATACTATGGCTGTACGTTTGGTTTTTCTTGCCTAAATGTAGAACCTTACTTTTTTCACCATTGAATTTCATTTTGTTAGATAGCGCCCAGTGTTCAAGTCTGTCCAGATCCTCCTGTATCTTAAACCTATCTTCTGGAGTGTTGGCTATTCCTGCCAGCTTGGTGTCGTCTGCAAATTTGATGAGTTCCCCATCTATCCCCTTTTCCAAATCATTGATGAAGATGTCTGTTTGTCCTTATGTGAGTTGGTATTTTGGTGATTAATATACTGGATAATTGGGATCAGTTTAATATAAGGAACTTATATTTACCCTTCTGACTTGACTACAGGTTTTTTTTTTGTTCATTATGGCAAACAACATTTTTATATTATTTACATTAACACAATACATTTCTATTCCTCATCATTACTTTTTTCAAACATTTCATTTGCAGTTCTACAGTAAGCCTGTCAACAGCACAGGATTATGAATCTCTTCTAAAGTGGGCACAAGAGGGAAAGAGCCATAGCATAAATCTAGAGCACAACATTTCCTTCCTAGATTCAAGTATTATTTATTTTTCCCCAGTTTTTCATTTTCCAGTAACAAGATTGTTTTGACCCAAAATTACACTTGTATGCATTTTTTAAAAGTACCCAGCATGAAAATTTAGACATATTTTCATGTTTGTTTCCCTTAATATGCAAATTGTTATGATTATTCAAAGCCTAACTATAACATTTTCTGCATTTTTCCCATAATGCAGACATATGTTAGCAAATGATTTTTCTTAATATGTTAAAATTGGCTGTGCACATTCTATAAAAGTGGCTTGTCACTGCATTCTTCTGAGAAGTTTTCAAATTCCCCATCTAGTTTATAGCCTTGCTATTTCCTTATGGATTCACATTCAAATACTAAGAAGATCTGAATATGCTTGCCTTTTTCAGGGGTAGCCATGGTTACATAGTTGTAGCTATCTGCTTGGATTATGCATCATTAATTGTATATTGTAAAATAATAATTTGTTTTAAACATGCCATAATTAACAAGATACAGCATGGGTTTGTCAATTATTTAATAAGTTCATAATTAGTAAACCAAGGCAATGCTGTAGATGACAATAGGTCCAACATGTAGCATCCCTTATACAAGCATTCTGATTCCCAATGTTATCACCAGTTTCATGATTGTCTATTTATTTTTGTTTTGTTTTGGTGCTTTTGAGTTAATTTTTGACTCTTGATAACTGCCTGGATTTGTCCCTGTATTTTTCTTGGCAAGATTTTATTTTATTTTTTAAAGTTTTTATTGAGTTTTTCATACAGTTCAAAAGTACTTGCTCAACAAACATGTTGTCTGAGTTTATCATTCACTAATACAAATTGGATTCCCAATCCCTTATTCTTTTCTCCAGTGATTGATAAAATAAGTCCCAAGTTTGAAAGTATTCTGTCCATGTGTTTGGGAGTTTAGCCTCCAACAAAAGTTCATTACACACATCTTTCAACAGTACATTTAATGTATCTTGTAAACATTTGTACAACTCTGGTCCCGGTGTTTTTTCATTTTTTTGTCTTCTTATAGCTTCTGTCAATTCCATCATTCCATCATTTTTCATTTAACATAGTTTTGAAGTTTTCTGAGATTTTTGGTAAATTATTTTTTTATATATATTGAATCAGTTTCTTCTGATTTGTCTTCCATTTTCTGAATTCTTTGTTCATTTTTAGCAATCATTTGTTGATGGGTGTCAAATTGTGTCTTTATGCTAAGCATTTGCTCATTTAGCTTATCAAAGTTGTTTTTTGTCTCTTCATGATTTTTCTGTATTTTCTGAATTAGCTGTAGTGTGGCTTGCATCTCTCTTTGAAAGCTGTTTGTTTTTTCTCGTTGTAACATTTTTCAATAGATCCCTGACTTGCTGGACTAGATGTTCCAGAAGAGGGTGCAGAAGAGTGTTTTTTTTCCTAATTTTAGTAAGATTTGGTGTACTCATTTTTCAATTGAGCAGGTTTTGTAAATCCACAAAGAGAAAAAGAAAGAGGGGGGGGGGAGCCAACTGCCTTAGGCTATTATCCAACCATGAAACAAGCCAACTGCTTTAGACTAATCCAAGTGTTCCAGTTAGTTTAAAAATATAAAAAGCCCTCTGTTTCCAAGTAGTTTCTATTTTGGTTATATCCAGGGTCAGAAGATATGATTGTAGAAAGTCTTTTATAGCATAGATTCACATAAAGTTCTTTTGTTTACACAGGTGTTAGTTCAAGGTCAGCAGTTTCTCCGGTTCTTTTAATGTTATTGTAGTATCTCCTTTCACCACTAGATGTCCTTTTTTACTGTATTGTCTATATCCAGGTTTAAAAAAGTTCTTTTTAAGTTACTTTCTCACAAAAAAATAGATAAGAAAATTTTTTCCACGTCATAAAAGTTAACCAAATTTTCTTTAAATCAGTCCCAATTCCTTTTTTGTATATTCTTTTGTATTCTTTAATTTTGTTTCCCCATTTAAAAATTTTCGCTGCTTTTAACTCCCTTCTTCCCAAGTCTTCCTGGGGTCCTTGCTTTAGAAATTTTTTCCAGTCAGGGGCTTTTTAGTTCCAAGTCCACAGGGAAGAAAAATAGAAAAAAAAATCTTACCCAGATCTCAGCACATTGTTGACAATCAGCTTTTCAGTGGCATGCCATGGCATGCCCCAGTTCTTCGCTTTTTTCTCGGTTGTCTATGACTTGGGCTGCCTGTGCATTTACAGGCAGCCTTTCTTCCGTCCATTTGAAGAGGTTCCTTGGTTCGTTTGGGCCAGCCACCGTCTGCTCCAAGCTCCCAAGGCTTCCCTTCTTCTTTGTTGCCTCTCCAGGGCAACTTTCTGACCTCTTGGGGTCTCCAGACAGAGCGAAATTGGGCTAGGAAAGCAGAGCTCCAATTTCTTTCACCTGTCTCATCATGACACCAAACTGGAAGCCGTTGGCAAGATTTTAGAAGTGGTTTGCCATTGCCTCCTTCCAGGGCTAACAAAGAATGACTGGCCCAAGATCATCCAGCTGGCTTTGGGTCTAAGGAAAGATTGCAACTACAATAGTCTCCTGGTTCTATCCTGATTCCTTAACTGCCACAGCATACTAGGCACACTTTAATGTGTTGATTTTAACTTATAGGGCGCTGGATGGTATCCTAACCAATAGGATCAATAAGCATTAATCTGACATTTTGGGATGTCCAGGATGGATGCTGGTGAGAAAGTGCTGGTTTTTGCAGGAGTGCAGGTGTTATTGAACAGTCTCCCACCAAGAGTTATAGCTGGTCCCCTCACAGTTGTTCTTTCAGAAGCTATGGAAGACAGAGATGTTCCCTGGTTTTATTGTTCCATCTAGCTGCTATTTTTGTTTTCATTCTTTCAACCTACATTTTTTATGATTATATTGTTCCTATTGTGAAGTTTGTACCATGAATGTTTTATTTAGTTTTTATAGTCTATGAAAGTCACTGAGAGTCTTTGTGTTTGCAGGAGTGCAGGAAAGAAAAAGAAAGAAAGAAAGAAAGAAAGAAAGAAAGAAAGAAAGAAAGAAAGAAAGAAAGAAAGAAAGAAAGAAAGAAAGAAAGAAAGAAAGAAAGAAAGAAAGAAAGAAAGAAAGAAAGGAAGGAAGGAAGGAAGGAAGGAAGGAAGGAAGGAAGGAAGGAAGGAAGGAAGGAAGGAAAAGAAGCTGAATTTCATCAGAGCCTTTGACAGAATGATTTATGATATTCTCCTTCATTAAATGATAAAATATAGCAAGTGGACTTACTCTTTGTTTCCCTAATGCAGTGGTGGCGAACCTATGGCACGGGTGCCAGAGGCGGCACTCAGAGCCCTCTCTGTGGGCATGCGCCATCACCCCAGTCCTAGGCCTTCAGCTGGGTTTTATAAAACCTTTTCGCTTTAGGCCTCCATGTTTTTTTGCCATGTGCAAAAAAAAAAAAAAGGTTCAATCAGTCAATTTCAACTTCTCGCGGGAAAAAAAAGATCTTGCAAAGTTGGAATTGATTGATTGAACTTTTTAGTCCCACCCAGTCCACCGTTACCACCACAGCCACGCCCACCCAATGGGCCACGCCCACCCAATGGGCCACACCCAGCCAATGGGCTACATCCACCCGGCACTCGACAATGCATAAGTGGGTTTTAGGTTGCAGTTTGGGCACTCGGTCTCTAAAAGGTTCGCCATCACTGCCCTAATGAGTTAAAACTACAAACAGGTAAATTCAGGCTAGATGACATAAAGAATTTCTTGACTTTATTGTATAAGCTGTTAGGCAGTAGATTGGTATGTGAAATGGTTAACTTTTCCTTTACTGGAAGTAAAGTTGGGTGGTCACATGGTAGATTCTGGCTGGAAGATAAATTTTTAGAGATTTAGATTGATGTCTAAGGTCCCTTCCAAATCTATGGTTCTCTGAGGTTGCAATGTCTGATAAATTTGGCAACTGCATGATTTCAATCAATCTAACAGTTGTAACAAGATTTTTAGTATATACAGTATATACAGTATATAGGGTCTCAGTAGAGAGTATACCCATGGTTATATTATTAGCATCTACTACTCCTGGTCTAATTTGTACTGTTTTTATGTCAAGAAATTTTTGAACATTTTACAGTAACAGAAAGAGAAGTATTAATTCCATCCATGTTAGTTTAAAAAGCCAATTGTTTTGAACAAATGTCACTTTCTTTTTAAAAATGCCTCAAGACTTATAAACCTTGAAAAGTGATGACATTTATTGCTAGCTTTATGTCATATACTATACAAGAAGTCAAATATTTCTGAGCAATGTTACTTTCATTTCCTTTACACCTTTTGATCTGTACTTCCTTTATTCAAGAGAACAAAAACAAAATATGAGGATGGAAAAAGTTCTCACATTTTTTTAATGTTAGAAAATTAAGAGCTGACTTGTTTCCAACACTTCTAGATATTTCTTCAAATCTTTAGTACATCTGGATCAAATGTTACTAATGGGCAATCATTGTTCAAGGAAGGAATATGAACATTTATATATAAAGCTACCTTCTGCACTAGAATTTATTTGAACAGTGGATGGATTTTATTCCAGTGAGATAAAATAGATTTCCACCTTCACAAATCTGGCGCAACTACCCTCATCAGAAAGTGTGGAAGTTCAATAGCATAAACCTAATATTTGATTATATAATTTTAACCATTTTATTACTAGATTACTATCATCTTTTTATTGTGCCATAATCATTCCACTTGACTATAGTGCTTTAAGCTCTTTCCCACCAAAATAATAAAACCAACTCTTCTTTCCCTCCCAATGCCACTGATAATATCCTATCGTTCATTAGTTGGCATAGGCATGTCAAAGAAATTTGCAATGCTCATATCATTTTTTTAAAAAACAAGTTTACGTGCAACATGTAACACATAGTAACTTAAGCAGCAAGTTAACAGCCAGGCTGTCTCAATCCATAAACTGTCATAGGTGATTTGTTGGCTGAAAAAGACTACATGTGGCTCCAATGGCAATGCTGGATGTGAGCTCCCAATATGGTCTCCCTGTTGGTGATTTGATGGCACACAATCAGTCAGTCAATCAATTTTTAGGATAGGGACAAGCAACCTGTAGCACTCGGCACAGCCAAAATATTTTTTCCCCTGTCTCACCTGCCTTTTTTCAGCATAGCTTCTGTTCTAGGGAGAATGCAAGCCTTTCTAAAACAGATTAATCACACATAATTGGTCAAGAGGAGTCACCAACCAACAGTAGGAGGACAACAATGTTTCAAACCACTTTCCACTTCAACAGTTTATTGTGCCATCTAGCCATTACTATATTGGGTCAATATAAATTCTGCCTTTACTAGTTACATTCAGCAATGGCTGGATGACACCATAAATTCTCAGTGGAGAAATGCTTGATACCTCCTTTTTATCTAGATTTGGTTGTAGCTGTTGTCCATCCTCCAATACATCAAAACATCAAAACATTGTCTCAGAAGCAGCTAAGTCTGCAGAAAACTGTGATGCCAAAATGATAAGAATGTGGTGATCTTGCTAATCTGTATTGGCAACCTGACATCTAATGCAGCTAAGTAAATTGCAGCATTTGCCTTTTGTCGCATGTGTAGCCGTTTGTCCTTCCTTCCATTTTCCTTGTTTAACAAAATTGTTTAGCACAGGAGAAGGAAACATGCTTTTGCTCACTGTTTTTTGAGATACCTGTCAATCTCCTTCAGCATGCATTGCTGCATTCTACATGGCTTTGTATCCACAGAAACCAAGATTGTGTCAAAAAGACAACACAGGTGTGGTGATGTTATGAAGTGAACTGTGCTTGTACACTGTTGTTTTATATCTTGTCCCATTTGTCCTTATTTCTCCTGAGAGGATGCTTCTGCTGTGTAGGGACTACTTTCTCAAAGTTTTATAGAAATTAGTTTCTCATCTTTACATACATCATTATCAGTATGTGTGTTGATTATGCATGAGAGAGAGGGGGAAGGGGAAGGGAAGGGAGAGGGAGAGGGAGAGAGGGAGAGGGAGAGAGGGAGGGAGGGAGAAAGAGAGAGAGAGAGAGAGAGGGGAGGGGAGGGAGGGAGGGAGATGTGAGTATGAGAGAGAGAGAGAGAGAGAGAGAGAGAGAGAGAGAGAGAGAGAGAGAGAAGAATTTCAACAGAGAATTTAGAGGACCTGTTTATTTTTACTTTTTCTTTTTTATAATGTTGAACATATCTTAATATCATGCTCAACACAATAACCACTGCCTGGGGCTTGGAATACTAAAATATAATATGGTTGCTAATGTAGTCTGAAATCTTTTGTGATATCATTTTCCACAATGTGGTTGTCACTGAAACATAAATTATAAGAGACAGACTATTAATCTCTCCCAATTTAGGCATCCATCTTTCATAAAATCTAGCCTGAATTGCTTGGGAACACTTCCAAACTACTTCAGGAGGAGGGGGGAAGCTTCTGAGGGATCTTTAGAAGTCAATAATGAAGTGCATCTATTCTGCCTGGTGCTACTGCTGCAGTATTGCCATGAGCAGCCCTTGAGAAATAAATCTAAGTCAACAAATCATAGTTTAAAACTATGTCCCGAGTTTTTTATGCAATATACAGCAATACTGTATTTGACTTCAGGCAAAGTCAAGGATGAATTACCTTTCTGACCCCAAAATTGTACAGGATTATGGGATAGAGATCAGAGTAACATTTATTTTTCCAAGGCAACAAGCTAGTAGCATTTTGGTGAGAATCAGATATCCAGGTTTTTTAAATTAATGGGTTATGCATGAAGCAATCACTATTGGATTTTTAGCTATCATGCAAAAATTGTTGTTATACCACATAGCATGAACATCATTTATATTGTTTAAAAAACCAGGATTTCTGGTTTCCTATTAAAATATTGACCAAAAATTGCATTTTTGTAAATGGGATGATTGATGTTATCATACTCCTGTTTATGAGATACACAGTTGATTACATATGGTTTAAACATCTTTGGTTAAAAAAGCATCATTCTTTTAATGTGGCTGAGTTGGTGCAGCCCTAATGGACAATATCACTTTGCCTTATCATAACAATTTAACACATTCATAGGATAATAAGATAAGAAAATGAAAAAGTAACACATTTAGAGAAGTATAAGGCATAAACTGAATTACATAGATTATCCGTGTATTATATATACACAATGAAGTGAAATGACTATAATGGACACAAGGATTCCTCCTAATATTGCAAGCTTAAAAGTGAGCAAATAATATTGAGATTCTCTAAGGCAGGCATGTCAAACTCGCGACGTCATGTGACATTGTGTGACGTATCGGGACTTTTTCCCCATTGCCGGCAATGGGGTAGGCACGGTTTTGGCGTGACGCATCTGGCCCGTGGGCCGGCAGTTTGACATGCCTGTTCTAAGCCTTTTATAAGTATTGTTCTCTTTCATACAACTGTGAAGAAACAAGTCATCTGACCTGAAAAATATAGATCCCATGCTCAAAAATTACTGTGATGTCATGTAACAAACATTGAAATTACTATTTTTAAAAACAGGATATATTATTTATATGTTCAACAGAGACCCAAAGACTGAATAATATTAATGCATCAGTGAAGCTATTAGGGCACTCCATTAGAGGCAACTTTTGTGTCACTCTTCCTCCCAATTTCTAAACTTTACCCTTCAAGGTGGCTTGACCTACCAGCTTGAAATGGACCTTTCAAACTTATTTTTGACAGAAGATAGTGAAACCACTAAAACCTGTTGTTGCAGGTTTGGGAAATCTGGTTACCAAAACACACTATTTTAAGGGCCTATAAGAGCATTCATAATCTCTCAATTTGTTTTCCATGATTTTGTGTAGCAATGAGTAATGATTAAAGTATGCAGACAGCTTAGTATGCAGGGGAAAAAATTATGCATTGGGTATGAATAAAGTATTCTTTTTTAGGTGTTATCTGTACAGTGTACCTGTAATTGTTCCTTCTTTTTCAAGTTGTGTCAAGTATAAGTAGGTCATTTTAGTCATAAGGCTCCACATGGCTTCCTCACTGCAAATGTCTTCCTCCTTTGGAATGATTAATTCAGCTAGTGATGGAATTAGTCCCTGTGTTTGTATCACAAGACTCATTCCGGCTTCTCTGCTTTGTGCAGTTCGTCCATAAACTTGGCAGAGGGTCTTCTTGATCATGCCAGTGGATGTGGCTGCTGCTCACTAACTGTTCACAGAGTTTTCTTGATGGCATCACTAGATGCTAGTGCTGTCTCTCCCTGCAGTTGGCAGGCACAACTAGCATCCATGGCACAGCTAAGAGATTCCTCCACTTTTGTTACTAATACAATATTGGAAGCCCAAAATAAATAAATAAATAAAAACATATGTGACCATGGAAAAATTGGCAGCAGGTAAGAGAAGTTTAACCAAACTGAAGCAGAGTTTATATGGGCCCCAACCCTGACAGGCTTTAGAAAGGTACTGAAGACAGGGCTGTGCCATGGTGCTTGAGGGTCCAGCAGTGGTAGGGAGCTCTTACAATGATTTTGTTGAGCTTGATCAAGGATGGACTTTAGCCACTGACCATGATTACTTTTGCTTTAAAGTGACTATTGGTGGTTTTATGTATTTGTATATTGGATTTCAATTTTTTTTACTGGATTGTTGTTTTTACTTGTTGTGAGCTACCCAGAGTCAGGGTAGCTGCTCAGAAATAGGTGGTGAAGTAAATTTAAAAAAAAAATCACAGCATATCACACAATAAGACACCCAGAACAGGGATTTTGAAGTAAAAGCAGAATTGATTTAAAAACAAATGAACAATAATTGAAATAGTTTTAACCATTTTATAAAAAATTAATAGCAGTTTGGGAAACAAAAAAAGATAAAAAAAGAAAACAGGGAAAAAGAATGAAAACAAAATGAGAGGAAAATAGGAAAAAGAGAACAAAAAAGACAAGGCAACTTGAAATCCTGAAACCCAACTTTTTAAATCTGTTTTATATTTATTCTTTATTTAATCACTATGTCAAATTCTCTTTCCAATTTTCACTTCAAAGTTTTCCTTGGTATAAAGGTAACCCAATAAGTTGCTTATTCCATAACCTTGGAGGAGAAAGTATAGATACACTTCATGCATAACCTCAATCAATGAAAGGAAAGTAGGTGACGATAAGCTCAGAAACCTACAGTCCTCAATTAATTTCCCATGGATTCAAGATTTTATTAACTGCAATGTTGTTCTCTGTTATTTTAATATGGTATGTAACCTGTTGAATGTTTCAATAGTTCCCTTGTTATCTCATCTCTGTCCTTTTTCTGCTTGACAGTTAAAGCCTTCACAGTTACGTCTTTCTCTCCTGGTATACTTGGGAGTGGAGTCCGCTCTAAATTTCCTGTTAGTTGCTCCTTGGTTTGAGCAGCTGGTGTCTTTACAGTTTCTACTGTTTTATTTGAGTGACTCTCAATAAATTTTACAAAGGACTCCTTTAGTAGTATTTTAGACTGCAATAAGTTCAAAAGTTCGAAGACTGAGATCACAGTTTGCACTGGAAGCAGACATTGCCTAGATATTAAATATGTTACATTCTCCCTTTTTAAGTTCATATCTTTCCTATCTTACATAAGCAATACAGCTGCTGAACAAATAGCAGCTGCCTGGGGAGTGGGGGAGGGGAGAATATCCTCTACCATGGAAGAAGAAAGTTCTATAAGTTGTTGATTTTTAATTTCTGTTTCTAGATCACATTCCAAGAAATTATAAAAGTTGTATAGTATCTAGTTATATAATTCTCATGTCTATCTGGAGAATATAGGCTCAGAGTTACTTAATTACATTGTTTATTGTACTGTATATTCATTCATTTTCTGCAGTTTCAAAGGCTTGGATGGAGTTTATGTTGTGAGGTGTATATGCAATCTCTTCTACCTTTCGCCCATTCTTGAATCCTATTTTACACTTTACTGACTTGTAGCTAAAGTAGGTGTTACAGTTTATAAAAAGTAAATTAAAGGTATATAAAAACAAAAATAGCTAGTTGAAAGGCAGAAAAGAATTAAAGAGAGACCATAGAGTAGATTCAGAGCTGCTCACCCATCGCCACTTGAGGCCACTTTTTCTCATTACGAAACACAAACATACATTACAAGGGATATCTTATTAATATTAATATTTTACAAAGGCAAAAAAGGGTATATAATTACATTGTCAATGTTGCCAATCAAATTTAAAATCCCTTACTATAACATGCAAAATATTTTTCCTCTGTAATAAAAAATGGGGTTTATTCCTAGGAAAATCCCAAAAATAATTTTGGATTATGTAATGATAGAGTTAATGAGCTCTATTAGATCAAAAAATGTGGACAGCCTAGCAAAAAGTGGGTAGCATAGTTGCTAGGCCACCCACATCTTTTTTTTATCTGGAACAGTTCACTAACCCTATCATTGCATAATCAACCAATATATTCAACTAATATATTTGATATATTCTATGTAAACTAGGTCCCTATGGCAGATAGATGAGATATATCTGACCCTATGTAAATTTCGAAATAGGAAAATAAAAGATTGTAAGGACTTTCAAAGGCTGATTTGAAACTTACACTTCTGGTTTTTTTGTTCCTGAAAACAATTCTGCTTTTTAAAAATTAATTTAAGGATAATTCCAGTTCTGGTAAGGATTCCAACATAAAGGAAAATAACTGAATAATAAAATTTTACTTAGGTTTCATAGCGATAGAGAAATTACAATGTTCTCATTTAGAAATATATATTTTCTATTCTATACAGTTTCTAAGCAGTCTGCCAGGAAACTATGACAATCCATTTCCTATCCTTGAAGCATTTATTTTAGCTGAATAAAATCATTATAGCACATGCATTTTTCTGACCTAGCAAAGAGCTCCACTTACTGGTAGATCATGCTACTAGTGGGTTTAAAAAAATGCTACTAGTGGGTTTAAAAAAAACAAAACTGGTGAAACAAAATGACATAAAATTTCAGAACTGAAAAAATATATATGTTAATAAACCGTGCACTGAAACTGTTCAGGTTTTATAGTATGTTTAATTGTTTTTAGGCAAAGAAAAATGTAAAAGATAGAGTTGAAACAAGCAAAAAACAACAACAACCCATCAGCCAGAACTAAAAACACTGGGATTCATAAAAATAGAAAATCCACATGAGTCTTGGCTATTTTATCAAACAAGATTCAAAATCTCAGTTAAATGACTTAATTTACACATTGTTCTAAGTAGGCAACCTTGGACATATGTAAATTAATTGTACCATCTCAAAATGGTTAGTATGTCCATCTTTGTGGTGAAGGAATTAGCGCAAACAGGCAGCAGAGCTTGGAATGTTTAGAATTGGGTATGTCTAGTCTAGTGAAAAGGAGGACTAGAGGCAACATAAAAGCAATTTTTCAATATTTGAGGGGCTGCCACAAAGAAGAGGAGGTCAACCTATTCTCCAAAGCACAAGGCAAGACAAGAAGCAATGGGTGTAAACTAATCAAGGAGAAAACCAAGCTAGAACTAAGGAGAAATATCCTGACGGTGAGAACAATTAATCAGTGGAACTGCTTGCCTTCAGAAATTGTGGGTGTTCCATCACTAGTGACTTTTAAGAAGAGACTGGAAAACCATTTGTCTGAAGTGGTATAGGGTCTCTTGCTTGAGCAGGAAATTGGACTTCCAATGTGCCTTCCAACTCTGCTATTCTGTTAGGTCAGCAGGAAGACGGCAAGATCAGACCCTTCCTAGCAGTATAGCTATAGTTATTCCATATACTTGCTTTAGTGTGGCAAGATCCTGTTTGTCAGCAAGCAACAATAAAGAAATTACCCAGAAATAATAACTATATGTGATGTTTTAGATCCTTGGGCCTCACATTCTTTTCCATTCAAAATACTTGCCATAGTGAATATAAAACAACAATTTTATGGAAAAAAGAATTGGCCTTTCATGCTGCTCTCTATCATTTCAATATACTTAACAGGAACATTCGTTGAGATATGTACTTTACAGTATGTCAATTTTATTTCTGTCCATCTATCTAATCTTGTAAAAGTTCTGTGGTGGGATAGCTGGCCTGATGAACATGTCGGAGGTACTTGCATGCACCCTAACTCCCCCAGGTTAGTGTGTACACCTAAACCTCTTTCAGATATTCAGAATGTAAGTGCACATACCAGACCCACCATCTGTACTAGTTGGAGAAACTTCACAAAAGTCCAGAGAGAACCTACTAATTTTACTTAGTTTAGAAACTATCAGTAACCGGTAACACTTGTAAGACATATTTCCTGACTTTGTGGAACTATTAGTGTACATATTTTATAGATAACATACATATCTTTCTTTAAGATAGGAAGATTTATTTTTTTAAAAAATGAATTGAAATACTTAGAAGTCTGCTCATTAAAAAAATATAAGCTGTTGCTTTCACTGATAATTGTGTAGGAATTTGTGGTAATCAGAAATTCTATTAAGCAACCTACATTATTTTCTCCTATCTTCTATAGTAGGCACTTTTACAATCTGAAAATTAAGGGGAATCATTTTCCAAGATTGCAGAGGCAAGGAAAAGTGGTGATTGGTATATATTTCATACCTTAGAAAATTCTAGGAAAGATTTTGTGTCATTTTATGTATATATTTCACAAATGTATGTACCACACAGTCACAAATGCTCTGGGAGCTTACAGTACAAATATTTATATGCAATATAAATATTCAAAGCCATATATGAAAATATTTGAAAATGGCAATATAAATGTTCCTACATTATAAGTCCTGAGTAAAATGCTCTCCTAAACCATAATATAGAAGCAGCTTTCCTCACTTCTTTTGACAGTTTGTTGCTCAGAGAAGGCTATACCACACAGAGACTCACTCACTCACTCACTCACTCACTCACTCACTCACTCTCTATATTGTAGATGTTAGACATATTGATGGTGGGACCTGCAAAAACTGTTTCACTGAATATCAGTTTGGTCTAGTGGTTAAGGCATCAGTCTAAAAACCAGGGCTGTCCATGAAAGCTGGCTAGGTAACTTTGGGCCAGTCACTCTCTCTCAGCTCAACTCAACTTAAAGGGTTGTTGTTCTGGAAAAACTAGGTGGAGGAAAAAATACATATAGTCCTCGACTTAAAACCACAACTGAGCCCAAAATGTCTAATGCTAAATGAAACATTTGTTAAGTGAGTTTTGCCCCATTGTACGACCTTTCTTGCCACAGTTGTTAAGTGAATCACTGCAGATGTTAAGTTAGTAACACAGTTGTTAAATGAATCTGGCTTCCCCATTGACTTTGCTTGTCAGAAGGTCACAAAGGGTGATCACATGACCCTTGGACACTGCAACTATCATAAATATGAGTCAGTTGCCAAAAGTCTGAATTTTGATTATGTGACCATGGGGATGCTGCAATGTTGTGTGAAGAATGATCATGAATCACCATTTTCAAGTGCCATTGTAACTTTGAACAATCACTAAATGAACTATTGTAAATTGAGGACTACCTGTATTATGTATGATCCCTTCCTTGAGTTATTTATAAAAATAATAAAAAATAATAATACTGGGTTAAAAAAAATCTGAAAAAAGAATGAATTCTATGGCAGTAAATTCTTGTGGTTAACTTAGTCCTATATATTTGAATTGAGCTTGGAAAAAGCAATGTCAAGGGTGTGCCTGTTTTGACCTTTGAGTTATGTGAGATGTCCAAGAGATGCCCTTCATCATCAATGCTGTGGCATTCTAGGCCAGCTGTAATTTTCAAGCTGTATCTACTGGCTTCCTCACACAAAGCATATTGCAGTAATTCAAATCATGTCTGTTCCAAGTAAGGTCATGATTGGTTTAATAGATGAAGCTAAATGCTTCCCCTGCTGTGTATGTTGTGAGGTTGTCTGGCATCTATACTGGATCCAGAGACTTTCTCTGACACCTTGCAACCTACCATTCACAAGGGACAGTGGGTTAAAAATAGCTAGAAAAGTCCTTTAAGTTCCCTCTTTTTCTTGTTTAATCCATCAGTAAAATGGCTAATTTCTTGGTGCTTTGTTTTTGTTCTCTAATTCTTGTCTGATAACATACCTATTCCCAGCTTTTGCCCATCTTTCTCTCATGTATTATAGTATCTTTCTTCCTATTAAGGCAATGAAAGGCTGCTTCCCTAGTCGTTGTTCAGATTAGATTCCCACTCCCTGGGAACATGCAGACATTTCTACACACAATACCCTTGCTAAAATAGTGTTTTTCCTCTTATCTTTGGGCAACCCCAAGTTGCATAAATCTGCTAGGCTTTGTCACCAATGACTCTGGATGAAAGTGAAAACCCTGCCGAGGTAAAAGGGAGATTGGCAAATGGGAAAGTAAATGTAATTCTGGTAGTTTTTGCCAGCCCAAGGATGAGTAAAGAGCAATTCAGCTCAGCAGTGGAAAAAGGCCATACTAGACTGTCAAATAAAAAGGCTTCCAAAACTTACGATTCCATAGAAAAATATAGAATAGTGACTTTATTACATCCAACATCAAGTCAAAAGCACAGCTGCTTTTGTATTAGGAAGAAATTTAATCCAAACACCTGCTTTCCTCTTTTCTTTTTTTAGTAGGATTCTTTGATGAAAAATATGTACAGTTAGAGTTAAAAATTGTTGTTAGAACTGAACACAATGCACACTCCTTCTGGGACAGACAGGTGCACTGTTGAACAATTGGAAGTCAGAAATCCTTGCTGTTCTTCTGTAAAACACCTCTGATATATAAAATCTTGTACAAAAGTATGTCAGGGTGAAAGATTGCCTTTGCGGAGTACTCCACGGCATTTTTGCTTTCATTGTAGAATTATCTTTTGTACCATTATAAGAGAGGTTGAATGGGGGCCTGTAATTTTTCCCAGCAATACCTCAAATGTACATTATCAGTGTTCACTCATGTGGATACAGTTACATTTCATGGAGCATGACATGTTATTTTGTGTGCACATAATGAACAAAAAACATTTAGGATTCTACTAGCAGAATTAAATGTACATCATTCTGCCTATGCATTTTATTTAAAGTGAAAGTCATTTTCTTTTTCATTGAGCCTTTGTGCTATGCGAAGAACATTACATAGGAGGAAAGAATACAACTGTTTTAAATGCAAGTGGTAGCTCATATGACATCCCTAAACTTACCACATACGTCCCCAATTCTCTTTGTCTGGTCACCAATGACCCTTGCTGCTAGCAGGGTATGGAACATTTGTTTAATTCCATAGTGAAACATACATAACATACATTTTTTTAGGATTTAGGAAATTGCTGAAGAGCCACATCTTACACAGGAGAAAGCTGTGTCACTACAGGGGTAAGGGTTGTGCACCTTTTGATAGTTTCTGTTTTAATGTATTTTGTGTGGCTATTTTTGTCTGGAGTGGGATGCATCTCACTCTTTATACTGTGATGAGATTATTAGCTTCCAAAACCTTCAGAAATGGATAGTATATAATCGAAGTAGCCTAAAAATAAAGGAAAACAAATAATTGCCTTATAGAGGTATTTTCTTCCTACAAAGCTCTTGCATTTGGCTGCATATAGAATGAAAATAAATGTTGTTATACCTTTTGTGCATGTATATCTAGACATCTTTATTTTTTCTAGGAATGGCAGTATTTGTACACACTTCTAGTAGTTTATCACTCTTTTTAAAGAATTACAATGTTGCAAGATCCAATCTGGGTTGGTCACTAGGATCAGAGGTTTAGTCTTCCAAGATTTCGGATTCATGCTGGAGCCCATCCTCAGCGAACTTCTCTCTCACCAGAATGTGTGCTTTGGGCTATTCTATGCATAATATTTATGTGATGTCTACCTATTGGTTGATTGGTGTGTTGATAGTCCGCGATTAGCTGTTGTTTCCTTGTGCTGCCAAATCCTTGGCTCCTAAGTACCTGATAAGCTGGTGGTAAATCAGCACTCCTTTTGACTGACAAGAAGCCCGTTTCCAAGGCTTCAATCATTTCCCTGGCTATCTTTGTACCTGCATGGCCAACAATTTTAGTGAAATTGTGAAAATTGTGAAATTGAATGTATATTCTTGTTCATTGCAATTAAAATTGTAGTTTATTCTAAATGGATTTATACTTTTTATATCAGCAGATTTGTATGAAGAAGATAAATGTAGCAATATAGAAATAAAATAAAAGCATATTTCACTTGTGTAATAATGTTCCATAATGGACACATGGATCCTATTCAGCTGTAATAGACTGATGGATCCTATAGTCATTGTAACTTGGGACATGGGACATATGGGAGACTTGCACCAGGATTAGTGTTCGAAAAAGAGCTAAAACTCCCTTAAGCTAGTTCTAATGTGGAAATAAAAACTCTCATATATGATTATATTTAGTTGGGTCTTTCATACTTGAAGAGATCTACTTATCACTGAAGTTCTATGCTAATACTAGATTTTCTACCAGCTATTTCTCAGGCATCATGAGACTCAGGAAATCATCAGACAATTCCAGCATGCACACTTCCTTGTGATTTTTTTTTCCTATCACACAAATTGCTAAAAGGAGGGTTTTGTAATTTCATTTTCAGCCATGCAAGGCTAATTGAGTAGCTTTCAGACAGGATAAACAAACTGCTCAGGGCCCTTTTAACGGCCTCATAAAAATGCTGCAAGAAGCAGGAATTAATTTATTGTTTATTTGATCAAGCACACCTAGGTTAACCATTTTTCTGCCTGCAAATTAAATACCTGCTTTTTACAGAATCTAAAATATATGTATTCCTGTTTCTATTATTCTTTTGGAGCTAAGTATGGACATTAATTGTGGTTGGCTGATAATCTCTCAAACTGGTAAGATGTTGTTGTCTTCCTTGATCTTCCCCAGGAATGTGATGAGATCAGTGGTGGGATTCAGCCAGTTCGCACCAGTTTGGCAGAACTGCTAGCTAATTTTTTGTTGCCCAGGCCCAGAACGGACTTCTGGAAGCGGCATCCACACAGAGAACCAGTTGTTCACATATTTGAATCCCACCAATGGATGAGATGATATCTCCTCTTCTGGATAGTATCCCACAGGTTGATCCTATAACTGTATGATCTTCAGGCCATTCTGAAATACTTCAATGGTCTCTTTCGGGCCTGCTGTGGACTAGACAGGCCTTTACCAACCAAAGCTGACTAGTCCATCACAGTTCACCAGACATTTTCTCTTATCCTCAAGCTGTAAGCCGAGCAAACTCTTTTCTTCTTGCCAGTCCATCAATTTCCTTTTTGCTTTCTCTTCGCCCTGAGATATGTTCTGTATACATGCAGTAGCTTATTTTCTTAGCTCAACATTAATTCCCAAGCTAGTTTCCCAGCCTTTGCATATTAGAGTACTATTTTCTTCCCATGTTGCTGAAAAGGATCATAAACTTCAAACCAGCTTCTATGCCTAGTCTTTTTATTTCTGGATATTTCAATGCAAACTTGAGAAGATGAAGCTGTTGAAAACAAAAGAACCAGCAAGAGGTGCAAATAACAATACATCTTTCTGTTCAGGAGATGGGTGCCTTGGGGGATTATCCTGATCTTTATCTGCTGCTTGACTATAAAATGTTAATATTTTTTTGTAATTGCAAACAACCCCCCCCCCCCGTTCAGTTTCATTCTGTATTCTGTTACTTCCTCTCTTTCCTTATCTCCATTCAGTTCCCCACCTGCTTTTTTTCATACCTCTTCCTTCCCAGTGAAGCAATTGTTTTCCTTCTCTTCCTCTATATATCTATGTGTTTTTTAACTCCTACACCATCATTGTTCCTATGGGAAAAAAGTAATGGATTGAGCGTTCTTATATTTTTCTGTGTATGTGAGTAGTTAATGCATGTAGGAGAGACGATGTGATGTAGGCAGATGGGGAATCTTTTTTTTTATTAATATATCTGTTTTATGTTATGGATAATTATCACTAGTTACAGTAAACAGGCATTTCATATGCACTGATAAAACATCATACCCCAAACATGCATGCACACAGACATGTACAGTTTGATTTTGTGTATGGAAATTAAGATTTTATTTTACTGTAAATGTTTAAAATTATCATGTAAAAACTTGCATCAAGACTTTGTTTCCAGATGTGTTGCCAGCATGCATGATGTACCCTTCTGTCATGTAACTGGCTGAAAAAAGAGGCAGATAAATTGAAAGCATGCTTTATACAATGTGACATCTAACATCTAAATGAAACAGCTTAAAATAAAATCATGTGCCCCTTTCAGAAACATACCTAGCTATGGTGGATTTCCTAAGAGCATGTGCCATGGAAATTCTGAGAAATTGGAAAAACAGCTTATTGCGCTAGTAGAACTCCATTAACCAAAAGCAAACTTGCTTGTCCCACAGAGATAGCTAGGTGAGATTCCCTAAATGGAAAAATATCCAAGGAGGGCTATTAATGCTGTGCTGCTGTTTCTGTCCTAGGTCTTCTCAGTGGTCAGAGATTTTAAAGGATATTTATGGAATATGATGGGAAGCTGAGCACTTATAGATGGCTAAGCAGTTATAATTATTATGTGCTGCTATGATAGGAGAATGCTCAGTATATTATCTTAGGGGGAATTTCTTTTTATTACTTCTCCTCCTACCTGCAGACCAAATAGACCTACTGGCAGCCGGCGGTAGGTTTATGTAGTCATGCTATTCTGAGGGCAGAGGTGACTTGGAGGAAACACTTATATTTTCTCCAATACCCTCTAGTGTAAACAAAATAGCAAAGGTTCAGGCATAGTACAAATTAAAGCTGGACTTAATCATCCCAAGTTAACCTGAAACTCATTGGAACTCTGAAAAACAAGACCCAGAAATTATTAAATATCAACAAATGTTTTTTTTGTGACACTAATTAACGAATTCCCAAAGATTATGAATAATCAAAACTACTTAAAATCCGTGACCTTAATATCACACAGTCAGGAATTTCAGACAGAGGCAGTGTATAGAAACGGTAGCTATTTTGTATTTTCTTAATATGTAGAACATGGTACTTAGCTCTGCAAAAGCTAATGCAAAGGAGTATTAGTAGTCGGTTACCAAGCCAGCAATCCATTTGAAAGGCTGAACTTATTAACACATCTATATTTTGAACATTCAGCTAAGTCACCATTGTAGAATTACTGAGGAATAACCCTATTAGCAAAAGGGGAAAAAAAATCAGACTGCACCTTAAAGATTAAGGCATTATTTTCTTTAACACTTTGACTGTATAAATCCCATAATCTTACATGGGATTTAAGTATCTGTGATGTGCACAGGATCAATGCCTGAGGCCATAATCCTAGAAAGCAATGTTTTACCATGAGGGACAATGTATAGTCAAAATTGTCCTTTTTCTGTCTTAGGCATTTGCGCTGCAATGCTGTATAAAGAAAATATCTTTTATTAATGGCCTGCCAATTTAGTTTACAATCAGGTTGTGCTTTTCTTTCATATATCCTCTGGCATAAGTTTGCTATACAAGAGAATTATATATAATATAAAAGCTGGATCATCTCACCAAAATGCACACTTTCATTAATTGTAAGATCAATTCTGACATGAAAGCTTAGTAATGGTAACTCTTGACATGTGGGGCTTTTTTAAAGCAGCTGAGCCAGTGGAAAAAAAATAAGATTAAGATCGAGAAAATTAAATTCATGATAACAGCCTAAAAAATGAAGACCTTGGAAAAGATATTCAGATGCTGTGACATTTTATACCTACAAATATTAGAATTGGGCAATCAGTGGCTTTTTCTGTGACTCTCTACAGAAGTGAAAGTTGGACATTGAGAAAATAATGTAGAGCATTGACACCTTTGAACTTTGCTACTGTATGTTGCTAAGAACACTGAATAACCCAAACATTAAAAACATATCAACAATTTGAATGTCAAACTATATAAGCCAGATGTAATTCAACACTTAACCGAAACTGTCCATTCAGACATCCTCAGCTGGCATTCTTAGCAGCTTAAAGCCTCCCATACCAGATGTTTGAATAGGTAGCTTTGCTCCAGCATTGATTTTGCAATGTGAAGTAACTGTAACCATTATTGCTGGTGCAATACTTGGTAAGCCAGTTTGAGGGAGAAGGGCTGGAATCATTCTTCTCACCCAAAACTAATATATCAGTTTCTCATCTGAAATAGAGTTAATTTTACTAACTTTTTATCTTTAGGAAGAATCAAAGTCATTTTTTCTCTCTCATGCTATTATCATTACAAATTTTAAAACTTTTGAGCATTTTGAAATGCTGCTTCCTTTGCTGATTTTAATGTTTTTCTTTTGATGTTATTGGGTATTTGCATCAGACTGTATGCTTTCCTTAAATAAAACATTTTTTAAAAGTATACAAATAATTACAAGAAATGAAAAATATATTTCATATAGAGTAGACAGAATTGAGGAAGAAATAGTATTATATCTCATAATTTAGGAATGACCAGTTTAACGTTTCTAGCAATATTTCAAGAGACACGGGCCAAGATAAAATGATATTTGGTCTACCCACCTTTATTTATAAATGAAGAGTGGATAAATATTTTTTTCTTTTCCATTTCTTTCTCCTTTTCTGTTGTAGCATATATTGGATATGTCCTCTAGAGGGATCTATCTGCTGAATATCTGCTAAACATAAGAGTCCAAAAAGCAAAATACCGGTAGTAGTTGTTCTGATTAATATGATTTCTGATTTAATCCATGGTGAGATAAAATGCTTTAGATAACTTGTCAGTGACCAAGATTTTCAGATTAGCATCTTGCAATGAACATTTATTAAAAAGCATTTTATTTACACTTGGGTAAATGTGCAAAAACTAAATTAGCAATTAGTAATAAGTAGAACTGTCAGGTTACAGTCCAGGAATGGAAAATCATTCTGCAGATGTCAACTGCAATTGTTTGTAGGCGCCAAGAACAATAACTTGTTGAATCTTTGATTTTTGTTCATAGTCTTGTAGAGCTGGTCCTATCATTGGGCCAGTTGGGACTCTTGACCTGGAATGTCATGAGTAGTAAATTATTCACTATATTAATATTTCAATATAACAATGTTATTTCTTTAACATATTTTTAGGTCACCCTTATTGAAAATACCTTTCTCAAGACTAAACCAAAGTTATATATGACAATATAGTATAATACCTATAAACTGATGTTAAAATCATTCTATCAGATCTGAACTGCAAAAATATAGAATATCACTAGGTGATAATAAATAAAGACAGAAAATATTAATTCATTGCTGACACCCAAAGTTGTCTGGATTATTTGCAACCCAGATCTGGTTGCTCTAATTAAAATCAATAATTCAAAAACCTCCTATTAAAATAAATCTAGGCCTGAAACAAATCAAGACAACACATTTATGGTTTCTTTAAAAACTGATTAAGATGACTTTTGGGAAACTCTAAATGCAAAAACAAAAAATCTGAAACACCTCTCCCTGCCAATAATAGTCCAACATCCTCCAATAAAAATATAGGAATACATTCCTGTACTTTTATTCCTCTGGAAATGTTTAGTAACATTTTCTTTGTTTAAATGCCAAAATAGTTTGGAAAGCCTCATGAACTTTTTTTGGGAGCTAAAACTGACTGTGTGATATCAGGATGGATTAATTAAAGATATAACTACCTTTGCTAGATTAAGGGGCTTTACTTCAATACGTCTCACTATTAGATTAAGGACATTATATGATAATGAATGAGTAATTAGAAATAGCAGCAGAGGTATTAAAAGTTAGAGATGTTAGACTGTCCATGCTGAATCTCCTAATCTAACTGGTAGTAGACTCTACCCATCAGCAATGATGAAGCAAGATTCAGCTGTCCATACGAGTATCATATTTTCACTTATTCAGGCAGCAAAATACCCTTCACTGGCTATATTTAATATATTTGAGGTGTTTTGTACATGAATGAATCTAGAACAGGGGTAGGCAACCTTGACTCTTTTATGACTCGTGGACTTCAACTTCAACTGGCTCAGGAATTCTGGGAGTTGAAGTCCACGAGTCATAAAAGAGCCAAGGTTGCCTACCCCTGATCTAGAATATCCTTCTCCAATTGAACAGTGGTCAAAATTGTTAATGTCACAGATTATCTAACTTGTTTCTTGATTGTGCCATTTTGAGGGAAGGAAGATCCCTCAGATCTCCATAAATAACATAGCCTAAGAATATGAACTGTTATGACTGGGTCATTTACTATTTCTACAAAGCATCAGGAATGCACCAAATCAATTTTTCCATATCTAGGTATTCAGAGTTGCTTAGGAAGAGCTGTCATAGCAGAAAGCAATATAGGTAGTCTTGACTTACGACCACAATTGAGCCCAAAATTTCTGTTGCTAAGCGAAATATTAGTTACGTGATTTTACCCCATTTTATGTCCTTTCTTGCTGGAGTTGTTAAGTGAATCACTGCATTTGTTAAGTTAATAACACTATTGTTAAGTGAACCTGGCTTCCTCATTGACTTTGCTTGTCAGAAGATTGCAAAAGGTGATTACATGACCCCAGGACAATGCAACTGTTCTAAATACATGCTAGTTGCCAAGCAGCCAAATTTTGATCACATGATCATGGGAATGTTGTAACAATCGTAAGTGTGAAAAATGGTCATAAGTCACTTTTCAGAAACATTGTAACTTCAAATGGTTACTAAACAAACTGTTATAAGTCAAGCACTGTAATTTTGTGTCTATTTTAATTTGCGCTGGCCACATTACTTCTTTATCTACTAATTCTTTGAAAATGTTTACCCTGATAGTTTTGATTTTTTTTAAACTGTAGAACTTCTAGAATCATGTGAAGAAAATGGAATTATTTCTCATATTGAACTCTGAAGAGTAATTATCAATATAAGAGCTCCCTCTACTGATATATCTATTTTTGCATCTCAAGCATTTGCTATTCATATTTCACCTTTGCCTATCATTTACTGCTTCTCTAGTCCCTGAAAGCTAATGTGAAGGGTGACACGCAGGTGACAAGAATCATGCCAGGTCATGTCTTCCTACATAACTTATTTAATTGTCATATAGTGTCAGTTTTCTTCCCAAACAATGTGCTAATGTTGCTGTATAAATATTTTGGTCATACCGCATTGCATAATATTCGGCCATGCAAGAAATTGTTCTAAGGAGAACATTTCCTTTCCTAGTAATTTCAATGTTCTGTTTAAATAGAATTTGTGAAAAATATATGCAAGCACAGCAATGAGCAACTGTTGAAAACCAACAATTAAAGGTAGTCTTCGTCATACAATCATTCATTTAGTGACCATTTGAAGTTGCAAAAGCAGTAAAAAAAGTGACGTATTACCTTTTTTTACACAACCATTGCAGCATCCCCTTGATTACATGATAAAAATTCAGATGCTTGGCAACTGGCATATACTTATAACAGTTGCAGTGTCCCTAAATCATGTGATTACCTTTTGTGACCTTCTGACAAGCAAAGTCAATGGGGAAACCAGATTCACTCAACAACCAGTTTAGTAACTAAACAACTGTACAGAATCACTTAACAACACTGGCAAACAAAGTCATAAAATGGGGAAAACCTCACTTAACAACTATCTTGCTTAACAACAAAAAAATTAGGATCGATTGTAGTCATAAGTTGAAGACTACCTGTCCCTGCCTTTCTGTGAAAAGAATCATCATTATTGGATTTAGTTTATTTTTCCTTTTGAGGATTTTATGATATTTGATTTATCTGTAATGTATTTATCTGTCAAATATTTATATATACAATCCATTTATCTACAAATATTTGTAGATAGATGAGAAGAACTACTTTTGTATGCTTTTGGTGATACTGCTGGAAGTGGAAGACGAGTCAGTAGAGACTTGATATTTTTAACTTATCATCTTTTTATAGAAATTGAATTGAAATTGAACAGGAAACAATACCAAAAGATTTCTAAGGATGTGTAGAAAAGCTCTGGCTTTTAGTTCAAAATAGATCAACATTTTGGATTTTATAGGTTTTTTTTAATTATGGAAAAGGACAGATATGGTATACTTCATCAAGAGGGAATCATTCTTTCACTCTGTAAAGCATGCATAAATAATCTGAAAACTAGCTCACATTCAGAGTGGAAGTATTTCTGCCCTGTGCTTTTGGATCCAAGCCCAGATCTATAGGAGCCCAGCAATGATTAACGCGAGACATTTGCTGTCTGGCAGAAAATTCATTACTACTTTCTTTGGGTACACAATGCACTTTAACAAGTAAATTAAAGTTTTTGCTGAGAAAGGAGAATATGTAGCCCAGCATTATTGACAATTTATGATATAATAATACTGAAACATCTGTCCTCCATCTGTAGCAAAATTATTTTGATTTGGGAAAAGAAATCCACATATCACCTATATTATGCATTCTTTGTAGGAAGGAACTGCCATTTACATTTGGTAAAGCATCTGATGATGCTAAGGAATATATTTGAGAAAAATAGAGTTTAAGCTGTACTTTCAGAGATAATGATAAGTGCTCTGCTAAGATAATAATAGAGGAGGAAAGCGTCTATTTATGATGCTGTTGTGTTGCTTCTTATTAGCACAGTTCTAATCTAAATTAAAACAATCTGGTAACAAGACCAAGAATATTAGGGAGAGTGTGAGATCTGGCTTTGCAAAGTGATCTTAGCCAGGGTCCACCATGTATTAGTTCAGTGAACCTACAAAAAAAGTGTTACTCCTACACTTTACCTCTATGATTCTGTCCACCAAATACTAGAAGAGCTTTTATTCTTGGTCTTTGCAATATCTTCTCATCTGCCCTTTTGGAGCGAAGGTTCTACAATATACCCCCCCCCCCAAAAAAAAAACCTGAGAGGGAAACTGAAATTGTGGATCATGTGTTTTGCCTTTTTTATTAAAACCTACCAAATATATATAGTAGGGGAATTCTGGGAATTGATGTCTACACATCTTCAAGTTGCCAAGGCTAAGAAACTGTAGGAGATGACCAGGCTGAGCCTGAGGGTGGGGTTAAACATATCATAATTCTGGAGTCAATAGCTGTGTGACAATAGCTCATTAAAATATGATTATCTGAATTGATATATCATGCTAAGGCATAGTTTATAAAATATTGGCTTTCAGATTTCACTAAACTAGAGTGAGAAAGAAGAGAGAGACCTCCTTATGAGGCCTGTCAATCGTAGAGTTGTCTAGTTAGAAGGGACTGTAAGAATCATCTATCTAACCCTCTGCAATATGCAGAAAGTCAATTAAAGCAAATTTCAACTGTCCATTGTATTCTTAAAAATCTCCACAGCTGGAGAATCCACAATTTCTTTAAGGAGAATCCTGAAGATTTCTATCAGTTAAGGAGGTTGGGTAGACATTTGGAGACTGTGTAACATGCCTGAGATAAGATGACTCACCCACAATTCATAAATGGGAAACAAGTCACCAAGAGACCCAATACCTGGTCCAGTTGCAGATATTAGTATAAAGTATTAAATAAAAGGTGACCTCCGAATGATTCCTAATATCTGTATATCGCCCTTTTTTTCTGGACAGATTAGAATAAATCATTTTTAACACCTTCTCCCTGATGCAATCTATATTTCACTAAGTTGATTATGTCATAAGGATAAACTTATCTGGATATAAAAAATGGCTGATTCCATTTTTAAAACATTCATTTATTTTCTGTTTCATATGAGACTTCCAGTTATCCTCAGTTGTCACTTTTCGTTCTCCCTGCAGATATATTCAAATAATATGTCAGGTAGCTCAGCAAATGAAAATGCTATTCTTTTATTTCATATCAAATCCAAACAAATTTGCACTTCGGTCTCAACTCATATAATTATACATCTTGCTACATGAAGTATATATAAAAAAAAGAAATTGCATTATGACACTTAATTTTAGCATAGCAAAAATATCCAATTTGTTTTGGATTAGAACAATTAAGTAAGTTTCTCTTTAAATGAATGATTCTGTTGTACCTTTAAATATGTAAGAAAGGAGACATATTTAATCTGAAAATAAAATGCTTCCAGACATCACAACAAAGATCAAATTACCTTACAAATATAGTTTTTTGGATAGTTTTGTGTTATGGGAAAGATGTGTGTGTGTGTAAAATCTCTTCAGAACAACTATTACTGATCTCTGAATAGTTACATTTTTAAAAAGTGTTGAATAATTAATCATAGACGTTGAACTGATCTCCCCCCCCCCAAAGAGCAGTGGTTGGGTGGGAAGTTTGTGCTTCTCTTTTTTAATATACAAATAAATAAACTTGCTTCTTTTGTGAAATATTGGCAGATCAGGGACATCCACAATGACAATCACTAGCTTCAAAATGGCAACCAAGCAGTCAAGCACAAGGAATCAAAATCCTGCCTTTTAAAATATGTATGGCATGCATTCCACATGTATAAAATAGGTGGGACTTTGCTAACAATATCATACCCACCATTTGTAAACCAGTAGTGACCACTGGATGTTTTGGATATGACTATTTAACTTTTTTCCAATGTGAGAACTGCTCTCAATATAAGAATATACTCTCTAACCCCGATATCAAAAGTTAGCAATAACAATAGTGCTTAGATTTATATATGGTTTCATAGTGCTTTACAGCAGTTTACAGAGTCAACATATCGCCCCCAACAATCTGGCTCCTCATTTTACTGAGCTGGAATGGTAAGGATGGAAGGCTGAGTCAACCTTGAACCATTCAGGATCAAGCTGCTGGCAGCTGGCAGAGTTAGCTTGCAATACCACATTCTAACCATTGTGCCACCACCGTTCTGTGACAACTGATTAATAATTGTCACTCTGATGGTGCTGAATCATTCTGGTACCTTAATTTGGATCTGGACTAGCCCTGGCTCCCCAAAGACATTGGTAAAATTCATAGACTATTAAGGAAACAACAATCCACTAATGTTAGTGGAGCAGAATCCTTATTCTCCCACATCCATTCAAGCTCATTAACTTTGATGAATATTGGTTTCCCATCCACTGGGCCATGATCTATTTCTGTCAAGACAGATCCTAATAATTGAATATTGGTTTTAAAACTTTTTCTTCTTCACTGAATCAATATCTCTGAAGAATAGTCATCTTCAGGACCTAATAGTCCATTTCCTGAGTTAACTTTCATGTGTGTTAAGCTTTCAATGTTTAAGTCATTGAAATTAGCCAGCAGGGGCAACCACTGGTTTTTAGAACTTGCTGAAGTAACATTAAACATGGTTCATTTTACCATTTTTCTCTGTCTGAGAAGAATAAGTGGGGTATCAAATGAAGTACTTTTGAAGAATGGCACTCTTCCTCTTGCTGTTCTACCTGTTTGGCATATTATAAGTATAGAATCCAGGTATAATAATAATAAAGTTGGAAGGGACCTTGGAGGTCATCGAGTCCAACCTCCTGCTCAGGCAGGAAACCCTATACTATTTCGGACAAATGGCTGTCCAGTCTCTTAAAAACTTCCAGTGTTGGAGCATTCACCGCTTCTGGAGGCAGGTTGTTCCACTGGTTAATTGTTCTAACTGTCAGGAAGTTTCTCCTCAGTTCTAGGTTGCTTCTCTCCTTGATCAGTTTCCATCCATTACTTCTTGTCCTGCCCTTAGGCACCTTGGAGAATAGCTTGACTCCCTCTTCTTTGTGGCAACCCCTGAGATATTGGAATACTGCTATCATGTCACCCCTAGTCCTTCTTTTCATTAAACTAGACATACCCAATTCCAGCAAACGTTCCTGATATGCTTTAGCCTCCAGTCCCCTAATCATCTTTGTTGCCCTTCTCTGCACTCTTTCTAGAGTCTCAGCATCTTTTTTACATCGTGGTGACCAAACTGGATGCAGTATTCCAAGTGTGGCCTTACCAAGGCTTGTAAAGTGGTATTAATACTTCACGTGATCTTGATTCTATCCCTCTGTTAATGCAGCCTAGCACTGTGTTGGCTTTTTTGGCAGCTGCAGCACACTGCTGCCTCATATTTAAGTGATTGTCCACTAGGACTCCGAGATCCTTCTCACAGTTACTACTATTGAGCAAGGTACCCCCTATACTATACCTGTACATTTGGTTTTTCTTGCCTAAATGTAGAACCTTACTTTTTTCACCATTGAATTTCATTTTGTTAGATAGCGCCCAGTGTTCAAGTCTGTCCAGGTCCCCTGTATCTTAAGCCTGTCTTCTGGAGTGTTGGCTATTCCCTGCCAGCTTGGTGTCATCCGCAAATTTGATGAGTTCCCCATCTATCCCCTCATCCAAATCGTTGATGAAGATGTTGAAGAGCACTGGCCCCAGAACAGAGCCCTGGGGCACCCCACTGCACACTTCCCTTCCATGTAGATGCGGTTCCATTGAGGACCACACGCTGAGTACGGCCGGTCAGCCAGCTACGAATCCATCTGGTGGTGATGCTGTCTAACCCACATTTCTCTATCTTATCAAGTAGTAGGTTGTGATCTACTTTATCAAATGCCTTACTGAAGTCCAAGTAAATTGTATCTCATTATTTTTTCTCAACTAGGCTTTCTGGAGAACAATATGAGTTGACCTAGGTGGAAAAGGAAATGATCATTGTACAGATTATATAGAGGAAAAATCTTCTTTGTCAGGCAGTTTCCAGCAACCTCATGTTTCTTGGAGCATTTGGTTTCTCATGCCTAAGTGCAGGACCTTACTTTTCTCACCATTGAACTGCATCTTTTTGAATAGGACCCAAAGCTCAACTCTGTCAGATTCCTTCTGAATCTTGAGTCTACCTTCCAAAGCATTAGCAATTATCCCTAGCTTGGTATCATCTGCAAATTTCATGAATGCCCCGTCAATCCCCCCATCTAGGTAATTTGTGAAGAAGTTGAAACATACTGGGCCCAAGATAAAACCCACTGCATGCTTCCCTACACATAGATGTATTTCCATTGAAGACTACACACTGAATGTGGGTCGTTAGCCAACTGCAAATCCACCTGGTGATGATACTGTCTCTCCCACATTGGTCTCAAGACACTGTAGTCTACTTTACCAAAAGCCTTACTGAAGTCTAAGAATGCTATATCCACAGCATTTCCTTGATCCACTAATTTAGTCACTTTATCAAAGAAGTCAATTATATTTGTTTGGTATGACTTCCTTTAACAAACCTTAACAAAAGATTTTTAATTTAAAAATATTTTGCAGTGTTCAGCTCTACCTATCTATCTTCCTACTTACCTACTTATCAATTTCCTGTTGGTCCCCCATCTATATACTATCCATGTTCAACCAACCATGACATCCAAATTCAAATTAGGTCAGCTAGTTCTTGTTATCTTAGGTAAGGCTCAGATTATATGCAATCAAATTTTAGTCCACTATGTCAGCTATTACATATAGTTTGTGATATAAAAATCAATTATACATAAAATCTAGTATTGTCATGAGAGTCAAAGGCACTGTATATTTGGAAAACAGGCAATCCATAATTACAGGTGTATTACTGTGATACAGACTAGCTGTTAATAGGAAAATATTTATCTGGGAAAATTGCATAAAGTAGATTTTTTTAAAAATCATGTAATATGATTGATTGATAAGAAGAAAAATATCTAGTGTGAATCAAATGTAAAGGTTATCAGTACATTCCTAATGGAGACAGCTAGCATTTCATACGTTAATATTTGTTTATTTAGTTTTTATCCATTTATTTATTTAGTCTATATAATTTCTCAATTCAGTTGAACTGTGGATGGGCTTAGAATAAATTTAAAACCAGATGGCCCTCAAAAACAAAACAACTAGCAACTGAGGAAAATCACTTAACTGTATAAAACTCCTCTTAAAATATCTCTGAGAATCAAACTCATGTAAATAGCCTAGTTCTAAACCCTCAGGAACAGCCAGGTCTTCAATGCCATTTGAAAGGTCAACGGAGTCAGGCTCATCTGCATTTTAAAGAAATAAGCATTTTCATAGAGATACTGAATAACAAGAAAGAAAAACCACGGCTCTTGTTTCTCAAAATGTGGGAAGTCTGAGACTTTGGGACTAGATGCATCTTTCCCAATTTTATTTTTGAGATACTTAAAGGGTGCTTCTATTAAAATTGCCCAAAACTGACAGCATGAAATACCTATCATTTAGACCAATGTTTCTCAATGTTGGCAGCTTAAAGATGTGTGGACTTCCAATTCCCAGAACTCCTCAGTCAGTATACTTTTTATAAACTCTTCAAGCTGCCAAGATTGAGAAACACTGATTTAGACAATCAGAAAGTATATAATAGACCTAAAACAATATATATTAGACCCAAAACAATGTAGAATAAACCTAAAGCCTGATTTAATGCTCCAGAATTTGCCTTCCAGATTTACAAAAATATAAGCCCATCCAAGTATATGATAATCCTTTTTGTATTATTACTCAACCTGCTGAAGTGCTAACTCCTAGGAATATAAAGTGTGACCCCTTTTGACCATCTGTGAATTTGATGTTAAGAGATTGAGGAATAATTTCAAAAGTTTCTTCAATGCTTGACTAAATTTGTGTCTGAAATCATGGCAACAATCTGGAAAGCAGGGGCACCTGGTGTCTATACAAGTACCTGAATAATACCTTTCCAATTTATGCAAAATGTCATTAATAGTACATTTACAACAAGAAAGGTAATAAGCCACAACAGCTAAATATGTTCATCTGTTTGACAGCCTAATTTGTTTCAGTGTGATGTAGAAACTCACACATAACTAAAAAAATGTATTTGTATAGCATTAGGTTTCTGATCAATATCAAATTACCTTGAATAAAGTCAAGGATACAACACCATTATAAGCATGACATTATGTTCTAATCATCGTAAAGACTTCTTGTTTTCTTGTGGATCAATGTGCTCTGAAAATCAATGCAGACTCTGTCTTTCAAAAATATAGCTCTTTTTAATGTACCATTTAATTGCTATTTTGTTTGTATATCATATTAAATTAGCTTTCTGCAATAAGGTATGAAAATGCTTTAGAAAATCTGAGGCACCAGACAGTCCTGTACATAACCTATAATTTCTTATTTAAATTGAATATTGTATTAATTTAATAGCTTCTATTTAAGCTGAAAATTTAAAATCACATTTTCAATTTGTCATCCTAAATTTTAAGTTAGTGCTATAATGGTTTGCCGCTGTTGTTTTGTTTTGTTGAGTCATAGTCTACTCCTGATGCCTAATGGATAAAAGCTCTCCACCTGTCCTATCTCTCACCATTTTATGAAATTCTTGCAGATACATTCTATGCTTTCTAGACTCAACCTATCCACTTTATTTGTTATCTGCCTCTTCTACTTCCATCTACCTTCTCCCAGCATTATTATTTTTCCCACAGGTGTATCAACCCTCATGAGGTATCCAAAGTATGATTTCATTTGTTACATGATCTTTGGTTTTGATGAGCATTTTGGCTTGATTTCCTTTATAACCAACATGATTGATTGCTGTACAAGAAATATGAAACAGACTTATCTAGTGCCATAGCTCAATGGGATCTTATTCCTCTTTCTCTTCTGCTAAGTCCACCCCTCATATCTTTACATCATAACAGAGAATATTGCTGAATTGACCATGCTGTTGTCTTGATTGAAGTGTCTCAGACTTTGCCAGCCTCAGAGGTTTGCATTAAGTTCTTTGGTTTTTTTTTTCTAGATTTCCTATGGCTTTTTGCAAGTATTTTTTCCTTAACTATTTCTATGACGGTTTTCCCAGTTGCAATGTATGGCTGTGAAAGTTGGACCATAAGAAAGGCTGAACGCAAAAGAATTGAGGCCTTTGAACTATGGTGCTGGAGAAGACTCCTGCGAGTCCCTTGGACTGCAAGGTGATCAAACCAGTCAGTCCTAGAGGAGATCAACCCTGACTGCTCCTTAGAAGGCCAGATACTGAAGTTGAAACTCAAGTACTTTGGCCACCTAATGAGAAGGAAGGACTCACTGGAGAAGAGCCTAATGCTGGGAAAGATTGAGGGCAATAGAAGAAGGGGACGACAGAGAATGAGGTGGCTGGATGGAGTCACTGAAGCAATAGGCGTGAGCTTAAATGGACTCCAGAAGATGGTAGAGGACAGGAAGGCCTGGAGGAATGTTGTCCATGGGGTCGCGATGGGTCGGACACGACTTCGCAACTAACAACAACAACAAATTTCTATGACTTTGTTTGATAGACTGTTGTTACGTCCTTTTCAGCTTGTCTTTTACAGTTATTTTAATCCTTTCCCATAATTTCATAGGCTTGCAGTCCACTGATTAATTAACCATGATTAATATTTATATGTTACTTATATGTAAGGATGTAGGTCTATACATATGTTTTATATAGTATGCTTAAATGTGTGTTATGTATTTGTACACTTTGAGAGCAAGGAACTAAATTTCATTTTTAATGTGTGCCATTGTGCCCACAGTAAAAAATGACAATAAAGGTTATCTGTCCGTCTGTCTGTCTGTCTGTCTGTCTGTCTGTCTGTCTGTCTGTCTATCTATCTATTTATCTATTTATCTATTTATCTATCACTAAGTCCATATCTTTGAGTCTGTGTCAAAACTTAAACCTACAGTATATTGTTCTGGAATTGATTGTATTTCTTTGGGTTTGGATCTTTTAAAATCTAATATGCATCTCCATGATAAATTGCTGATGTACAGATTCACATCAATGAATAGCAGAGCTTTGTAATTCAGCACAGAACTTCTCCATTTGTTGCTACATAAGATATAATATATTTGACCATGTTACTGTCCATGTGGAAATAACCACATGGTTATTGTGTTGCTGAATAATATGTTAGTGACACACAGCCCATTTTCTCTGCAAAATCTATCAGTCATTGTCTTGCATCTTTGCAGATTCCTTGTCCCAACCATTTTCAATACAGCTTCTTCTCCAAGTTTTGCATTTGATCTGTGCTCTGATTTCTGCTGTTGATCTATTATATATTGCAATGTCCCATAAAATTCAGCAACCACTTTTTTGGTGTTTATCATGGATGCATAGACCTATATAATCAAGGAATTGAGTGAGTAATTTTGATGGAACTATTGTGTCAGTGATTGGATTGCATCCAATTACACATGCAGAGATATGCTTCGGAACAAAATATCTCTATTTTTCTTGCAATTTTCATTTCTAGAATATAATATGTAATATAAGCACTGTCTTATACTTAAGGATATCTAACCATGTTGTTGGGTGTGTATCATTATTATCCTTCTCATAGAATATAGAATAATAGAGCTGAAAGGGACCTTGAAGGTCTTGTAGTCCAACCTCTTGCTCAAGCAGGAGACCCTATACCATTTCAGACAAATGGTTGTCCAGTCTCTTTTTGAAAGCTTCCAGTGATGGGGCACCCATAACTTGTAAAGGCAAGCTATTCCATTGGTTGATTGGTCTAGCCATTTTCTCCATGATGATCTATCCTTGTCTGGTTTTTCAGGATTTTTAATGGTATACTCATCACCACCCCAGTAACCAAGTCCATCCATTTTACTGTTGGCATTGTGGTCTCCTCTTGTGGTCTTCATATAATGTATCTGAAATCATCTAAATCTATTAACATATATATTAGAAGAGTACAAAAAGGTACTCCTTTCAAAAGTGGCTGAAAAGGTTCAACCACTGTTATATGCTGATCTGTTTGCACAGAAATCCTATTGATTGGTTGGAATATAGCTCTGACATTTAGAATTTGTGAGCAATTAGATGAAGAACCTTTTTGAAAATCCACACAACACTAATGAATTTTGAAACTTCTGTTGTCTCCTTTAGTAATAAATAATTATGAAGCTAAGATTGCTGTTGAATCATATAATTCCTACTCTCAGTTCATTTTACTTGGATTTGTGACTAGGATTTATGTTATAAATAGTCTAGGTATGGTCCTAGGCTATTTAAAAAGAACACTGAATTGATGCTTATACAGTATATCAGTGCAGGGCGGTGGTTACATTGTGGGAACAGGACTAGTAAGAATCATTAATTTTTTTACATTTCTCAACAAAAGTAAAAAAGATATATGCATAGCCTATATGGCACCTTGCAGCCATGATCATGTCTCTGCACCACCTGAAACCATGGTTCCTCAGAAATATGATGAATTTTTATACTGAAAGTCATCTAAACTAAAGGAAAGTCATGTCCCCTAATCTTGATAGAATGGAATTGTAACTCCTTAAACAACGCATTGAAAATTTATGGTCTAAACCTTGATTCAGGATCGGTAACAGAGGAAAAGAAGTGAAATGGTAATACTCTAACAGTGAAAGATATTGCACATTTATTATATTGTTAGAGCAACATGTAAGATGTCAAAATACCAAAAGCAACTGACTTCAATATTATTTGATTTTTCCTGCTGTTAGTGTGAACTACAAAAGTATTTTGACAGTTATTGTTATACAAATACAATTGAGGTCACAGTTTTTGAAAGCCTCTGAATAAAGTAATATTCTATATGATCGTAATTACTTTTCGATTAGTATCTGGAAAGGCATAGGTACTCTATTCTGGTGTAGAATTAGGAAGCAGATTTGGTAAACTCTTTGGCCATTTTTTGGCAGGTCCTATGCCAGCGCATCACTTTCATTGTAAATATTTTGCTTCCTTGATTTCCCAGCTGCAGTGGCAAATTAAACTGAAAAATAAAACAATAAAATTTTATTGCAGCTTTAATCACCAACAAGGTATTTACCCGAACTATGTAAATGCTTTCAAACAAAAGTGCTTGAGTTCTAGCGCTCATTTTCAAACAAAAATCAGCAATTATATATCCCAAATTACATATTTATCTGGAATTAAAACACATTCTCCAAGATGGATTGCTTGGCTTAAAATTTCAACTTTAAATCTATTCCTGAGCTTTTTCAGTTGAATCATGACCACACAATAGTATAAAGTCATTATTCTGATTATTGAAAGAGACAGTATTAATAACTTGAATGGTTGTTATTAATCAGATGGTTATTAAAGCTGCTGTGTCTGTTTTTCCTGTTGAGGAAAATAAAGTAATGTTGCATGTTTTATTGTGTGAATATATATTCATATTAGGATGCTATCTGATTGTATAATGTTACTATGACCTCAGTGAACTCATTATTCTTTTACTGATTAATTGCTAGACATGGTTGTTAGCTGATGCTGTTGGAAATAAATTCACAGCACTAGAAAGCTGTAGTAATTTTATTAATTTTGCATATGCTATTGCTGACTCAGAACATTTGTGAGATGTAACTGGGACATAAGAAAAATAAAGGAGTGTATCAGCCATGAAAAAAACAGACACAGGAAAGATAGATAGCAGAGAATAAGTCACTTATTAATTAAATAGTCTGTGGATAAATAGTTTATTCACCCAAAAGGAAAAAAATAAAAAAATGAAGATTTTATATAAGGGAAGATGAAAAAAATTCATCTGCCTCTATCACTATATTTATATTAAATCTAAGAAAATCTTATGATTTTAAAAGTAAATTAAAAGCTGCTCTGTGATTGAAAAGAAATATATATTTAAATCATGAGTTTGCTGTGTCTTGTGGTTAGGATAGTGCATAAATGATCTGAACTGAATTAAACATATAGAAAGAAAAATCTGAAAATAAAGTTGAAATGTTGAAGCTATATGTAAAATACGCATTTTAGTGAATAATTATTTCTTCAAGACTTTGGGGAGTTTGAGGGCAAGGATAGTGGAAAGTGATTAGAGGTGGCATGGAAGTGACATCTTGAGTGAGTTCCAACTTGAAAGTAGCCATCACATTCTTCTTATTCCTCTTTGCTTTGTCCCTCTTCCTTTTTCTTACTCCTATAGATACACATCTGCACACATCAATGCTAGAGGGCACATGGAACGTTGAAGGAGCACTGTGCTTCAGTGAGGCAGAGTAAATTTAAATTAACCTCAAATTTCAGGGCAGAGTAGCTGCACTCTGTTGTTCTGACTGACATATACAAAGAAGTCACTTGCATGTGGTGATCAATTAGAAGTTAGATGTTATATACAATATGTGTATGTACACACACACACACACACACACATCAGAATTTCATTTTTTAATGTTTGCCAGTGTGTTCACAGAAAAAAGCGACAATAAAAGTTATCTCATGTCATGTCATGTCATGTCATCTCATCTCATCCCATCTTATCATTTTAGGATATTAATCTATGGGATATTAATCTTTAAAATATTCTGAAGACTTTTGTTGCATTTCTAGATAACCTAGAGATTTCATAATAATGAAATGGAATTCCTATTACTTGCCAGAGATAGTTATTATTTGACACTTAAATCTGAAAGTCTCTTTTATGCTTAATTATTTTTGCTTACACTATACAGTAGAGTGTTTCTTATCATAACTGAGAAAAAGAGTGGGCAAAATAAACTGTAACAATTGTTTGTAATAATAGCAACCAATAAGTAGACTATATTAATCTCTTCTTCAAGGCCAAAAGAACTGAAATATTTTTTCCTGGTTATTAATAATTGTTGTTATGAGATTTTTGATCCTCCCTAGTAAAATTCTTTTCTCAAAAGCCCCTGGAAAATTATGTTAATGTATTTATTTAACAGAAATAAGGAGAGTCCTGATTTTTTTTCTTTTTAATTTGTATAAAAAATTGGACAATGAACACTGGGAAGTCACCACAACCAATATTCAGGATGACCAACAGAGTCAATGTTAGAAATCTGTTAAAACAATTTCTGATGAAAATGTTTTATCTGTTTATAAGGATGTTTATAAGTGATACTTATGGGTTAATTCTGATTGAATAAAAATATTTTTCATTGTTCTAGAAGTATATTTTCACAATAAAGTTTTTAGCTCCTTTGAATTTAATATAAAAGAAAACTTGTTCAGTTAAGTCAGTATAAATTTCACAACATTTAATATGAAGGGCTAAAAATTCAGTCTATTGGTGAGTTGTCTTATTACCAAGATGGGTGATACTTGTAAAAAAAATATAGTTACTACAAACTGTCAATCATGAATGCAGCATGGCTACATAAAAAACCAATGATACCAAACTATAGACCTTACTTGCTGAAATCATAGTGTAGAACAGTGATCAAAGTGTCTGAATAAATTGTTTTAAAAAACTTGAATCCTGCCTACATCATAACTCAAATTACCTGTAAAAGGGAAAAGAGAAGTTAACAGCTTCATGGTTGGGGTGGAGATTGTCCTTCAAGAACTATGTGACATTCTGGATAAGATAAACTTTCCTCATTAAAAAAAATGAATTGTGATTTTCAGTAATAAATAAATTTTAAGTAGAATCCTGCAGTCCTTTAATGCTTTGTTAGAGCTAGCAACTACAGTATATATCTCAAATGGGTGGGCAGATTGCAAAACATATATGGGTCTCAAACTTTCTGAAGGACATTCTCTCTCTCTGTATATATATATATATGTGTGTGTGTGTGTGTGTGTGTGTGTGTGTCTGTGTGTATGTATGTATATATGTATGTATGTATGTATGCATGTATGAGTATATATATATATGTGTGTGTGTGTGTATTCTTATATAAGAATGACAAGAAAAATATTGGATTAAATTTATTTAGTCATCTTGCTATTTATACAATAACCAATCAAATGTAACTTCTTCTATTTTGGATGTGCCGTTATGATTACTGTATCACCCACAAATATTTTACTTGGTTACACACAAGAAAGAAAGAATGTAATGAACCTTTGTGAGAGTATGTTACAAAAGTATGGGTAGCTAGATTACAGTAGCTAGCAAAGACAAAACTATAGGTAGCTAGATTAAAAATTAATGTTTTTCTCTTAGTAATTTACCCCAAACTCTCATTTTACTCCTAAGATTACGTTTGAACAAATTATGTACTATACTTAGAATAGATCTGTAGCCTTCTCTATAAAATATTGATTTTATGTAAATAACTGTGGCACAATGTAAGCAAGACTCGTTTGGATTCCAGCTTTTATCACCCATGGAAAGTAGAGGCACCTTTCCAAAGTAATAGATTTGTACACATTTTCTACATGCTGATTTAGGCACATGATTATGTTGTGACAGGGGCCTATGGCAGTCTGAATTCAGGCAAGGCAAATTTCCTTAAACCAGCCAAGGTCACTAGGATTGGGTGGTATATAAATTTAATAAATTGTTATTAATTATTAAAATTAATATATTATATATCTGAAAATAAATATTTTTCAACAACTTAGTACTATTGGGGAACAAAGATTATAAGGAGCTGAGTAGTTCATATTCATAGTTTGAATTCATTTTTCAATAGAGAGAGAGAGAGAAAATACCTTCCAGACAATAAACCAGATGATGCTACCTGCAAGTTATGAGCATAAGGAATGGTCCCTGTTACTATTAGGGCATTATATCATCATTAAATAAGGCTACTCCAAATGTCTTTTTTTTAAAAAAGATTTTGGCTAAACTTGAATAGTAAAAGAACAATTTGCACTGTTATTTTGGTTGGGATTGCAGCCTGAATATGTATACTATGTGCTGCTTATTCTCATTTCCCTAACTGTGGCACAAATTTGCCTTGCTAATTGTTTTAAAAGGTCATATCCCCCTGAAGTTGGTTTTGTGTTATCCCCAGGTCACAGCTGGGGCAACCTAAATTTGTCCTTAGCTGTATCAATTTTAAAATAATGTTTTTCCTTGTCTCCAAACAAAAGTCTTGCTGTATGAATTATCTAGGTTGCCTCATTGATAATGCAGGTCAGAAGCTGGAATTTGCCTAGCTTCCATTGGGAACCATGAACAAAATATCTACTTTGGGCTGTGGGTGAATCCATTCTTCTCTGGTCTTGGTCGAAGTACTAGTGGTGTGCACATGTAAGAATGTGTGGGTTCTGTTGTGACATCCCACATAATAACAAAAATAGTAATTTCTTCCTTTCCGCCTTAATGATAATTAATTCTAGTTTCACATGTGAACTGGTTGCAAAACTTCTTATACCATACAGAATGAAGTGACTTTTCTTTAAGTGTTTACAAACATTGTGAGTTCAAGCCCTGCTTTAGCCATGAAAGCCAGCTAGTGACTTTGGGCCAGTTACTCTCCCTCTGCCCACCCCACCCTGCCAGGCTGTTGTTCTGGGAAAATAGGCTGAGGAAGGTATGTTCATTGCCTGAGGTTATTTGTAAAAATAATAAAGATTGTGTGTGTGTGTGTATGTGTGTGTGTGTGTGTGTGTGTGAGAGAGAGAGAGAGAGTATGTGTATAAAGAGCATAAGAATCATTTCAGCAGATATTATCTGAAATTTGGGTTCTTTTTTAACATCCTTTAAAGAGTTGCATAACAATAGACCAAGTTTTCATGTATGGTTCAGTCTATCACAGCATTGATTTATGGCTTGCTATTTAGACATTAACCAGAATAAAAGAGACCAAATAAAATAAAACAAAATAGATTTTATTTAAAATTATACTCATTGTGTCTAAACCGAGTCATACAAAATATTCATTTTTCCTGAGAACACATCTTCTAACATTCAGTCTAACATTTTACTTTTCTCTCTTTTTTCTCACATCAGTGAAGGAAGCTTTAACAGATCTTTTAAGTTATATAAACATCTTTAAGTACTGATGGTTTTCTAATTTCAAGTACTCTATCAACAAAGTGTTCTTCTAGCGCAAAATAAAGACTTATAACAGTTAGTTTCTGTAAAGTTACGTCTGTGGTCATCTTGATCCATAAACACCTTTGAATACTCTTGTCCTAGATTTCAGAATTGCAACCAGGCATTGTTGTTATATCATGTCCTTCAGTTGTTTCATACCAGCAACTCCCAACTCCCCCAACCAGCATTTTACTTGGCTGGAATGATGGGAGTTAAAGTCTAGGATATCATGATTGTGTGGAGGAATCTGTGGTTGAAATAATTAATAGGCTATGGCTATGAAAGTTATAATCATAGTCATGGTATATTTAACCACTATGTTATCATAGTTAATATAACTTTGTTGATAATCTTACCTTTATTGGTGGAAAACTTTTATTTAAGATTCATTTTAAAATTATTACTTTGCTTCTAACCAAATGCATCAAGGATATTTATTATTTGGCATTAGTTGTGTTTTAATAGCAGTAATACCTGACTCTGCTCATGATATTGTTTGCATGTTGCAGCTGTGACAATTGATTTCACTGTTAAATTTTAGGACTGGAAAAAATAAAGTTGAATCCTCATTATCACCATGACAGATTCTGTCAAGTTAAGCATGTCTGCAAACCTGTCACAATAGTTTGACCAGTGGTTATGTTAACACATTTACTTCCTTGAGCTACAAAAATGTAGACATGGTGATTCAGTGACAAATTGAAAGAAAACATAATTGCCTCACAGGACATTCTGTAAGCTGTGGAAAGTGCTATTCCATTTGACAATTTTTGATGGAAGGCTAAAATTGGAAAGCTTTTCATCATTCAGACTAAGTATAACATTTTGATGCCCTTACTCTAAATTAATTTAATGAGAATGCTTCCCACACTAGGGAAGGAAAATGTAGAAAATGTCCCATCTCTGGCATCAACCTTTCTTGGGATAGGCAATTGATGAGAAAAATCTCTGAATAAGTAGAAGCAATTTCTACGCTACTGTTTTCACAAAATCAGGATCCCACACAACGAAGAGCCCTGAACAATAATATATTTATGGGATTTCCAAATACAAACTGATAGTGTCTTGGCTACAGTGGAAAAGAAGAAAAGAAGAAAGTGTGAATAATTTATGTGACAATACCAGGGCATAATTAGAAGACAAAGCATTGGAGATCATCAGAAAGTATCAAGATCTGAAAACTGAAGTTGAAAAAGTATGGCATAAATCAGCCATGGTGGTCCCAATGGTTATTGACACACTGGACACCAAACTGACTGATCTTGGAAGGCACTTTGAAAATCTGCGCATTGACAAAATTTCCATCTATCAATTGCAAAAGGCCACACTGCTTGGATCCACACATATATCATGCCAATGCATTACTGCATACTAGGTTCTTTGGAAAGACCTGAAGTGTATGAATGCCAACACCAGCTAAAGAACTAACAGTTGTGATTTCACATTGTTGTATACATAATAAGACCACTGGCATTGATAAATGACCAACAATTGCAAAAATAAACTTACACGTATGATGATACCTTCAATATTATTAAACAACAGTACTTGACTATCCTAGGTTATTGGGAAGAACTCGATAGGTAAGACAAAAGTGCCAAATCTGTCTGATTGTGTGAACAACCATAATACTTAAAGTTTCTCCTGCAGTTATGTTTGCTAACACTTGCATATTTGAATTATAGTTTCAGTCGAATTCCTGGTGCCAAATGTGCAGCTAACTTTACAATCCTCTCTTTACCATCAATTTTTAAAAGTTATTAAGATATGATTTAGCTTTGTGAATTCAATTCAGGAAGCATTAACCTTAGTCTGAAATAACTTTGTATTCATGCAATATATTTAGTCAAAGCTATCCAGTTAGCAAGGATCTCACAGGGCCAGATGATATCAATGGAAGCACTACTGGGTCTGAATTGGTCACCAATTACTTCAGATGAAGGTGAGAAATACCTTAGTTTGCCATATATAATTCTAAACTCATCTACAGTAGAAATTCTAGCATGAATGTAAAAAAAACAAAAAATACACAGGCATGAAATTAATGGAGAGGAGGGGAAAACATTCAAGATGACAGTATATTATTTTATATCACAAGTATAAGAAACTTCCAGGAATTATTTCATTGCTGTTTTATGATAACACTTCTACATTTTTATAATTTTGCAATCATTATTTTATTTGTTCATTTAAAATAAATACCCTCTCATTATGGTGTTATACTGGTTATCCATTTTTTTAAAAAAGCAAAAGAGAACAGATCCTTAATGCAAGAATAAATAGCCACAAATTTAGCTGGCACTAAAATAACAATGTCTCAGCCCTGGGATGTTGAGATACCTCTGCCCACTATGATCTTAAGCTTTGAGTAGAAACATTGTGGAAGCAACACTTCCTCATGCTTTGTATAATCTGCTTAATGTCTAATATCACCACAGTATCCCATGTTTACTTAATGAGTTTTAAAGGTTTTAAATTGCTAAACCCTTAAAACTTACAACTATAACTTTGAAGTTTGAGTGATGACCTTAGACAAGTGCAAGTGCACTTTTTTTTAGGACCTTAGTGGAATAATGGTCTCTTGAAACAACACTTGTGGAGCTTCTAAATTGTTTCCAAATGCAGATTCACATAAAGCACATTGTAGTAATTCAGACAAGAGATTATTAGAGGACTGACTACTGTGCCTAAGTGGTCCCTGGTTCAGGAAGGGTTACAACTGCCAAACTAGGCACAGCTGGCTAATTTATTCTGTGCCTTTGATGCCACTGAGATAGAGACAAATCTGGAAGAACCCCAAAGCTATGCACCTGCTTCTGCCAGAATGAGATACTTACTAAGGGTGTTCACAGAAAAAGGAAAGAGGGGAGCAAAGAAAAGAAAAAAAATACAAATCACAGTGCATCACATGTGGACCTTCTACTATAAGGAGTTTTGTCACATTACTTATTCAAACATGATTCACAGCATCTTTGTGTTAGTTAGAACAGAATCTTAAATAAGGCAGTTATATAATACTACAAATCAATGGTATTATTATTTTTTTAAAAAAAAGAATTGAATAGTTGAGCCATGAAGTGCAATATTTGAATTACAATTAATTCCAATCTTTTAAAAAGATCATAAAGATTTCAATTTTATACTCTCCTGGGAGAAAACCTTATAAAACTTAGTTCATAGATCACAGAAACATGCTCTTAGAGGCATGAAGTTACAATGAATAGAACAGTTTACAAATAGAATTCGGAAAACAGCTTCAACGAAGTACGAAAGTACTTTGCCACTTGCTGTAAGTACCAAACAAAATGTAACCATTAAAGTTATGTTATATTTTCCTAGAGAAATATAGCCTATTCATTTCAAGAAAGGAAATGCCATTTTGATAAAGCTTAAGATGGATTCTCACTTACCTCAGACATGCACAGACATGCACAGCTCATTCCAATCATTGCTGAAGCCTTAAAATAACTTATGTGGTTTGCCTTTTTTCAAATGTCAGTCTGGTTTGGTAGTAGAGGTGATCAGTGTATGCATGTAATAAACCCTTAGTGAGCCGATCAGTAGCATACTCTGTAATTTTGCATTTCTAACTTCCTCTTTCTTTAGAATTGTGGTAATCAATATTGGGAAAGTCCCAACTTGGTAGATAAGAGATAAGTGGGGAGCTTGCAGTCATTCTGGATTAAGCATGAAGACCTTTATTCTAAGAAGGTTGGCCGCATTGGAGCTTCCTGATAAGGACTTACATGCTGTTGAATTCAGGTTACAAGGACATATATTTAATCTTCTAGTTTGGCAGCACAGCATAAACGGATAAGCTATACAAACATAACTGATAACATATAGGATGAAAAAGTGATGGGTGCTATAGCTTGAAGCTTGGTAAATCTGGGCAGAGTGTGGTTATTGAAGGATACAAGGGCAGGAGCAGCTTTTTGATATTGTCTAGCAATGGAATGTATAATAATCAATGTTGGGCTGGAGAAACAAAATCTCTACAACTTGATAATCGATCTTTCCTGGAAACCAGCTATCTCTGTCCATGATCCCAGGCTTTGATTTGCTGGATATCTTAGCCTCAGGTATTGTTAAATGTCAGATCACTCTGTAATAGGATTGAGCTTCTCTACAATATCCTGGAGTAGCAAGCAGACCTAACATATATAGTTAAACTTGGTGCAGAGAGGACCACATTTTCCCTCTCCAAGATTAACGCTTGACATTGAGCTATAATACTAAAGTCTGGGAGACAGAGTGGCAATAATCTTCTATGACAATCTATTACCAGTGACATTGAAGAAGAAGATATTCTACACCACAGGGTTAAACTGTGACTAGGCAAATTTTATTGAGTTGAGCATGTGATTAGATCCAGATGATAATAAATTCATTCTTGAGAGTGAGGGCTGTTCTTGAATGAGGTGGTGATATACCTACTCTTAAAGAAACCATTACGGGACCAAATGATTCTGGACAAATTTCATCTATCTTCTTCCCTTTTTAGTTAATATTGATGAAAAGGTGGTTGGGCTACAGCTGTAGAAAATCCTGGAGGAAACTTATGGTGAGGACAAGGTGTACCGATAACCACTGAGATCACCAAAACCAGTTTATGCCTTAATTTTTCAATTTCATTTTTCAGATCTTGATACTTTGGGATGTTCTCCAATTCTTTGTATTCTATTCTACTATCTCCTGGTATTGCCATATCATTTATCCATTCAGTTTTCTTTCTAATCACAGTTATATCTTGTGTGTTATGAACCAAAACCAGTTTGAATTCAGAAATGACACAATATTTTTGCTCATTTTGACTACTTTTTCAATTATTATTATATTTTAATTGTGTAAATCATCTAGAGTTCCATAACCTGGCAGTGTACAAAACCAAGAAATATGTTTTAAATATTTTTACATACAAACAAGGAAATATGAAAACTATCAGATTATGAATTTTGCTTTTCTTGTTTCTGACTTTAATAGCTTATATGTGATGACACAGTCAATTATATTTAAAGGAAAATATAAAGAGACTTTGAATAATGGTAGTACAGTCTATGGCTCTAAAATGTTTGGTTATACATGGCTATGACAAGGCTGATACTGCTTTATTCTTTGGGTGATGTGCCTTTAAAAATAATATTCTTTAGGGTCTGATGGACCATGAAATAATCTTTGCAGAGAGGCCCCTCATGCCAATACTGGATCATACATTTATTTTGACTGTCAGTCGCAAGGACTGGAAATGAGACTGGAAATGAACATTTCTTATGTAGTGATGTATCCTTAGTAAGATAATCCTTTTCAGTTGGGAACACTTTAAAGCAGACATGTCAAACTCGTGACATGTCAAACTCGTGATGTATCGGAGCTTTTTCCCCATTGCCGGCAATGGGGTAGGCACGGTTTCCTCGTGATGCGTCCGGCCTGTGGGCTGGCAGTTTGACACCCCTGCTCTAAAGGAAAACACAGATTACTGAAGAGCTTATTTTAAAAATATCCAGGAAAGTTCTAATTTGTGCTTCCAATTTCACAGTTTAATAATTTGCTTTATAAACTTTTATTTTTATAAAACAAAATGTTGGCTGGCAATGAAATAATGATAAAGCCTAATAACTGGAAACTGAGCCACATTCTCTGTAAGTGGTGGAGTTTTTAGCAGTGTTTTCTGATTAATACTAAACCACTAAAAAGAAAGGATATTATTTCCAATGTATTTTTAAATGTATGATTATAGAAGGAGATGGATTTTGCACAAAACACATTTTAAAATTCTCTTTTTGAACAATAAATTTCGTATAAACATTTGTGTTTCTTGAATGTATCTTCAATATAGCATAACTGCCTTTTGTAATCTAATAGTCTCTAAATATATCAGGATTATAACTCTGATCGATAAGGAATGCCTGCCCTTTTAATGTTCACTTATTAATGTAAGGAACAATCTGGGTCACACAGTATTGCTCATTTCTTCACTGGATTCGTATATCATCTTTCAGAGCCATTCAAACATCATTATACCATAATAATAGTAATGGGGAGAGTATTATACTACTTCAGGGATGGCAGAGATATGAAAATGCTGCAGGGCAGTAGTGGGGAAATGACTATTGTCACAGTTTGGGGGAAAAAAAGAAACATGCAGTGCACAACAGCATGAGATATTGGTTATTTGGTTATTTGAGGAAGGGACCAAACCTGGGAAGAACATTGTCAAATCTGGTATTAGATTTAACAGGACAGAATAACAGAGTTGAAAGAGACCTTGGAGATTTTCTAGTCCACTCCCCTGCACAAGCAGGAGACTCTATGCCATTCCAGACAAGTGGCTGTCCAGCCTCTTCTTAAAAGTCTTTTGATGGAACACCCACAACTTCTGAAGGCAAGCCATTTCACTGTTAGTTCTAGGTCAGGGGTGTCAAACTGCCAACCCACGGGCTGGATGCATCATAGCGAAACCGTGCCCACCCCATTGCCAGCAATGGCAAAAAAGTCGCGATACGTCACATCACGTGACCTTGCAAGTTTGACACCCCTGTTTTAGGTTGCTTCTCCCCTAGATTAGTTTATATCCATTGTTTCTTGTCTTGCCTTCTAGTTGAAGAGTCAATTAATCAGAATAGAACTGGAAGGGATCTTGGGGGTCTTCTAGTCAAATCTCAAGCTCAAGCAGAACATACTATATGATTTCAGACAGGTAGCTGTCCAGTCTTTTCTTAAAATCCTCCAGTGGTGAAGCACCTACAACGTCTGAAGGCAAGCTGTTCCACTGGTTAATTGTTCTCACTGTTAGGAAGTTTCTCCTTAATTACAGGTTGCTTCTCTCCTTGATTAGTTTCCATCCGTTGTTTCTTGTCTTGCCTTCTAATGTTTGGAAAATAAGTTGACCCCTCTTCTTTGTGGCAGCCCCTCAAATACTGGAATATTGCTATCATGTCACCCACTAATTCTTCTTTATTCTAGACTAGCCATATCTAATTCCTGCAACCTTTCCTTATATGCTTTTGTCTCCAGGCCTTTAATCATATTAGTTGCTCTTCTTTGCACTTTTTCCAAAGTCTCAACATCTTTTTTGTAATGTGACCAAAACTGGAGGTAGTATTCCAGGTGTAGTCTTACTAAGGATTTATAAAGCAGTACTAATACTTCACGTTATTTTGATTCTATGCCTCTGTTAATACAATGAAGGATTGTATTAGCTTCTTTGGCTGCTGCCGCACATTGCTGGCTCATGTTTAAGTGATCATTCACTAGGACTCTAAGGTCCCTCTCACAGTTACAGTTAGACTGTGACAGACATTAGCATAAATATCTTTGGCTTCTATCTAGACCAGCTTGTCAGAACATCCATCGAAATTCCTGTTCAATCTCTACTCCTAACTCAAATAGCTTAACTAATGTTCACTTTAAAAAGTCCACCTGCCCCGTTTCCCTCTCCTAACCCCTCCCCCAAACCCTGAATCTAAATACTTCAGGAATTATAGCAAATTCATGTGGGCTACTTTTCTGGCATCCATCTGAACAACTAAGGTAATTTGCAATATAAAATGAGCTTGGTGATGCATTGAAACTCAATCACACTAACTCCAACTGATTCTTTCTTTCTCTCTTTCCCTCCCTCTCTCTCTTTCTTCTTCTCTCTCTTTCTTCCTTTTCTTTGCATGCATTGTGATCTTAGCACTTTGCTTAAGCTGTCATATTTCCCCCCACCCTCATGTTTGCAAGCTTCTGTTTTGTTGGCTCAGGTGCACAATCAGAACAAGAAATAGGAATTCAGTTTGATTTATATATGTATACTTACTGTAAAACTCCCATCTGGATCCATTTCAGGCCTCTTTTGTGAAAAGGTTATCAGAATGAAAAACTAAGCCTCTGGTAGGCTGTAAGTCACTGGAGACATTTCTACAAATGCATGTAATGAATTTTCTTTATGTGGGAAAGCTGGAAGATTATGTATTGTGTATTAAGACATATTTACTTTCTCGTGCCTGACATTTGTTTATGCTGCTGACAATTTGTTCTTGTTTTCTTCTGTTTGGATGTGCCATACATGTTGCTTCCAACTCTTTATTTGAAGAAACAAGACACCAACAGCAAAAATAATACTTAACATTTCAACTGTTTTATTGTACCTCAACATCAGCGGTGAAATCTGTGACAAGCTATGCTGAACTCTTGTCATTTTATTTTTATTCTTTCTACCTGTCTTGTACACTAATTCAAAAATTATACACGCACTGAAAAAATTCTGCAGATTTGTCAAAAAATATTATTAGTATTTTAACTACAGCCATATTTTTGATTGTATGCAGAAGACTTTTGTTCTATGACAGAACATAATTTTCTACAGCTTACCTTTTTTAAACCATATTTGCTTTGAGCAGTTCAATTCTCCAACATCACGGAGGAAACAATTATGTGTAAGTATTTCAATATTTACAGAGAAATAGACAGTCACTATTACAGGCAAGTAATGTTAAATCCTTTATTGTGGAAGGTTTTAATTTTTAAAATTTCTTTCTGAGATATATATATATATGAAAAGAATTACAAATACACACTGCTGCTGTTGCTACAATGATCTCAGAGGGCGATTGGTCACTCATCATCAAAAAAGGAGTTTTTGAAATAATAATAATAATAATAATAATAATAATAATAATAATAATAATAATAATAATAATAATAATAATAATAATAATAATAATAATAATAATAATAATAATAATAATAATAAAGTTGGAAGGGTCTTGGAGGTCATCTAGTCCAACCCCCTGCTCAGGCAGGAAACCCTATACCATTTCGGACAAATGGCTGTCCAGTCTCTTCTTAAAAACTTCCAGTGTTGGAGCATTCACCGCTTCTGGAGGCAGGTTGTTCCACTGATTAATTGTTCTAACTGTCAGGAAGTTTCTCCTTAGTTCTAGGTTGCTTCTCTCCTTGATTAGTTTCCATCCGTTGCTTCTTGTCCTGCCCTCAGGCGCGTTGGAAAATAGCTTGACTCCCTCTTCTTTGTGGCAGCCCCTGAGATATTGGAACACTGCTATCATGTCCCCCCTCGTCCTTCTCTTCATTAAACTAGACATACCCAATTCCAGCAGCCGTTCCTTATATGTTTTAGCCTCCAGTCCCCTAATCATCTTTGTTGCCCCCAAAACAGAACTGAATCGGATGTGAATATTATAAATTAATTGGTACATGTCCAATAGAGTTATTTGTACCCTCTTCACCAGTACCCTACCGTATTCTTAAGATTTATACAGAAATCTGGCTTTCATTTTTTCTTCTCTTAGCTCTTACTTCCCTTTTCTCTGATATATAAGAGAACCAATACACTTAAGATGTTGGACTGATTTTGGCAGACATAGATTCTAGTCCATCTTCATCCACAAAAACTTACTGAGGGACTTAGAGCAAGTTTTCCTCTCTCTTACAGAGCTGCTCCAGTGAGGAAATAGTATTTCTTTTTATTTTATTTATTTTTCACATTAGTGAACTGGCCATTTCCCTCATGGTGGTATACAATAAAATATTAATACATAAATCAGCATATAAGAATTTTAAAAAATTAAAACATTAAAAAGTTAGAATTTAAAAGGAGGCAAGGATGATTTAACCCTGTTAAAATTTAGTTTAAAAGGTCAATGCACCAACTGGCCCCACAGCTTTCTTGGGCTTTCCATGTGAGGCCTCAGAGCCATATTTTAACGCTTTTTCAGAAGGCCAAGAGAGTGGGACCTTGCCTCATATTCAGGAAGAGAATATTCCACAGGGTGGGGACAATGGTAGAAAGGCTTTCTTTCTACACCCATCAGCTGGAATTCTTTAACTGTTTGTTTGCGACATACCTCCTTTTGCTGACTGGGTGGGATGGACTGATATAACAAGATGAAAATAGTTCTTTAGGCAGCCTGGCTCCATGCCATGTAGAGCTTTGTAGGCATGTATAGGTCTTATATGAAAGGTGAAATATAAACAAATCTCATTTGTCTATGTCTCTCTCACATATACAGTTAAGGAGATTCTTCTGATCATGCTCAAATATTTCATACAAGCCTTACAAAGAGACATAGTGTTTTTGTGAAAATATATGGAGTTAGAGACTAACTGGTACTGGTATTAAAAACACAAAGGTTTGGATTTATCTTTGCCCCACTAGGAGGAGTTTTATTGTACAAATAAATAAATAAAGTGTCAGTAATTATCATACCAATTGTGCTTAATCTTAATTCTAACTCTATATTTGTATCTATTTCTTACTGCCTATCTTAATCCAAATTTTTCCTGTTGCTATAAATTGATTTCACTTTTATTTAACCTATACATTTCTATCTCTGTGTTTTATGGCTACTTTTTCCTATTTTTATACTTTATGCAGTAGCTCTGTATTATATTCTCTCCTATATCCACTTTTTCCTGCCTCTTTGAATCTTCATATTTTCCCATTTCTTCAGCTTTTTTAGCTATACATAGTCGCTTTACATTTGAAAACCTTTTCATTCCTTCTCTAAGGACTTGCAGTATTTAAGTTTTTCCTCTCTTTCCTTCCAACACTCAATATCTTCTCATCATGGAGCTTATGTGAAGAACTCCCCAGCTGGACTGTTACATGCAGTGGGCGTTCTTCAGCTGTTTATTTTCAGGTGCTGCTCAGTCTGTCCTCACTCCATCCATTTTTGGGGTCTACCTCAATCTGGCTTGCTTGTTGGATAGCTGCCATAAGCCTTGCTGATTGCTTCTCTCATCCCTGGACTGCCACTGAGTTTATTTGCCTTTGAATTGGCATATAATTGGAGGCTTTTCCCATTTTCCTGGCTTTGCTCCTTTGTCACCATGTGCACCACATTGATAATGTCTCATCAAGTCATTTTCAGCTCCTAGCTACCAGATAGTTTTTCTCCATGATTGATCTAAGCTTAATCTGGTTTTTTAGACATTTCAGTGCACCCATCACCACTTTAAGTGAGATGTAGAATAGAATATAGCTGGAAGGGGCCTTGAAGGTCTTCTAGTCCAGCCCCCTGCTCAAGCAGGAGGACCTATACCATCTCAGATAGGTGATTGTCCAGTCTCTTTTTAAAAACTTCCAACGATGGAACACCCACAATTTCTGGGGGTAAGCTGTTCCACTGGTTGACTGTCCTCACTATCAGGAAGTTTCTTCTTAATTCCAGGTTGCTTCTCTCTTTGATCAGCTTCCAACCATTGCTTCTTGTCCTTCCCTCTAGTACTCTGGTGAACACCCTGACCCCCTTTTCTTTGTGGCAGCCCCTCAGATACTGGAATACTGCTATCATGTCTCCCCTATTTCTTCTTTTCTTTAGACTGGCCAAACCCAAGTTCTGCAGCTGTTCTTTGTACGTTTTGGTCTCCAGGCCTTTGATCATCTTAGCTGCTCTTCTCTGAATTTTTTCCAGACTCTCAACATCTTTTTTGTGATATGGTGACCAAAATTGGCTGCAGTATTCTAGGTGTGGTCTTACTAGGGCTTTATAAAGTGGTACTAGTACTTCATGTGATCTTGATTCTATGCCTCTGTTTATACAATCCAGGATTGTATTAGCTTTTTTGGTTGCTGCTGCACACTGCTGGCTCATAGTTAAGTGATCGTCCATCAGGACTCCGAGGTCCCTCTCAAAGTTACTGCCTCCAAGCCAGGTCTCGCCCAATCTGTATTTGTTCCTTTGGTTTTTCCTGCCTAAGTGTAAGACTTTGCTTTTCTCCACATTGAAACTCATTTTGTTGAATAGGGCCCATTGTTTGAGTTTGTCAAGATCTTTTTGGATCCCGAGTTTCTCTTCTGGGGTGTTGGCTACTCCTGACAGTTTGGTGTCGTGTGCACCACATGCACATGAGGTTTCTCTCTCCAGTTAAGGAGCAGGTGGTTTCTTTTACACCTCTTTCCTAGGCAAAATGAACCTGTGGATCTGAAGAAGGCAAGAGTAACACCCCCTCATTCAGGGAGGTGAATTCATCTGCCACATAAAAATAAAAAGCAGCCAGTCAGATAATCATATTTCAACTTCTTAACCCAAATTACTTCAGCCCAGCATTTCATTAATTGAACAATTATATTGATGCACCTCACTCTGTAAATACTTTTGATATTAACAGCTCTGGTTTTGTTTTAGGATGAAGAGAAAGTACTACCACTATGCTGTTCCAAACTTAGAGAGAAAAGAAGAAATCATTAGACTGTAGCAACAGCTCTTTTAAGATTCATAAGATTCCTATTTTTAAATTTGTTTTTCCTGCTTCTCTTCTACCATGGAAGGAAAGCAGCACAATGAAACACAATCTTTCACACATGCACAATCCTGAATCCTGAAAAAGTTTGCCTTATAAACACACTAGATCCTGATGAATGAAGGCAAATATATGTGTCCCAGAATAATGTTGCAGGATCCAATCTGGGCCAGTCACCGGGACCAGAGGTTTAGTCTTCTGAACACATTGTGCTAGAGAGAAGTTCCCTGAGTATGGGCTCCAGCATGAATCCAAAAGCTTGGAAGACTAAACCTCTGGTCCCGGTGACTGACCCAGACTGGATCCTGCAACACTAGATGTCCACTTTGAAAATGAGCATGGCTGTGGCCATTTTTCCTATTCATTTTCGGTTGATACATTGAAAGGGAGGAAAGGGGATTGCCAGGTGCTTCGCTAGTCAAAATAATCTTTTATCCCTTGGGAACCAAGGTCATCAGCTGCTCCTGCTCCTATTGGGGAACGTAGTTGCTTGCATAGCTTTAGAGGTGGGATTTCTTAACTTTGTATTGGGGAATTGTTATGTGTATCTTCAGACTTGGTTTCACTTTTGACGTGCCGATATTTTGTAACTAATAAACATGTTCTTTGAGGAATTTCCAAGCCTCGGAGTTCTGCTTTATTTGTCTCTGTCTATCGGAACCATGACATTAGATCCTGATTTATTTAAAATCTTTTTGCCCTACGTTTCTTCTCTAAAGTATTTATTTAAAAAACAGGACAGCCTCAAAATGAAAGAAGCTATCTGGACACCATGCCTAACAAATAATTCCCAACCAATTTCCAATTCAATTTCTTTTTTTCATTCTTTTTCCAAATCCTGAGAAGGAAATTAGGAAAGTTACTCTAACTTTCTTCTTTAACATCTTCCTCTTTCTCATCTCCAATGTACTCTATCTCTAAAGCAACAGAATTCCTATTAACAAAAATGGCAAGCATACCTATACAAGGACCACTTACCATGAGCCCAGCTGACCTTTTTGATAGCATTCAACAAAAGCTTTCAGCTAGTAACAATGTATGTGAACCCTTAATTTTAGCAATCTAAAAGCTGCTGGTTCCTCTAAATTGCAGGTGCTTCTCTACTGCGATTGCAGCAATTAAAATGATTAGAGATGGAAGTTCCATAATGAAGGTATTAATATATGCTGCCTTTGTGCTATTCAATAAATCTGGGCTTTTTAACAAGGCAGTTCCTATCACTGGACAACATTTGCATTGAAAGGTTCAATTAGTACCAGCCAGTTAAATTGGTAATCAGGAAACAACTGCTTTACTGCTTAGCTAGGTACTTTGTTCTGAGTTTGTGAAAATGTAAATATATGGAGAATAATGGGATATTAAATGATTGTATAAAGACCAGGGCTTTTTTTGTCATAGAACGCCCAGAACGGAGTTCCGGCACCTTTTTTGGATGGAACCTTGTAGGGTAGGCAAGGCGGGTTGTATGACGTGTGAGTTCCGGCACCTTTTGGTTTTACAGAAAAAGCACTGATAAAGACTATTGTAATGGTTTGTCGGGGGAGGAGGAGGAGGAGGAGGACCACCACCAGACTTGGCAATGGTCAGATAAAAGGCAGGATAGCCCACAAAAAGAAGATAGATGTAGCAAGCATCTCAGAAGGAGCCATCCATCATTTTTTGGGCTGTAAAGGTGGTGGGTGGGTGGGTGGGAAATATACCTTCAGACTTGCAAGATTCTGTTACTATAATCTTATAATAAATACTGTGTTAGTACTTATGGTTTTGTCTGGATTATCTCTATAGTCTCTCTTTCTCTTTCTTCCTATTGAGGTCTACATTTCTAACAGAGCAATTAGATGAAGAGAAATAATGGGAAGGCTTAAAACGAAATGAGTAAGGCTAGAACCAAATCTACTTGGGATACCCATTCATGGACTTATTTAGGCAATACTGCATATTAAAACAAATCCTGGTCTTTTTTTTTTTCTTTTTTTTTACTAAGCTGGACTTTTTACCAATGGGCCATTATTATTTTAACCAACATAGTCACATTTGCATGGGTTAGTTTTACTGCTTGAAAGAGCTGATAATTCAGAACTACATTATTATTAGCTGTATTATTATATGTATATCAGTTATTGTGTCAGTCCTGTTCATTAGTGACTAAATCAAGATTATTTACATCAGTGCTGCATCACTGTCAATTAAAAAGATCAGGTATTGGATCACTAGTGAATAAGAATGACAAAATAAGATATGCTATCAAAACCTTGCCACCAATACAATATCCTTATAAATAAACAATACACTACAAATTGTATTTATAGAGAAACAGAAGAGTTATAAGCAAAATGCATCTCAGGTGTAATTGACAGATTGAGGAAAGTTTTGGACAAGAAAAACATGGGGATAAGATCTGGGATAGTGGAAAAGATAAAATAATTGCTGCCTTTAATAAAAAATAAACTCACAAAAATAAGAACCAAGGGAGTGTATAAAACAAATTGTCAGTGTGGGGACAGTTATATGAACAATCTGGATGCTTCACAGAATACAGAAAGGAATATTCACTTAAAAAAGAAAGGATATTCAAGCAAGGCTGAATGCCAATCACATGGTCAAATCATAAGATTTCTAGAACATTAATATATATATATGTGCATTATAATAGCTGCTGTCACAAAATTATTAGAAAGGGTATAGAAATTTATAAATCATACAAATGATTATAATTTGAATAATTTAAAGAAGGAGGAAAGCTTTTAACTGTCATCTCATTAGCATTCAGCAATTTATTGTGGGCATTTTTCTCTCTTCAATATGGACTATATTTAAAATATAACTTTTGTGTCCAAGTTTGGTCTCAAACTTTCTCTGAAGATGCTGGCCATGTAGCTTGTGAAACGTAAGTGCATGCTCATTTCTCAAGGTGCTTTTTTGAGAAGTCATTTCATGAATAGAAATAATACTATGTAGAAAAATCTTTCTATATTTTTGTACTAATTTCCATTCAATTTGATAAAAAGAAAATTAGTTCTTGAACTTTCTTGCAAATGAAAAGAGAACTTGGGCAAATGGAAGATGATACTTTACATTTTTAGTTATGAGATGACCAAGACTTACGCATAAATTCCATTTCTTTCTTTGTTCTCCCATGTATAAATATATCTGCATTTATGGATTATGGCTTGAATTGAGGAGAAACAATCATTTTATTATTTTTAAGGTTTATGGAAAGCCATATTAATAAGATTAATAAATAATCAAGTTTCTTATATATTAATGGTAACATGTTATGGTTTTCTTCCAAAATATCCTTAGTAAATGATACAGATGTTGTGCTTGATATTATTTTACCATGTCTCAAGATGAACTTTGCTTCCTTTTCATATTACAAGGTCTTAGCAGTTTTATAAGTCTTTACTTCATTTTATGGGATAATGTAAGTGTCCCATAGAAAAATAACCAGAACTCTCATTTTTTTATAAAGTCTATTTAGCAAACAAATTCCAAGCTTTTGGAGATAATTTTTGTGTGTACGCCTTCAAGTCAGTGTTTATTCCTGGTGATTCCTGGTGTTTGCCTGGACAGAGAAATGTGCATAGTTTGCTTCTTCTGTCTCCATTCATTTTTCTTATTAGATACAACTCAAAACAGCAAGTCAAAAATCCAGAGGAATTTGGATGCACTGCAATAAACTGTAGTATTACCTTGGTATCTATTTAGGTGTGTGTGATGTCTAGCTGCACTCTGAGGAAACATTATCAAGGTGAGGCTTTGCTCAGTTCTATGTCAAATATAAAAGAAATATAAAGAATATATATAAATATAAAGAAGAAGAAATATGAAGAAATATAAAAAGAGGGAAGAGAAGCATTGAGTTATTTGTCTTTGCTATTGATTGGTAAATAAATACATGGAGGGGGAGAACAAGTGTGATGTGGGGAGAAAATGAGACTATTGTTGGATAAGATGAAGAAGTGTTCATTTGGTAGAAAGGACAACTGAGGGAAATGTCAGAAAAATGTGAGATGTTGCGGGACGAAATGTAATGAAGGTGGCAACAAACATACATAATTAAAGAAACTCAAAGAATATCTTGCCTTTAATTATCCAGTAATTATTACTACAATTAGCTACTTTGATCATCTCTCTTGTCTTACCTCACAAGATATTATAAATCTGTGCCAATAAAAACAAGAAAAAAACATCTACCTATTTGGTTTTTGTTTTGGGCAGTGCTGAATTCAACTTGGATTCAATGTTTTTTAATGCAGAAACATTACTCCTGAAGAACAATTTTCAGTTAAATTGAGGCTCCTGAGATAAACTTAAATCTTTCAACCCTTTACCTGTCAGCGCAAAGCAGAAGAAAGCAAAGAATGACAAATCCTTGCTTAAAGAAGCAAAATAAAATGAAATCACTCAAGCATTAAACCTGTATTACCAAATGTGAACTTGGGTTCCTCAGTCTCTGCCTGTTCTCTTTTTCTTGCCGTGTGTGTTTGTGTGTGTGTGCGTGTGTGTGTGTGTGATGAGTGCAGGCCGTCATAATTCATTTTGACAGCATCTTTACCAAATGTTTTATAAATGGATACTATTAAACATTTTGTCTACATGCAGAGAAAATCCACTCATATAAAATAAGTGTTGTCAGGCAGGTTTAAATATATGTCTGAGTTTGTGCTTTTTGTAAAGACAAAGATATATTTGGATGACCAGTCCAACATTAATCAAGTCTAAAAAATGCATTTAAAACTGAAAGATATAAGAAAGCACAATTCTTTAAGGAGAAAGAAAAAAGCATGTAAAACCAACTTGATAATTAATTGTCATTACATTCCTTTTCTTGACTTATGGCTGGAGTTCACAGGAGATGATGCTAGAGTGTTAGTTCACAATGAGGCTCCGTGAGGTCATGCACGCTGTGTCCGAATCCAAACTTTTTCATCAATGAGTCAAACTTCGGACATGAGGGGCTGCATGCATAGGTGGAATTCATCTCACTCAGGAGCAAAAGTTCATATTTGTTAATGGCTGGCTAACTCAGCTTGAAACTAAAATAAAATAAAAAGGGAGGGACTTGTAAGTGTTGGTAGATAATAAATTTACAAATAATGAATTAAAGAGAAGAGCAAACCAACATTTTTGGAAAATGCTGGTTTAACAGGCTTGATTATCTTTCAATTAGACTATTACATCTCACTGTACATTAAGCTTATCTGTAAAGGGCTTTTCAACCAGTGGTACTTTAGCACCTGGCAGGTGGTACACAACTGTCCTAAAGAAGTGGTAGCGGGGGGGGGGAGAGGAGAGGAATGAGCTGAAGTGGCAGCAGCACCGCACAAGCCTGAGGGAGAGACAGCTGGAGCTGCAGAGCTGTCGGGGCTGGGCAGAAGCCCTAGGATCAGTGCTGGGCTCCAGTTGATCGGCGCTTCCAGAAGCTGAAGGTGCCCTGAAGAGAAAAGGAGGAGGAGGGGGGAGAGAGGAGAGGATATAAAAGGAGGTTTTGGTGGGAAAGGCCCAGCGAGGGGCTCCCCCCCCACCTCCTGGGCACGCGAAGAGGAGGCGGTGAGCCCCCGGCATCCCTGCTGACCGTCCCTGCTGACCACTGAGAAAGAAAAAAGCTTTATCAAGAAAACCTTCCTGTAGTCACAGAGTCATGGCCATCCTGCAACAAGCATTCAAGAGTCAAACTTGTTGAATTGGAAATGAAGATTTGATTTGGAGTCCAAAGGAGTATTCAGAACAGCAGATTGAGATGAAAGCAGATGTAGATAGCTGCAAGTGTACCTGTGAGTGATGAAGGACTCTTACTTTCATGCAAGGGTTTGCAATTAACATGGGCCCTTAATGTACCATGTAGCATTTTATTTCTTGCTAACTGACACAGATGACATCAATTCCTCTTGTAATGGGGTTGAGAAATAGTGGTAACTTTGTTCCTGAAGCATTCCTACTTTATCAAGAAACAACAGCAAGGATGTGTCCACCACCCTCAGATCATGACTTTTATTATTTTGTGAGAATGAGGGCAACTCATTAACTCATAAGCCTGATATAACTGTCAAGGATGTACAAAGGAATGCAGCTTTTACTGCAGTGCCTTGTTACAATGACAAAAGAAAGAGATGCACTAGTCTGTAATGCTGGATCTGGCAAAAAATTTTGGAATCTTTGTGTCTTTGGACAATTAAGTTACTCTGCAGTACAAAAGCAAAGCACTTGACCACGACCAGCCCTGCTGCCCTTTTGCCATCCCCTTGTCCCCTCCTCCTGACTCTCCTGGTGGTCTCCCATCCTATCTCTGAGGATGCTTTGGTTTCAAAGCCGGGTCTCCTCGCATGGAGAGGGAGTGGGCCTCCCTCTGACCCACACATTTTGCCCTCCTGCACACACCATGAGCAACCTGGCCAAGGAGAGCGAGCCAAGCAGCAGCAGCCTCGAGGAGAAAGTAAGCTCAACTGGGCACCCCCTTGGGGAAGGCTGGGCTGAACTGGGCGCTTGCCCTCCACTGCCTAGGGCTCTGGGCAGCCTGCACTGCCGGGGGTCCTCCACATGGCCTGAGAGCAAAGGAACCGCCACCGAAGAAATTAAAACCGGTACTTTTTTCCTTTTTTTTTTTTTACGGTTTGTAACATTTTATTAGATTATGGAATAAAATACAAAAATACAAAAGCAAATAGTAGGACACAGTAGGGAGGAAGAAGGGGAAAAAAGTGAGGGGGAGAAAGAGAAAAGAAAAGGCATTGACTTCCGACTTCCTCTGTTGCAGAAGAATAAAGCATTAACATTGAACCTCAACTTTTTACTTTTCCATTATAGTATAAACTAGTCATTTCTATAACAACAAATGAATCTAACCAGTAAAACCCAAAATCCCACCCCTTTTTTTCCAGTCATCAAGTTTTTGACACCTTGCTAAGCACAGGTGGTAGTCGAATATTGTTATGTCCTAAAAGTGGTTCAATCTGAGGAAAAGGTTGAAAAGCCCTGCTGTAAAGTCACCCAGAATCTATAAATGGTCCAGAACACAGAGCTTTGCTTTTGTACTGGAGAGTAAGTATTTGGGGTAGGGAATCTACTCTTTCTTTCAGATAAATATTTCACAGTAGGGAAAACACGTGTCCCATTTTGTCACAGCTTTTAACAAGTCCAAATGTATTGGTGCTCATCAACTCTTACAGTGTTGTTAGTTGATTAAGAAATAAAAAGGTTGATTCCTTTTTTACATTTGCAAAATATTCATATTTGGAAAAGTTTTTTACACCCTTATCTGCATAATCATATTAATTTATCTGTAATTACATTAATCTGCAGGAACATTATATTCTATATACTATGCAGGAAGATTGATACTAGGTACTCTGTCAAGACAGACAAAAACAAAACAAAATGTAATTATAGAGTGAAATAAATAAGAGATCAGACCAGAACAAATATTAATCAGCACATCAGCTAAACTTTATTTGAAAAAAAATAAAGATATGAATAATAACCAACCACATTTTGAATCAGGCTTTGTGCTCTTGTGAATACTATCACAAATACAACGGTAAAAATTGCAAGTATAAGCATGAAGAATTAGATTGCTGGATGGTAAGGCTTTAAAGTAAAGCATCACTATGCTTTTCAATTCTATAACCAGTTCTATGACCTAAAAGTAATTGAAAATCCTTGAGAAATGTGAAATGAAGCATGATACTCAAAAACACCAAGGCCAAAGAAATGAAGGAGACCAATCAGATCAAATGTGAACCTTGTGTAGTTTCTTACCCACTAAATAAAGGACATCAGCTTGATTTGAGGATTTGGAAATAAGGAAAATGTATAGGTTGCAATCAACAATAAATTTTCATGACTTTGATTTTGAGGCTTGAGTAATAAAAATTACAATGAGTTCAATTTATTAAAGTGAGCTTATTTAATATTGCACTTGAGACCCAATATATGAAGAGAAATTCAATTATAGCTTGAAAATTAGGTTTCTCTGAATGTTTTTGATGTAACTCTCCAATTTAAAATGTTTAAACATTCTAATACTAATACTATTTACCGAAATCTAGCATGGGTTCAATGCTCAGTTGACCAAATGGCCAAATGCATGGTAGAAAAGCCTTACAGGAAAGGAGAATAGAGTTAGAGTCATCTGAACCTCAGGAGCAGCTCATTCCAAAAGGCAGACCAGGCTGGGAAACATATCACAGTTATCAAATAGTACAACTGAATTAATATAAGCTGTAATGAGAGTTTCTCTTCCCTTCTTTCTTAAATTCAAGAGAGTTAAGGTAGCATCTCCTGACTCTCTATGCTACCTTTTGTTTCTGTAATGGCTGCCACTCACTTTCTTCAAAGCTATTTCCATATACTTCTATACCCACTCTATGTAACCCAGTGGGTTGGCAAAATAACTGAAAGTACAGGATCCACGAATAACCCTGCCCTGTATCATATAGTCCAGTGATGACTAGTCCCTTGAAGCTAGTTATGACTAGTTCCTTGAAGCATACTGAAAGCCAATGTAGCTTACAGAGCAGTGGTGTTTCATAGGTGTACTATGGTCTGAACCTTATTTCTATAAAGGAAGCAGGCTTTTCTTTTACAAAAAGGAGTCCCTATTAAATTGTTTTGCATTAATCAGTATGGATTAGTCAGCATGTACGATTCCAGCAACTGAATGGAGTTGATGCGTAGAAGCACTCTTTTGTAAGAGTGAAAATACAGTGATTACTTCTGGAAACTGATTTCTACAGACATAACATTTTCTGTACCTAGCTCTCCATTGAAGAAGAGGAGGTTGTATATATCAGTAAAGCAACAATATCCAAATGACATGTGCATGAAATGACATAATCATACCAATATGGTGTTATATACTTTTGTCAGGACATCTGACTGAGGTATATAAGTTTTAACATGCATTTATATCATTAAGCAAGGGTCATCTTTTGCTGTTCCTTTTCTCCCTGCAAATGTCCATGGGTTGAAATTCATTAAGTATCAATATCCCAACTTATTTTTAAGCAAAACAGTAGTAGTGATATTATGATAATACTATTGCGTTTACTAGATTGTAGTAAATGCAATATCATGTTATCCTATGTTATATCAGGAAAGGATAAAATTTCTGTGTCAAATGGTAATTTTACTGGCCAAGCATCCAAGATAATTCGGGTCAAAACAAGATTAAAATGATATTGCACCCACACAAAATATTTTATTGCTGTAGGAAAAGAGAGCAAGACAGAGAAGAGGAAATTTGTAAGCTGGTAGGGACTGAGGTGATGGCCTCAATTATCCATTAGATTTTTTTTTCAATAAAATAAATGTTGGAAATTATATCAAAATGGAGTTTGGTTTTTCAGAGCAATTTGGAGAAAAAGTATAGGGACATTATTGGAAAATAGCCAATCTGGTCCTGCTAAAACATAGATGTACGGACAATGCAAAGGTCAGTATTCTGTTCTGTTCTGCAGCAATAGATTTCAACTACCTAAAATTGGTGCCATAGTACAGAACTGGGAAAAGATAATTATAATATGTAGTTGGCATCACCTGGGAGGAATTAATTGGCTAGAAAGTTTTGGTGTAGTTCCAAGCAATTCCAAGAACTGTCATTATGCTAAATTTAACATATTCTGCATTGATTCTTACCTATCCCTCCATGACTTAGTTAAATGTATCATCCTAACAGGATTTTTTTGTGAGTTTAGTAGAGGTAGTCCTCTACTTGCAACCACAATTGAGCTCAAAATTACTGTTGCTAAGCAAGATAATTGTTGAGTTTTGCTCCATTTTACAACCTTTCTTGTCACAGTTGTTAAGTGAATCTGTTCAGTTGTTAAATTAACACAGTTGTTAAGTGATAAAATGATAAATGATAATGATAAATAACCTTTATTGTCATTTTTATATTGTGGGCACAATGGCACACATAAAAAATGAAATTTAGTTGCCCGCTCTCAAAGTGAAACATATACATGACACACACCTAAACATACTATGTACAACATATATATAGACCCACATCCCTACATATACATAGCAAATAAATATTAAATACTGTCCATCTTGAATATATAACGCAAGGAGGAAGTGAATCTGACTTCCCCATTGACTTTGTTTGTCAGAAGGTTGCAAAAGATGATTACATGACCCTGAGAAACTGCAACCATCATAAATACAATCCAGTTGTCAAGCATCCAAACTTTGATCATGTGATTGTGAGGACGCTGCAATGGTCGCAAGTGTGAAAAACGGTCATGTCACTTTTTCCAGTGCTGTTGTAACTTCAAATGCTCAATGAACAAATGGTTGTAAGTCAAGGATTACCTGTATACAGCCCAAAGGAGCAAATCCATATGTCGAAGAAAGCAATTATGTGAGAAGGTGACCACGGAGGACTAACTGGTGTGATGGACTACAGGAAGAGGCAGTTTCCCAGGAAGGAAGAAGCACATCCCAGAAAGGGGGTGAGAGGGACAAGAGGCAGCCCAGCCCAGAGCTGGATAGGAGACAAAGGAAGGAACTTAGGATAGCTACTCTCTAGAATCTCCAATGTTATATTAGTTGGCATGAAAGTAGTAAAGGTTTAGCCTGGCAAGATTAGGTATAGTAGGTATAGATGAGGTGAGATCAATAGGTATAATCTATTCTTTTGTTCATACATTTGTGAATATAAAGAATTTAGGAGTGTTTTATTCAGAGTTTAGTTCATTAAGCAGTGGAATTCAATTGCTCATGGTTCATTCCTCATGCTGAGTTGTGTCCTTTTTTTAAAAAAAAAAAAAAATCCCCTGAAAAAGAAGTTTCTGCTTTATTTTGTTTTGCTTTCTGTTTTTAATTTATTCTCAGACTATGTGAAAATATGTTTTGAATTTCTCTTGGTATTGCTGGGTTTGATTTGTAGATGAAACTGTATCTAGCAGATGGTATTGTCAACTGATGGCTTCCCACTGGTCTAAATTCCCTTGGCTGCTCCCACCACCTTATTTGAAACAGTTCAATAGGAGAAGTCATCATATGAGAGGCCAGGAAGAGGTATGCTTTTGGAAACATTAATACCTGATGAAAGAGAGAGACCATGATCATCTTTCAATTGTCAGGAACAGCCCAAGAATGACAATCCAGTCAAAGTTCAGTTCTTTATTTACTCACACCAAATAGACAGAATCTTGCCAGACTAAACTATATTACTCTCTAATGGGTGTACCTTGAGGAATTCTAGAAAGTGGCTGTCCTTATTCTCTCTCTTAAAAATATCTCATTTGTATATATGCATGTTAATTCTTATTTGGACTCTATTTGAATAGATTTTGATATATATGAGGGTCATTAGCAGTTTTTATTGAAAAGAAGGCATATATTGAGTTACAAAGTTGCATTAATGGGAATGCATGTTACTTTAATTATTTCTGGAGAAAAAGTGGATCATACTGTTATAAATGTTCCAATATATTATTGTATTTCAGAAGTTCTTGTTAATGCTTCCCCTCTTATTTGTAATATTATTGTAAAATTTGCAATTCAAGTTGCTTGAAGATATTCAGATAGTGTTCTTCTTTTCAGGTTAAATCTCTGCATCCCCACAGAAGGTGACACAGAATTTTCAGGATTTTTTATTTGCTTGTTTGTTTTATTTGTTTGTTTTTTAGAAAAAGCAAAATTAAACACATCCCAAAACATCTGAAACATCTGGAGAGAGAGAGAAAGAGAGAGAGCTTATTTTATACAGTATATGAAGCCAAAAGAAAATACGCTGAGATAACATTAGGTCATCTGAATGCTTTGTGATGATTCTTTAATGCAGGGGTGTAAAACTGCTGGCCCGCGGGCCAGATGCATCATGGCAAAATCGTGCCCACCCCATTGCTGGCAATGGAAAAAAAGTTGCGATATGTAACGACACATCACGTGACATTGTGAGTTTGACACCCCTGCTTTAATGTGTGCTGTTGATATTGTAAAAAAAAGTTGCTTGTGTGATCTTAATTGAACAATTGTATTCAATTTTTACAACATGGCATATATTGAGAGGAAATGTTCACCAAGCAAAAACAAAGTAAGCACATTTTATTGTGCTTATATAAGCTGAATTTCAAGATAGCATCAGATTTGCAAACATCAGAGTGCTTTGTTCTTGCTTATTTAGCTTTGATATCCTCAGATAAACTACATGTGATTTGTTAATTAAGCTTCCATTCGATCAAAGCAGCCACCAATGGTTTTTAACAAAAGAATGGAAGAAAAAGAGTGAAAAGAGAAGAACATGCATACTGAAGAACTACTGTAACATCAGCAGTTAAGACAATCTATTCCCTCATTCCTAGTTACTGGAAATGGTATGTATATTATACTTTTTAAAAAGTGGGGGGAAATACTGCTCCATCATGCAGTTTACAATGCGCTATACTTTTAAAAGTCCCAGGTGGCATCTGAATGATAGAAGTTAAGGAATTCCCATATTTTTTTCTGCTATATTTTTATGTGTGTTCTCAAGATATCTTTAAGAACAAGAAATCCTATTTAACTTTTCTCTTATGGTACCTTAAAACAAAATACTAATGAAAATGTATATTCTGGGAAAGTCTTTTAGAATGAATTAGATGTGTGGATTTTTTTTTTTTGGTGGATTAGGCTTTGTATAGATTTTCCAGTACTTAAACACTCTTAATATGGTACATATTTTATGTTTAAATAATGGCATTACGTTGATGTCAGTGATCAAATAGGTCTCTGTGCAAAATCACATCCAGTAATGAAAACTTCTAAGGAAATAAGAAGTTGAAAAAATCCTGAGACAAATGTAAAGGGTTGAGCCACATCAATGAAAAGTAGCATTTGTAAGAGAAATAGAAAGCCAAGCCTAATTACAAACCACTATACAACAATAAATATAATTTGACAACAGAACTCCATCTTACTTTCATATTTCAAATCATCTGAAACATCCATCTTCAAGTTGACCTAATCTTCTAGAAAGATCTGTATAATTTAATTTAGTCACATGACATTTGTTTACCCTGAACAATATGCTAATGCCAGAGATATTTTAAGCTGTTCAAATGCCAAAGAGGATCTGACTTCATAATGAACTACCCAATTGTCTCTGTAACATAGAAGCTACAATACAGTTAGATTACTGTCTGCTGACATTATGAATTTAACATTATGCTTATTATCAGAAATGATTAAAACTATGCAGAGACTATCTGTCTGAGTAATCACGCAGATGTCAGCACTCTTCAGGCAGGCTACCAATACTAATACACAATTGATGCTTGAAGGCTCCCCTATGCATATATGTATTATATGGATAGGAATTCAAATTAACAATATCAACGTTCATCGCCTTGTGTTTTCCATCCCTTCCTGCATAGTACATACTTCCGAATGACATTGGTCCTACATCATCGCATAAGCTTTCATTAGGTGTACAGAACAAGGTAGAATTAATTATTTATTGATACTGGAAGTTTATTGATTGATTGATTGCCTCTTATGTTAATTTTGCCTTGCTAAACAGCAGCAAACATATATTTAAGCTCCTCTGAAATATTAGTGGACCTTCCTTCCCTCTAGCATTTTTATGTGCCATGAAGTTGTCCTTAGTGATTATACAAAATGGGTCTTAGGCAAGCACTTTGTAGGCCAACTCCCCTTTTCTGAAAGAGGCTGAAGATGAACGATTAAAGAATGGCTTCACTGATGTAAGATAAATGTTCTTTGAACTGTAAGAAGGGACTGGTTGGAATGCTTTAGAATTATGTGCAGTTGAATTGCTCCTTTATTTTTCACAAGCTATTATTAATGAATACACAGAATGAAGAACTGGAACTTGTTCTTATTGCCCTACCACAGGCTGATTTCTACCAAGGCATTAAGTGAATATACACACATAAACGCTTGCTTTCTGTGTTCTACAATTGGTACCCTTCTGAATGATTTTGTTCTAGTAGTAAAGGATCTATCCATATCATTTTTGTTAAGATCCAGTTCTTGAATACAGAATTGAGTGGTATTTTTTTAAATTTAATTAAATTAATTAATTGGGTTTTTTTCCTCCCAAATACTTCTCATTAGAGTGTTATTATGGTCCCAGGAAATTAATGTGGTTTGTGTATTTTTTCATTGCTTTTCTTGGTTGAAATATATATATATATGTAATTTTATTTTGCTTGCTAGATATGGAATTCTGTTGTGCATAAATGATCATTTATTAATATGTGCCTATATGTATAGTAATGTCCAGATGTTTCACAGAGTATCATTGCGTTTCTTACATCTTGTCTGCTTTAGAAAATAAAATGAGATTATGCTCAAGAGGAGGAGTGCTTAGCCAACCAAATAGTTCTATAACAATCTTAGCCCTTTTCTCTTGATGAAACTTTCTTCAGTTGTTATATTCTATGTAACTGAATCGTCCAACCAAACAGCATTTCTCTTTCAACGATGTTTTCTGGATGTGGATCATTTCTTTTGGTTGTTTCTTGCATACATTTTATGTAGTTGTTCTACCATATTAAGTTCTAAATCTAAACTCCTTAGGGAGTGTATCTTTATCGGAAAAGGTTAGGAATTGAATTTCCAAATGACTTTGAGATAGAACTGATTGAAAACAGAATTTCTATGAGGGACATGAAGCAAGACTGATTATGTGGTGTCATAAACACCTCTACTCCAATAAAAAGAAAGCTTTTTTTTTTAAAAAAAAGACCCTCCCTCCTTTGCATAATGGAAGTTCTTAAATATGCCAAGATATCCAATCAAATTGAATAGATGTGGTCTATTTCTACAACACAGAATCTTAATTGGTTGAGTTATCATTGTCATGGAATTTGTTTTCCCCCTGGGAACACCTTACTTGCTCCTTTTCCCACATCTCATTCTATGTCAGGAATGCACCAGGGATTTTCCTCAAATAAAACTATGTTGTATTTCTGTACAATGTCATCTCTTCCAGTAAACCCAGCTATAACTTCTAAAACAGTGCCCTCAAATTTTAGTTATTGACTGTTGAATTTCTCTGGAGTCCACATACAGGTTAGTCATGTTTTTCTCAAAGGAAAACCCTATGCTGCAAAATTCCTTCACATCTCATTTTTAGGATGATTAATTGGATTTGTTGTAGGAATCAATGCCTTTACGTCAAATCGCCTAAAGTCTTAGTTGATGAACTGCTCATTATTATTTCCCTTAGGCAATATATCTCTTTTCTTATTCTTTTACTTCAGAAAATTGTTGAACCCTTCTTCACTTAATGCAGAGGTACTAAATAATGTCCTTTAACTATGAATTACAGCATGGTCTGTCTCCAAGCACTCATAGTAAAGCAGCACTATCTGATGCATCTCTCTCTCTCTCTCTCTCTCTCTCTCTCTCTCTCTCTCTCTCTCTCTCTCTCTCTGTGTGTGTGTGTGTGTGTGTGTGAAATTAGACACAAAGGGAGAATATGTTCAGTGGTGGGATTCAAATTTCTGAACAACCGGTTCTCTGTGTGGATGCCGCTTCTGGAAGTTCATTCTGGGCCTGGGCAACAAAAAATTAGCTACCGGTTCTGCCGAAGTGGTGTGAACTGGCTGAATCCCACCACTGAATATGTTGCTTTCTGGCCAGACAAGTAACTGTATTTGTTAGTAGTAGAACTTGAATAATCACTAACAATATTATAATTATTGTGTTTATTGCCTTTTACAATACAAAATATATTAATTACTCAACAACAACAACAAAAAAATGTGAGTGGAAAGTTTTCCAAAGTTTTGACTCTGGTAAAACAGAATACTATATATAGCTATGGATCAGAGACATCACGAATAAAAAAATAATCTTGGTTCTAGTAGGTTCTTTACCGGTTGAAGAGCTGTTTTAAGTAGAGACAGACTTGGTGTGATTTTCCTGTAAATGGTATTACCAGGAATGAAAAGATTATGGATGCCATTTGAGGGGTCATCACATGTACCTCAGATCCCAAAGTAGAGTGCCAATCAATGCTAGTACCTTCACTCAGTATTAAAATGCTACATATTATATGCTATACACTTGGAGTATTTGGGACATTGATACTTCTGACCTGCCTTCTCAATGACTTTGACCCTTTTCAGAATGTTGTTATCATTAATCATGCAGTTACTCTTGTAAATTTTAAGATGAATTGTTTTATTTCAGAAACTTTTATAATTCCACCATGTTGTTTACCCTAAATTCCTTAGAGCTAATTCTTACAACCACTCATTTAGTGACTATTCATAGTTACAACAGCATTGGGAAAAATTATTTACAACCAGTCTTCACACCTTCGACCGTCATAGCATCCTCATGTCATGGGATCAAAATTCAGGCGTTTGACAACTGGCATGTATTTACGACAATTACAGCATCCTGGAGTCATGCAATCACCAATTGCAACCCTCCGAGTCATTTACTGACTAGGAAAGTCAATGGGGGATGCTGGATTCATTTAACAATGACATGATTCTTTTAACTGTGTGATTCACTTAACAACTGTGGTAAAAAAAGATCATAAAATCAGGCACATCTCACATAACAATTGCCTTGTTTATCAAAGGAAATTTGCGTCTCAACTATGGTCATAAGTTGAGCCCTACCCATATTTAATACTCTTTTTTCCACTCTTATGATAACTACAAATCTATATTGATTAATTTTATGTGGTCTCCTCTATTGGAAAATTAATTATAAATGAAAATATTGCAAATGTTTTTGAAAATGTATGGAGGCCAGTCTAACAACTCAGTCCAAATAAGCTTTTAAATTGTCACCGTTGAAATATCTGCAGGCTTTCAAGGGTGAAAAGAAAGCCAGACTGAATGCTTACCATTCCCATTTTCCAAGCGGCTAAATTACTATTCTGGCTGGTAATAAGTTTTTTAAACCTTACATTCAATACTTGTAGTAATAATGCAACACCTTAAATGATGCCATTGAGGTGTAACAATATATAATGTCTCACTTATACGGTCAATAGTAATTAGCTGTCACTGACAGCTATAGTCTGTGAGCTTGATGCAGTACTTCAGCATCCTTCACTAATTTCAGTCATTCATTGTGGCATTGTATAAAAAGTATAATCCAGCACTTGGAGTTCTGAAATTCACTATCCCTGCAACTCAAGCACCTTTATTTCTAATAGCTATAATAGTGGTGATGATAGCCTGAATCTGTTGAAAATAACCCCATTACTAATAACTGTTTTGCCTAATTGAAGGAAATACATGGAAATGTTGTTTCTCAACTGTACCCTGTCAGCTATTAGATGGGTAGTAGTTGAATTACTGTGCATTCTGCACAGATTTATGTCCCTTTCTCTCCCTCCTCCCATTCTTCTTTCTATTTCAATCAATCTACATCAACATTCACATCAACCTTGAGAGCTATTCAGCATCCACAGTGTATCCACAATTACAAATATCAATATCTGTATGGTCCAATGGTAGAACCAGCATCTTCATGCAAATTCCAGGACCTCAGCATGATGATGGGACTTTGTAATTCTGATTCTGGTCTTGTACTGAAAAATCAATTACTCATAACTCATTGCTTGAATTTAGTAATGAAGGGCAGTTGGAATATTGCCATTCCTACATTGCTGTGAAGCAATGCTACTTCATTGAATCGGGGGAGGGGGAAATACAAATGACAGCGGTTCCTATTTTCCTGTCCAAAATCTACCTCCTGTGGATAGTTTCAGCAAAACATAAAACTAGAATAGATGGAATAAAAGTATAGCCTCATCCTGAATTGCCCTCACTTGTTAAATATTTGATTACAGAATATTTATTCAATTATTCATATGATTTATAGAAGTGCCTATCTCCCAGCAGTGAATCTGGAATGGAGACAAATATTAAAATATCATAACTATGTAAAACCATTTATATTGTGACTCCCAGTTAAACAATAATTTCTCAAACAAAAGTCACATCACCAAACAAGCCAGGTCTTCAGAGCCTTAATAAAGGCTATCAGAGTTGGAGCACTCATGATTTCTGAAAAGAGGGACTAGTGGAGTTTTGCATAGCTTTATGCAATTGTGCTTATTCCTAACCTGTTATTCAACAAGACGGGCATAAGAAAGGAGACAAAACTCCAAGATCCAACAAAATGGAATTGTTTAATGGAGGAGACTTGGAGCATGCTCTCACTTCTAGATTGGGTGTGGTGGGCATAAAAAATGAGGGACAGGGACTTCTAAAAGCCAGGAAAGGTCCTAGACCTGTAGATTTCATAGGTACCAACCAACTTCTTGAATTGGATCTGTAAATCTTCTGGGAGCTTGTGCAGCATGCAGAGCATCAGTGTTATGTGATTGTATCAAAAAGTCTGAAAAACTTCCTGGGTTGTGGCATTCTGGACCACTTGCAACTTTCAAATATTCTTGAAGGCTCTAGAGCAGGGGTGTCAAACTCACGACATCACGTGATGTCGCGCAATGTATCGGAGCTTTTTTGCCAGTGCCGGCAATGGGGTGGGCGTGGTTTCCTGATGATGCGTCCGGCCTGCAGGCCGGCAGTTTGACACCCCTGCTCTAGAGTGTTTTACAGCAAGTGACAAATAGGAAGTAACTAAGGCAGGGGTCACCATGAGCAACTCTCTCAGGTTAGTAATGAGCACAATTGCACAAAGCTGTGCAAATGTCATGGTTGCCACTTGCACTTTGAGCAGGAGCATTGTATCCAAGAAAAACTTCAAATTGTAGACTAGCGATGAGTAGGATGGCATACCCCAAGAAAAAATAAAGATGGAAAATTGCCAGTATTGGGAGGCCATAAAACTACAGCATTTAGTCTTGTTTCTTCATACCTATCTTGGAGTACTATCAACTGCAGTCAAAGAAGCTTATTGATTAATAGAAATGTGTCAGAATGGAATATAAAGCACTATTCTTTATTTTTATCTATCATTATTTCCCATCTAGGGTACAAAATACTATGAAGCTGAGTTTCAAGTTTGCTGATCAGAAGAATCTACTTGGAAACCTGTAAAATAATGGTTTATCGGTTGTATTGGAAAAGCTAAGTATATATTCAGCATCCTTGACACTTCCTATACAAAAATGTGCTACAGTAGTGCCTGACTTTGAGGAATGTGAATTCCAACATGCACCAACTTGATCTGAAGTTCATGAGTTAAAGTGTAGATTAAAACCCACTAAATTCTGCACATCTCTAAATGTAATATCAGCACAGATCCAAATAGACATAAACATTTTCACTTCAAAAGAAAAATGTTCATGAATGTATAGTTTTAATTATGCGAGACATTCAGAATTATGTATGTGAAATGGTAGCTATATAAATTATAAACAAATAAAATATTCAAAACTAAAATAATATTTACATGTATGATTTTGTGCAGATATTTTTGTAACTGAAATACAAGGAAAAAGACTTATTTCTTGATCATGACAAAAATATTGATTTAAAAATTAATTGAGAAACTAAGACAATTCTCACTCCCTGGTTTTATACTTGGTTTATTTTATTTTCCTGGCCTTATTTATTGCATACAATTAACATCTTTAATTCTTAGGAAGCAGCTCATCAATCTTTTGGCTCAAGATGTTTGTAATTTATTTCCATTACACTTCTCTTTCCCAAACATTGGATATTCCATCAACAATCTACTCTTTTAATCTGAAGTACTAATTCATTTATTTTCTTTTAAAAATATGTTCATTATATATATTTTTGCAGTTAAAAAAAGTCTTTTTGTTGATCTTATATATTTTTGACAAAAAGTGTATAGATTTAGACATAATGAAAAGATTATAAAATATGCCTTTTATAAGAAAACAACAGGGATTTTCATTACTTGGAAATATGGCAGAATCATCTGAGGAAAACAGCTATAATCTTGTGATGCTGATTGGTCAAGCTTGTAAGATTTATCTTATCACTCAATCTCCCATCTGTTCTTTAAATACATACTGTGCAAAGAGCTTAAATTATTCTCTTCAACTGAACCAGGCTTAAAGAGTGCAGTCCTTCTGCATAATTTATCCCTGATTAAGAAAAGGTTGTGGCACAATTTAATGATCCAGTATACAGAGAAATTTAATTTAATGTTAATTAGATAGGAAGTTGATTGACATAAAAGTTAGACCATTGTCTTATCTAGCTCACCAATTCTCATCAATGGCTGAAGAATTCTGGGAATGGAAATTCACAGAGTGTTTAAATAGAAGAAAGTTAACCTATGCTGACTTTCTATGTTTTTAATAGATATATTTCCTACTCCTATTTAAAAAATACTGGATCAGAGACTTGAAATTTTCATTATGAGAATGGCATATTCTTTCATTAACTATAGTACAGTGGTTAAAAGAGATGCTGAGTCTTATTCCAGTATAAATTATGCAAGTGTATGCAGCACTGGTATAATTTCTGCATAGAAATTATGGAAAGTTCATGTGTTTTGAAATCTAAGATATAGAAATGGAAAAATATTAAAAATTAATTTAATATATTTTGACTATTTCTCGTAAATGGTCCACTGACAGCCTTATTCAATTAGACTGAACAAGCAAAAGTTATAGCCAATTGTTGAATTGTAATAATTATACAAAAAAGTATCAGATTTCCTAATCAGGATATAGATTCAGATTCTGACTTGAATAGAGTGACTTTTAAATCAGCCAAAGATTAAAAAACAGTTTTAAACTAGATATCCACAGCCTATGGTAAAAAAAATCAAGATATGTTACAAATGCACAACACATAAAAATAGGCCAAACTTTGATCTCAGCATTGCAGCTGCTCTCTTCAATTTTTACCTTTCCTCGTGGACACTCTTGCAAATCAGCAAATAAGTATTCATGTCTACCATGGTATAATCCAGTTGTTCCATTAAGAACTACAAAGACTACTACCATTAAAATTATAACCGTTTAAAAGGTTAATAAAAAAAGCAGTAGCATAAGAAAATTATGAAGGGATAATTTCATCTTCCTTAAGCCTGCAGAGTGATTATTGTCCTGGGATCATGGAGTTTATTCATGGGTTACACACTGTGATAATTGTGGCAGTCTTGTGCCATGAACCAATGTATCATCTTCACCAGCTTCTGACAAGGTTTTTAGACAGAGTCCCTTAGAAAGTGGTGGTTCTCTTTTGGAGAGGTATATTAACTGAATCTAGAGATAAATTTTTGGGATATGTTTTGGCAGAATCATTCAAGGCAGGCCATGCACAGTGGAGAACATTGAACTAAATGAGCTTTATGATGATTTGATGATTAATTCTGACATTTTGAACTGTTGTTTTAATTTAATGCTACTCCAAAAACCACCAGATTTGTCCTGTTTGTGAAGCTAGGACAGACAGAAGTATATTTTTAAAAAATCAAGTGGTGAAAATGATTGGATTCAGACACCTTTTATATTTTATTGGCCTTCTTTATGAAAGTAAAAAAAAAATCTGACCTGTAGTCACTGGCAACAAATGAGAAGTGATCTTCCTGAAGTCTCTTAAAAAAAAAAAATTAGCTAAACATTAAACACCAACAAAACAACACATAACATTGCATGAGAGACCAAACACTGTGAGCAAGATGCTGGAAGGCTTTTTAAATACTCTCTCTCTCCCTCTCTCTCTCTCTCTCTCTCTCTCTCTCTCTCTCTCTCTCTCTCTCCCTCTCTCCCTCTGTATTTTTAAAAGCCTCCTGACATGGTTGCTGTGGCTTAGCAGGCATTCTTGATCTTTTATTTATTTTACAAAGAATAGTACAAAATGATTTTCTGAGTATAGCTTTCTTAGAGAAAAAAAAAGAACAAAACATACAGAAAAGGAATGGTTCCTGAAAAAACAGAGAAACAGGGAAAACAACAACAGCAAAGAATCTCATTAATTCAGGATTTGGCCAGATTTGGCTACATTTATTGTAATTAGCTGCAGGGGAATTATTTTCAAAATTTGTTTAATTGTTGGTTATTGTGCTACTGTATTACTTCCAATCTTTCATTTCCCCATTTTACCAATGCTAGCATTCTGTTTTAATTGTAATTCACTATTGTCATAAGAAAATATTTACAGAATGGGTCTAGCAAAAAAAAAAGGGAGACAAAGACTAAAATTCAATGCAATCTAAGATGCTTTCTATTCAGTCTGACCTGACTTCTGAACTAATCTATTCCTTCACATTTCTCTGCAGTCACATGTGAATCCTTAAAATTTGCTCTGAAAAACTGGAATGTGTGAAGAACTCCAGAATATAAAGTAATGTCTTCTTTTTGTTTTACATACAGCAGCTTTTTCCTGCGTCAATTCACCCATTTTCATTATGTGTACTGATAATATACAATACAAGTCCCTTCCCCCAATAATTACCCATTTATGATTGTTGTTCTTTTAAAATAAATGAACAACTTTCAAAGAGTGATAAAATGTGCATGGGTTTGGCCTTGGGAAATTCTAAGCCTGTACTACCCCGGTTAATAGTTTCACATAAATTGAATTTTGTATTATACAAATTTTATTTAAATAATGGAATCCAGACAACTGGCAAGAAGGTTGAAGTCAATAAGAAGGATGTTCATGGCTGACAGCTCTCTGAAAGTGCAGCTAATGCAGGAAGAAGGATAGGATTCAGCCTTTTTTTTTTCCAGGATGAAAGAAAAATAGCCTGCATGGATTTCTTCCCCTTCAGATCGTAATTGATATATTTAAGAAGTTTGTTACTACCAGTACATTTTAAGATTTATTTTTTAAAAACAAAATGAGGTAGCTTTTCTCTTTTCAGTTGCACCAACAGAGTTTGCTTACAAATGGAAATCACATAATTATTCTTAGATATTTTTATGGATAGTTGATTAGCCTTCCACAGAGATTACAGCATGCATGCATAAATAAATGCCCCTCCCTTGGGTTGTTCACAAATGTTGGTAGTTCAGGATTATCTCACTTTTATTTTGTGATAATCAAGACTCATTTGTACTTTGCATAATTTCAGGAAGTTATCTTAATTTTGGAGGTCCAGTCTTAGAAAGAAAATCTATGTTCCTGAAAAACTGCTAGTGCTCTTTCACATTTACTTGGGCAGAAAGAAAACTCTTTATTTAAGTAGAGAAAAGAATCCACCATTTCCCCTACCACCTCTATTTTTCTTTTACTTGGTAACCCACCCATTTTAAGCCAGTGTTTCTCAACCTTGGCAACATTAAGATATGTGGACTTCAATTTTCAGAATTACCCAGCCAACATCCTTTTTATTGAGTGTGTGTGTATCATTATCTGAATAGGCTACTTTATTATGGCAAAGCAGTGCCTGTTTGAGGATTATAAAATTTCTCTTTCACCATGATTGGGTAAGGAAATAGAGAAGCATGCATCCTTACTTAATAGAGAGATCCATATTCATTTGAACCATAGCACAAATGTTTGATTGAAGTGATATATTTTGAAAATATTTGGATCTGTGGCCAATAAAGTGCTCTAGAAGCTTCTAGAAAAACATCATGACTTTTGATTATTCTAAAATGACCTTTAGAATTTCTTCACCAAATTTGTTTGAAGAGAATTTTGTTGGACAGGAGAAATATCTGCCAAACATTTCTCAGAGACAGAATTCACTTTAATGGTGACAAGTAGCACTGCTACTAGAATAGACCAATGAATCTCCTAATGATGTCTACTCTTGGGATTTAATTAAAGTGTGGGTAAGAAGAAAAATACAGCTTAATGGTTAATTGAGAATGAAAGATTTAATGTTCGCACTATCTTCTTCCAGCCTATAACAAAATGAATGTAGAAATTCCATATTCAACCCATGAACATTTCCACTTTTCAACACATTTCTAAAACAAATTCTTTTTAATTAAGCTGAATGAAAACTGTTAAAAGAAACCATCAAGAGAATTATTCTGCCTGGCACTAGGTAAGCTTTTGTGTATTTCTTATTATGGCTGTAATAGACACAATAGGTAGCAGAAGTTCATTAAATTAAATCCAAATCTGGTTGATATGGAAAAAAATTGGGAGATGTCTAAATTAAAGCCAGGAAAAGGCCTCTTGTGTGAACTGAACAGAATACAAATCCTTCTGAAAATGCTCAGGAGAGTTAAAAGAATGCAGAGACATAAATACTGGGCATACAAATTATACTTGTCCCCATTTTCTCCATGAAAGGAAATCATCATAGAAAATGCTTTTTAATACAAATTGAGATTTAAGTAAAATGAACAAATCTGCAATCAGAGTTTTCTGCTTCTTTTCTCTTTAACCTGAAGGTGGATACAGGATTCTCCATTTAATCTTTCTAATGAATCCAATCACTGAGATTATGCCAATTCAAACTGCTACTTTCTGTACAATAGCTGCTTTCTGCACACTTTCTGTATATTCTGTGTAACTAAGCATTCAAACACTGCCATTTTTTGCATACAATCATGGAACAGAATCTCATCTGAAAAGGTACATCATGATGAATTATGTTACAATGCATGAAAAAGCAAAGAACATTATACTACCTATACTGTAATTGGCTGTTGAATGATACAAATATGCAGGGATAAAATTATGAAAGTAATAACCACAGTCATTAAATTAAGCAAAATAAAATGAAATTAGCATTGAGTATTAAAGAGGACCAGTTTATTCTCCTTTTGCAGGACACACCTACATCTTCCTAGAATGAATCTGTTAGAAAAACTAACTGACCTTCTGCTAACATTCATCATGATTTTTCTGCATGGTTGGAAGGCAATGAACCACAACTAAGGGGCACAAATTCTTTTCTCCAGCTAAACAGTTTGACAAATGCTTTTCTCCTGAGAAGAATGAAGAACATTCTCAGAAGAACCTAGCAATGAAACTGAAAGGTTCAGTCATCATGTCATTTTATAAGGCTCATATTTTCATGGGCAAAGGCTTGTCAGGCGGGGAGAGTCGCATTCAAACCCTTCATATAGAATACGAAAATGCCAAACCACCAAAATGGAGATTTGGGGGACATGAAACTGGCAAAGTGATGTATGCAGGAGTCTGATGACACCAGTGACCTAACCCAGAATGATTAGGCAGAAAGGTAGGCCTCAATGAGAAATTCCAGGCAGGATAGCCTGTGTCATTCTGCTATTACCTCTTCCACATTTACATGTACATATGTCTGTGATGTTTTAAGGAATAAGGATTTTCCTGAGTTTGCAGCATCCATAGAATGGTTTGCATAGTTTTCTTTGCATTTATGCATGGATGTTGTTGCAGAAATGATGGTTGCAAAAGAACTTAACAGGTGAAATTTGGGCTTACTTCTGCAAGATAGGCTACTGGATAATCATCCAAGTATGGATGTTTCTGTTATTGGTTCACTGCTGACTGGTTTAAAAAGTATTGTGACTAAAAGTCTCATGGTCATTTTGTGGGATTAGAAGAAATTTCTGTGAATTATTGTCTAAACATATCAAGAGGCCATCAAGTTTGGGAAACTGATGTACTCTTTTGCTTATCCATTTCAGCACTATCCATTCAGCAAATACTATCTTGCAAAAATAAAGTGAATTAGCAAACCCATTCTAGCCTTAGATACATTTTACGGACATATCTATAATGTGTTATAGAGTTATGTGTTTTAGAAATTTCTGTGAGAAACTTTTTCAGTCTGAAATCATCAGAAATTGAAGTCAAAATATGGGTAGGATGGAATGAGCCAGGGATAAAATTTATTTTATTTATTTAAATTTAAATTCAATTTAAAATAAAATTAAATGATGTTAATATATTTATTTAAATATTTTAAATATTTCCTTTTGTCATCTTAATTACAAGTTCATTACAGATTTTGAGTTTTTGGAGGAATTTGATGAGTTATTCCCAAAGCTTTAGAGTGGGACTTCCCATGGCCCAGGATTATTATTTGTGTACTCTGATGATCTGGTCTGGAAAAATAGTTAATATTTATTTCCACTCTTGAGTATATTTAAAAACATACAATAGTGAAATGTATTGCATAGCATAATGTATAGCATAATTACACCAAGCATTTCTTTATTATCAGTATCATTTTTCCTATTGTACTTTTTTTTTACATAAAGATAAAGCTTCTCTCATTGGCAGGTTATTCAATTTTCTAGAGAATCAATGGGTATTTGAGGGATATATTAACTGACTTCTTTGTCTTTCCCTGAGACAGGGTTTTATGAAAAGACTCTAGGGAATTGAAAAGACAAGTCATTTTTAGCTATCAAACTGTGTGCATGCAAATGTCAAAAACAACAACAACAACAACGAAGCAGCTTAGATAGAAGATAGGCTAACTTCATGTCTTCAAAATGACATTACAAATTGAAACAAAGGAGATAGAAAGAAGACACCATTCTCCCAAGTGACTTCATCACAGATTTTTCTTCTTCTCACAACACACTGAACTTTTAAATTGTTAGTTCTACTTCTAAAATTCAGTATGTTGTGAGAAGAGGAACAATACCCAATGAAGTAACTTAAAAGAATTTATGGTGGCTTCTTTCCATCTCTTTTGTTTCAGTTTGCTCAGTCAGTTAACTTTAAAGAGTCCCTGGGGAACGTCAATGGAGATTCTCAATCATCCAGGTCATGGTTGTCCCAAAGGTGCTTTTCACAAGGAAACTGGACTTTCTTGAAATCAAGAAAGTCCAGTTGTTTTTGAAAAGCACTTTTGGACAGTCCTAGTGAACTGCCCTACCTCAGCTGATTTGTGAGAGCTGCTTATCGTGGAGTTCACTAATCTTTCCCAGGTTTGATATAAAATCCTGAAGTGGTTCCAGAAATCAAAGTTTTCTTTGATGCTATAGTTGTATAATTTCTTGGTTTTTACTGCCACAATTATATCAGGATTAAAAATGGATAAACATTATTCCCAAATTTTTATAGAGGCATCAATCCCAATGGCACCACTATATATATTTTTTAATAATGTTTGATCATGCTAAGAAAAAAAAGAAAAGAAAAGAAAAGAAAAGTAGTGATAGTCTCCCATATTCATTTGCAGTGACTAGAAGAATATAAAAGGTTGGTCCAGGTGTCAACTTGTGTGTTGCCTGCCAATGATGTTATGATGGAGATGACTGGTCATTCCTGTCAAGATATGGTAAAGGAAGAGATGAAGTTCATTTCCATAATAGAGACTTACAGTGTCTTCAGTCTATCATCCAATCATTGCTGAAGTGATATAAAATCTGTACTCTGTTTTCTTGGCACAAAAATGATTGTATGATTGTAGAAGATGCTCTAAATTGGGTAAGGACTTCAAAGGTCAGGTCTGCTCTCTAAGAAATAGACAGTACATTAAATTAATTAATTTGATGCAAATTCCAATCTTATTAATAAAAACAATAAGATTAATTATTTAATAATTAGACTTATGTCATTTTTAAGGTTGGAAGTTGTACCATTCTCTTTCAATGTTTTGGTGACAAAATTAATTAGAATGAAAACAAACTGCATGAAAACTTATCCACCAGTGCTGTGCTTTGCCACTTTCATAGTTAGTTTTGAATGGAAAGGAGTCAGTTGAATAACTTACAGGCCAAAAATGTAACTTTTTGCTAATACCAGTGAAGTTAAAGCCATGTTGGGATTCCCTAGAGATTTAGCCTTGAAATATACCTTTAGAATTTATTGATCTCTAAAAACTGTTATCCAAGTAATTATGCATCCTGGTTTCTTGAGCTAAATAAATCTACTCTCTTATCTTAATTTTTTTCAGCCGTTTCCTTCACTCTGAATTAATTTTCTTAAGTTTAAATTTGGAAGGAAGGAAGGAAGGAAGGAAGGAAGGAAGGAAGGAAGGAAGGAAGGAAGGAAGGAAGGAAGGAAGGAAGGAAGGAAGGAAGGAAATAATATGATTGAAGTGTGACTTAAACAATATGGATTTGACCAATAGAATATCTTGAAAAAATTATATAATTATATAATAAGACATTGTAAAAGACTACATCATTAGGTCAAAATGAATTGATGAAAAGATGTTACTAAGATGTTACTTTGAACTACTAAGCAACAATTATCTTTGATAGCTTAGGGAAATAGCTTTAGGTTTAGCTTTAAAGTCATAACTGCAGTTACATTTTATAGCATTTATTAGGGACTTGGAATGTGTGTGTGTGTATGTCTGTGTCTGTGTATCTCCTAACGCTTCACATAAATGCTACTCCTACCTTCAAATATTTTAAGGTACAATATATATAGTTTGTTTTTTACAAGTTTTATTAATTTTTTAAAATTACAATCTTTAAAGCTTAGTAAACAACATGTTGTCTGAGTTCACATATTTAACATTAACTTCTTCAATATAAATCTATTCAGTACTGCACAATCCAGTATTTTTCCCTTGATCTTCCTTTCTTCCCCATATTTTCCCCCCTTTTCCCCTCATTAAACAATTACAATTCTTAGTACTATTGATGTGTACAAAATTTGGTATAGACTTCTTCATCATATTTTACTAATATTATAGAAGTAACAATAATATCAATTCATAAGTCAATATCCTGTTTTTTGGGCTCTTATTTGATTTCCCATCAATATTTAAAGTATCTTTGTCAATTATGATTTTCTTAATATTAATTACATTTATATAGCTAAAAAAAATTATTCATACCAATCCTCCTCTTATTTTCAAATTTCCCATATCAAAAGAAGAAGAAAAACTGCTATTTTAATTCTAAATCATATCTTCCTTCTAAAAATCTAGTTATATCTAAGGGTCATCCATTCTTTTAGTCATATTCAAATAATTATATTAAACAGATAGTGTCCCCTCTGATAGATCAAATCTTCTGGTTTTTTTAAGTCTAACTCTCACTTTTTTTCTTTGCCAAGCAGCTTTTCAGGCCACAGCAATTAAATCGCCTAAGAATTTTCTTTCTATTTTTGTGCAAGCTGCTTGGCATGAGAAAGACAATTTAGGTAGAGTATTTTGAGGGGAGAATTCCACCCATCCACATTCCCTAGATGTTTCCCCTGCCCGCTCTATGTTTCATTTTCTAGAATCTTCTTCTTTGTCATCAGGTGTATTTTGGAGAAAGGAGTAAAGGGTCTTTTGTATTTTCACTGTTATAGGTATGTCTTGGAGTACTTTATTTGTCCATATTTCCCTTCTCTTATCTCCTCCATCTCTAGGTCTATTTCTTCTGCTTCACTCTCTGATTTCTGGTTTATTTGTTCATACTTTGTAGTCATTGTCTGGGAGCTTTCCAGTTGTAGCTTCAATTTGGAGATTTGGTCCTTTATATCATCTAGATTTATTTTTAATCTCATTATGGTTTCTTTTGATGTCATCTTTGTGTGCAAGAATTGTTTGATGAATTTTCTGTAGCATAGAGAGTATATCCTTCTGAAATGTATTTGTTTTTTCTTGAGGCCTCATTTCTAGAAATCCTCTAGTGTCATCAGTCTGAGTAAGAGTGGAACAAAATTTCCTTTAGTTTTCTGGTCTTTATATATAGCCTTTATAATCCAGTCCTAATAGCAATATTTTATAGTAATCCTTTGCCTCAAATATCCTGAAAATTATCAGTCAGGCAAGGTTGTAATCCACAATGTTCCAAGTGTTCAAAATGTTCAACCTCTCTGCAACCAGATGTATTCAAAAGTCATTTTTTTCTTTCTCTCCAACTAGCTCTTGAGATTAAAAGTCAGTAGGTATTTATAGTCCAAGAAGGTCAGGATGATAAATATACCAAAATATTTTCCTTTATTGCCAGCTGAAATTCACCAAGCAGACAAGGAGCTAGTTATAGTGCTATACTCAAATCCACCAATAGATGTCATTCAAAGTCCATTTTTCACTATTAAAACAAAGGATTAATTTCTTATATTTCTTATATTTCACCTCAATAATTTTTTTCCCAAAAATAAAATCTTAACAATTTATCTCAGTTCTCAAATTTATCAAAATTGTAGCTTTGTATTACTTTCACTTCAGTATTGTATATTTTTGTCCCCATAAAAAAATTAAAATGTCACTTTCTTTCACATCCACAGGTTTTTAGCTTCTTGGGAGCCTTTCCCAGGAAATTCAGTTGTAAAATAGTAAAGAAAGGATCAATATTCTCACCTAGTCCAAACATGCTATTTACGGTGTGCTGATTAAAGCTTTTGTTCTTAGGTTGTCAGCAGCTAATGGCTGGTTTAGAGGGCTTTCCTTGGATTAAACGGAGACATCGCCATCTCTCCGTGATTGACAAGGCACCCCTCCTTCTTCATTGCCTGTTCGGGGTGACTTTAGGCCTTTTTCAGGGTCCCAGCAGGGCGAAATCGGGCACGGAAGGCAGAGCTCTGCCTTCCTGCGTCCCGTATCGCCACGATGCAAAACCAGAAGTCACAATATATATAGTTTCACTGTAACCTATTTTCATGCAAATAAACAACAGTCTTGTTTCCAGTAGTAGATTTTTTATATTCTGATTTATTTACTTATATAATTGTATTGTTCTAATCTGCCTGGCATTTCTTTCTTATTCCTGTTTCTATTGGCATTTTTTTTTACTTTTATCACATTCTTTCCTGGGATGAATCAAGTAGTTGCTGGTCCTATAAAAAAAATATCATATTTTAGAAATGAAACAAGTTTATTTCAAAACATCTATTTTTCTGGAAGTTGAATTAGAGAGATGCACAATGCCACAATATAGAGAGTATAAAGAAGATACATTACCAAGGTAACAAATAGATAAACATAGCTTAAGTCCATATGAAGACAGTTTATGAAAATATTGCAAAATTCCCTAATTCATAAGAAGATTAAAGGGATTGGTGAAGTACATTCAGACTTGCGAGATACTGTTACTATAGCCATTTTAATAAAAGTAGTTTTAGGCCTATGTGGTATCTGTTTCTTGATCTGGTCTACCTTGTAGGTGTCATACAATGTTATACTCTGTAGAGTCATACCCAAATCTGTAGAGATGGACCATAATAAGAATAATCACCTCAGTTCTGTGGTTGCTATTTCAAACAGGAACTACTATGTTTTTATGTCACCATATAGGGTTATCCACATAGCTATTCAAGAATTGAAATTTCAAAGACTATATTACACTGGGAAATATTTTTGGTTCCTTTGTCTATAACACTTATCTTATTTTTCTACTATTCAGGGAACAGCAATAAATGTAGTATAAAGCATAACATAGGCAAAGTGTGATTTTATTTCAAACAGAACCACAAAGAATACTCTCAAAATGTGCTTCCAAATGCAGAGAAAAACAGAAAGATAAGCTGCATCCATTTTGTATTCTTACCTTTCCCACTGAGACTCTCCCCAAAATCTTAAATGTCATCCTTGGCTCAGAAAGATTTCCTAGCTGGCCTATAAAGTAGTTGTTTGGGTGAGTTGATGGTTCTCTGACTTAATCAATACTCTCCACCATACTTCTTTGTTGTTATTTGAATCACTAAAAGGTGAAGGGGAACTTTATAAGAATTCCAAGAGCCTCAGGTTTGGTTGTCCTTGATATCAATTTAATCTGAAATCCACTTTTTAACTACTTCACCTCATTTTCATACATAAAGAATTTTCATGCTAATTATTGTTTTGTGCACTTCCATCTCCATCTGAAGAGCAATACATCACAGCAAATCAATTGGTAATTTTTTGGCAGGTACTTTTTCTCCTCAATCTTTCTTCCCCTCCCCCTTTCCTTTTCTTTGAGGAAAAAGCCTCAAGTCAGAAGAAAAGAGAGTTCAACCTATAACTCATTGCAGAATACAGTAAATCAATATCCAGTTGTAACTATACTGATTGGTAGTGCTTTTACATGTTTGCAGTATCTGCATTAATAGAGATGCCCAGGGAATGGACTTAACCCATCATCTGGGAACAATTTGATCCTGTTGGACCTGAGAAAGTGAATGGGGTTCTTTGGATTGCAAATGCCATTAGCAAAGAAGGTGGTAGAAGGTGGCTAGGTGGGTCTTTGCTAAACTTTGTGCCCCTTCCTGGACAAGGACACCCTCTTGTTGATCATTCATGACCTGTTCATCTAATGTTGGGACTATTTCAATGCATTCTATATAGGACTAGCCTAAAAGAGTAGCTAAAAGTTTTAGCTGGTATAGAATGCAGCCATGCAAGCAATTTTGGGTACCCCAAAGATGGCACATGTAATATCTCTGCTGAACAAGCTGTATTGGGTGCTGGTTTACTTCTAAGACCAATTCAAGGTGCTGGTTACAACTTTTAAAACCCTACATGACATGGGGCAAGTTACCTGTGGAACCATCTTTGCCCATTACATCAACCTGTCCACCTGGTCAGGCAGAAAAGCTATGTTATGACCCCATAAAGGATTTTGACTGGTAGGGTCCAGGAAGTGAGATTTTTCTGCCGTCATCTTCACACTTTGGATATTCTCCTGCCAGAGGTGAGGCAGACCTCCCCTGACCTTTTGAAAAAAATGGAGACCTGGCTTTGCCAACTTGCTTGGGCCTCACAGAGGAGCCTGCACCCTTTGGCTTGGTTAATATCTTGAAGGCCCTCGACCAATCTTTTTAACTTTGTTTTAACTGCCTCCTTTTATTGAAATATAATGTTTTAATATGGTTTTCATGTTTTTATGTTAATTTTATACTGCCCAGAGCTGCTCTGTGAGTGAAATGGGTGGCATACAAATAAATAAATAAGTAAGTAAACAAACAGACACACAGACAAATGGCTGATGAGTGTGGACTGGGAACCAGTACAGTGCCTCATCTTACACTTATGAAAGCTTGTTACTCTTTGCTCAAAAGTTATTTCACTTTAAGCTCAGCCTGTGATATTTCTCAGATCATCAAACAAAATGAACATCTGCTCTTTCAAGTGTAAAGAAGATTGGGAGAACTCAGGAATATATTGCTTATAATTACTTTCTTTAATACATACTTGGGTATGATGTTTAAATAACACCGTGAAGTGCTGTACTTCCATTTAGATTGCATTAAGAGCATAAATATACACCTGTTGTAAAGTATAAAAAGAGAACTATTGTTGATTTTAACAATAAATATGATTTTGATGTTCAAAAATATATTTTCATGGGGAATTCAGTGTGGAGTTCATCAACCATTCCTGAATTTCATATCCATATTTCTGAAAACCTAAGGAACTAAGGATGCCATATTACAATCTTCGAATTCTGATTTCTGACACTGTCACCATTACCAGGCATCATTGGCTTTGTTTTAGCTTTGGTATTGTAGTAGAGTGAAGATCTCAATAAATTAATATTCTAGACAAATTCATACTCTGACTTTGTTGGTGTCTGAAACAATGTACAACCATCTGAATTGGAGCTCTGCTCACAGCTATCCATGGTGCTGATTTTTGATTTCTATTTTTCTAAATCATTAACTTTTAACCTGCATGTGGCATTGTCCCAACAAACTGGTTATGGAAATTAAAGTCCAGACATCTTAAACTTGTTAAGGTTGAAAAACCTTATTATGTCTTTTTCTGTGAAGGGATCAGTAACCAAAGTGGCACAGAGCATTTAGCCTTGTTTGTAGGGTTTATCTCTTTTCTTTCCCTTCAGAAACAAAAAGCAGCATAGACAGCACTGCATACTTTCCATTTTTCTCATGAGAGTGACTTGTACATTAGTCTAAGACAGAGTGACTCACCCAAAGCCACCAGGCTCTGTTCTCTGAAATGCTATTATCTCCTTAATAAGAGAATAGATGGGGGGCTTCCGGTTCCGGATCGCGACACCAGCAGTCGTACGGAGAGATCTCTCTCTCCCACCGGCTGCTTTCCCTCCGCCGGTAGACCCTTAATCGGGTCGAAAGTCGCCCCGTAGAGGCGACCACCGTTAGAGGAGGCTCCTGCTCGACTGGGGAAGAGCGGCGGCTCTCCCCAGTTCGAGCTTTCTCCTTAGGGCCGCCGGAGGAAAAGATCGCCCAATAAAATGGACGATCACTTCGTTGCACCAGCTGAAAGCCAGAAGAACATCTAAGCGAAAGAACCCCCATGGAGAATCCGGGTGAGACCTTTCCTACCCCCTTTTTTTTTTCCTAACTACTTTCCTGTTAAAAGCTTTCTTTGAACTATTTCCCTGTCGTGAGGAAGCAGCGTTTGGGCAATGGGGAAAAACAGCGTTGGAAAAAAAAAATATAAATAAAAACCAGTTAATTTTGATGGACTATTTAAATTTTGGAATACTGAGGGTTTATCTCTTTTCTTTCCCTTCAGAAACAAAAAGATAAACAGCATAGATCCAGCACTGCATACTTTCCATGTTTTTCTCATGAGAGTGACTAATGATTAAAAACATTGAGTCTAAGAGGAAGACAGATATGTGACTCACCCAATGTTGTTGCGAGCCACCAGGCTCTGTAGTCTCTGAAATGCTATTATCTCCTTATATAAGAGAATGTAGTAAAAAAAAAAAAAAAAAGAGAATAGATGGGCATTATGAGCGAAGGCTAGGAAAACTTTTGTATAATGAGGAGTTGCAAGGTGTAAAATGAATAGCCTTCATTTCAGTGATTTATCCAAGTCTCTCCTCTTGGATAGGATTGTGTTAACAGTAATCTAAGCTCCTATCTATGAAAATACTCAAGGAATCAGTACTTCAAAATATTTAGAAACTGATAACCACTGATAACCACCGCAGCAGCCTTAGCCACCTGTCAAAAAATAGAATTTTCCCTTCCATATTAACCAGTTTTCTTTCCACACATTGATGTTTTATATTACTTGAGATTGGGAATTTTAGGCATTATTGTCCTAGCAAGATTTAATATGCATTTAGATTAGATTTACTAAAATGCACAAAACCAATGTAAGGATTGCTTACACTTGTTACCAAAACTGACTTCAAATGTAATAGAATCAGAATATGTATCTGAACCTTTTCTATTAAACCATGTTAACTGGGTTGTGATATAGTGAAAAACACAGAAATTTATTTATTTAATTAGTTGTTGAGGCTTTCTGATTCTCAGTTGATTGTGGACAGCTTACATAATAAAATCTAAACAATAAAATCTAAACATTGAAAAGTTAATAAAAATGTAAATGCTAATCAAGATGAAGGTTCTTATGCTCACTGTACTTTTATTAATTTATTTTCTGAAATATAGAAAAATAAATTCAAGGTTAAAGGTTACTTTGTAGAATAGAAAAAAGAAGTCATTTTTTTTCAAGCTGTTCTCTCATGTTTTTAATTATAGTTTTTATAGCCTAGATAGGTCTGTCCTAGTTGGGAATCTAATATCCTTTAAAATAATGGAGTAACATTATAATAAACTCTGTTCACCCCTATGAAAAATTAGAGCCAGGCATGTACAGTATGTACAAGCTGACTGAAAGTGAAGAAAAAAATGAATAGTATTTTTTTTTATATTCTCTCGGTCTTAAATACAATACAGTGGTCTCAGCAGAACAAGCTAAGTTCTAAATTTGCTCATCTCTAGCATGTTGTTCTTGTTGTAGTTCCAGGCTTTTGTAAAGATGAAAACCTCCAAGGACAAGTAATAGTAATGTTTTTTTTTCTTCATTACAGCAAGAGAAATTTCCTCTCATTACTGACACAGGGTCACTTGCAACTCAGATTAATGACTATTGATTTATAATTATAGTCAAGAACAAGCAAAATGTCAGCGTCAGCAAGACAAGGATGTTGCAAAAATGAGGTAGAGCCATTTTGCGATGCATTAGTGGAAGCATTACATCTAAGATGCAGACATGTTTACCATCTCTTAGCACAACTAGTGTAGGCCTCAGCAACTATTTATTGTTGTTGTTCAAAATTTTAATAAGTACATAGATAAATAATATATGCCATTTCAAAGAAAACACATAAAAATGGTTGAACAGAAATAAATTTTATCTGAGGTTCAGCTGTTCTTTTCAATGTTGACATTTACAGGAAATATTGCAAAGCATTATGTGTCTGCCTATTGACTTCAATGGAGTAAATGCTAGAGGCAGAATGGCAACAAATTGCAAAGTTTTCCTGCCCAGCTTTTCAGGTTTGACTCACCTAATACTTCTCAAGTTCATAAAAAAATAAAGCCTTAAACAATTAGTGTTTTCTAATTGAACACTATAGAAAACCACAGTGGGTGTACTATTAATGTGATATATGGTTGCAGCATAGTAATGTGGTGGTTCTAAAAGGTCTATACCAGTAAGTTAAAAATTAGAGAAAAAGGTTGAAAAAGTCTAATAAAGCACAAAAGAGTAAAATAGTAGTAAATAAATGTATAGGTTATTCTAGAAATATGAGAAAATAATTTTAATCCATTTTTAGAATAGAATAGTACATATACTGTCTCAGATAGGTGAATGTCTAGTCTCATCTTAAAAATCTCCAATGATGGAGCACCCATGATTTCTGGGGTACACTGTTCCACTGGATGATTGTCCTCAGTGTCAGGAAGTTTCTCCTTAATTCCAGGTTGCTTCTCTCTTTGATCAGTTTCCAACCATTGTTTCTTGTCCTTCCCTCTGGTGCTTTGGTGAACAACCTGGCCCCCTCTGCCTTGTGGCAGAGATACTGGAACACTGCTATCATGTCTCCCCTATTTCTTCTTTTCTTTAGACTAGCCAAACCCAAGTCCCAAGAACCCAAGTTCTTCGTATGTTTTAGTCTCCAGGCCTTTGATCATCTTAGTTGCTCTTCTCTGAATTTTTTCCAAAGTCTTAACATCTTTTTTGTGACATGGTGACCAAAATTGGCTGCAGTATTCCAGGTGTGCTCTTACTAGAGTTTTATAAAATGGTACTAATACTTCGTGTGATCTTTATTCTATGCCCCTGTTTATACAACCCAGGATTGTATTAGCTTTTTGGATTGCTGCTGCACACAGCTGGCTCATAGTCAAGTGATCGTCCACTAGGACTCCAAGGTCCCTCTCATAGTTACTGTTTTTGAGCCAGGTCTCACCCAATCTGTATTTGTACCTTTGGTTTTTCCTGCCTAAGTGTAAGACTTTGCTTTTCTCCACATTGAAACTCATTTTGTTGGATAGGGCCCATTGTTCAAGTTTGTCAAGATCTTTTTGGATCCTGAGTTTGTCTTCTGGGTTGTTGGCTATTCCTGTCAGCTTGGTGTCATCTGCAAATTTGATGAATTCCCCTTTAATTCCCTCATCTAAGTCATTTATGAAGATATTGAAGAGTACTGGGCCTAAGACGGAATCATCATCATCATCATCATCATCATCATCATCATCATCATCATCATCATCATCCAGTGAGGCACTACCTTGATGTGGTTGTGGGGCTTGTGTACTCTGAGGAAGATGAGAGCTATGCCAAAGGTTCAACCATACTGGACAGGTCTCATCAGAGGAGTCAGACAAAGAGTGTCTCTTCCATAAAAAATATGGTGAGAGGTAAATTTCAGAATGCCATACTGGCTCGGATGTTGCCCGGGTTAACAAGGTCCGCGCTAGATGTTGGAGTTCCTGGATATCTGGTGAAAAATGGGTTACAGGACTCAGGACTGTTGGCTGAGCAACCAGGGCCAGCAGCTGCAGAACGACTGGAAGAAAAGGTGTTTATCCGTCGCAAATACACAGTGATTGAAAACAAAGAAATAATGATCTGTTATTACAGATCAAGTCCAACAAGAAGAGGATATCGAAAACGAATGCACCAGTTCTGGAAAGAACAACATCCAGAATCAGAAATAACAGAACGAAATAAAGTATTCACAGAAACAGAATTGGACGAACTGAAAAGGTTTACCCAGGGCAAAGAAATCAAAGCCTTGCCAGAAGTAATCCAGAATGTAGAGGCAAACCAGGGGGAGTTGGCAGTGAAGGAATCCAGCAGAGATATACAACTGTTCTCATTTGGAAACCAGGCACCTCTTCCTCAGGAAGAACAAAGCCCTCTAACTAAAGAAATAAAAGAATTGAAACAAAGAATAACTGAGCATCTAGAACAGCACAAAAACAACAGAATAAGGCTGTCTACATTGAAGCTTGTTCCAAAGAAACAGCTAGCACAAGCATTAAAAGATGCAAATACTGCAATATCAAATATAAGCACCAATTCACTGCAAGAAACAAACCAACTAATGTACAGCACAGCTGCAGTTATAACTGAATACCTGGGATGCAAAATCAACAAAGAAGAAAAACAAACAAACAATGCACCACAAAAATGGAAGGTTAGGCTAGAAAATAAGATCAGCAAATTAAGATCACATGCAAGCAAGCTAGAACAGCTGAAAGAAAAGAAGCTGAAGAACAAGAAGATCAAAGAATACCTAATCAAGAAATACCACTTAGAAACAAGGAAGATCAAGGAAGCACTGGAAATAATAAAGCAGCAAATAACAGCTATAGCCAGGAAAATCAGTGGATACGAAGCTCGAATTGCAAATTATAGGCAGAACCTCCAATTTCAATCCAATCAGAAACGTTTCTACTAATCCATCAATGGAGAAACTGCAATGAATCAGTCAGTACCTGACCAGGAAGAAACAGTGCAGTTCTGGAAGCAGATATGGGATAACCCAAAGAAATACAACAAGGATGCGGCTTGGTTAAAAGAGGCGGATGCAAATAAAAGAGAAGTTGAAATGAAAGAACTAGTAATAAGAACAAAAATGGTAGAAAAAAGAGCAAGGAAGATCAAAAATTGGTCAGCACCAGGTGAAGATGAACTGCATGGGTTTTGGTTAAAACATCTAACTGTTCTATACCCACTCATTGCCAAGCAGTTCAACAATATACTACAAGGAAGAGAAATTGAAAAGTGGCTAACAACTGGGAAAACCTACCTAATAATGAAAAATCCAGCAAAAGGAGCAACACCAGGCAACTACAGGCCAATTACCTGCTTACCAACAACTTTCAAATTGCTAACTGGTGTGGTAGCTGATGCAATACAGCAGCATCTAGTTCAGGGGTGTCAAACTCAATTTCATTAAGGGCCGCATCAGCATTGCGTTTGTCCTTGGGGGGCCAGGTAGTTGTGGCCAGGGTGGGTGTGGCCTACTGGGTGGGTGTGGCTGGAGTGGGTGTGACCTACTGGGTGGGCGTGGCCTGCTCTACATCGTTCGCGTCAAGGGTGCCTGTGGGGGCCTGGGCAGGAGTGGGACAGATCTGAGGGTCTCTGGCAGAAGGGGGTGGGACCAGGGCAAGCACTAAGGCATGGTGCACTGGAAGAACCTGCTGAAACCCCTCCCCCGGAGCCCATCAAACTAGATATGTGAAGTAGGTGAGGGCCATTTGTTGGCCACTTCCAGGCGATGGTGCATTTCTTCATTCCTCACAAAGGGTGATACCTTCCCAGCGTGCGCCCAGGGGGTGGGGCCAATGTGGCAGGGGCAAGTCCCTTGCTGTTTCCAGATGGCCTTGTGGAGCTAAGACTGAATGCATTTCAGCATAGATGGCCACCACAAAATTGTACATTGGCTCCCGGGCGGCCTGGGCCAGGGCCAAGGCAGCGGGGGCCATTCCCTCACTGTTTCCAGGATAGCTTCGCGGGCCACATGAAACCACGTCGTGGGCCACATCCGGCCCCCGGGCCTTGTGTTTGACATGTCTGATCTAGTTGAAAACAATCTCTTTCCACCCAAACAAAAAGGAAACCGCCCCAATAGCAGAGGAACAAAAGATCAACTCCTAATAGACAAAATGATCTTGGAAAACTGCAAGAAAAGGAAGACCAACCTGAATGTGGCATGGATTGATTACAAAAAGGCATTTGACTCTCTACCACATGACTGGATAATCAAGTGCCTAGAAATAACAGGAGTCAGTAGAAACATCAGAAAATTTGTGCAAAGATCGATGGCACAATGGAAGACACAGTTGCAGATCAATGGTGAAAGACTGGGAGAGGTTAACATCAAGAGAGGAATATTTCAAGGAGATTCATTATCACCACTACTATTTGTTATTGCACTGTTTCCTCTGTCAACAATACTGAATAACTCAGGACATGGCTATCAAACATCAAAGACATCTGCCAGACTATCCCACCTCCTTTACATGGAGGATCTGAAGCTGTAAGGAAAAACATCATCTGAAATAGAATCGCTGCTCAACACTGTCCGTATGTATAGCCAAGATATTGCAATGGAGTTTGGCTTGGACAAATGTGCCACACTTACTATCAAACAAGGAAAAATAGTGAAAACTGAAGGAATCAAGATGCCCCACGAAAATAACATTAAGAGTCTGAATGAGGAAGATTACTACAAATACTTGGGTATCCTTCAAGCTGACAACATCAAGCACACTGAAGTCAAGAAAAAGATTAGAGGTGAATACATCAAGAGAGTGAAGAAGATCTTAAAGTCCAAACTCAATGGAGGAAATACCATAAAGGCAATCAACACCTGGGCAATTCCAGTCATTAGATACACAGATGGAATAGTGGACTGGACTCAAGCAGAACTAAAAGCAATGGATAGGAAGACCAGAAAAATAATGACAATGAATCATGCCCTTCATCCACGCAGTGACACTGACAGACTTTATCTACCAAGACAAATAGGTGGGTGTGGAATGCTGCAAGTACATCAGATGGTTGAAGAAGAAGAAATTGCTTTGGAACAATATCTGAAGGACAGTGATGAAGATGCACTGAAATTAGTATATCAGGAAGGCTTACTGACTACTGGAGAGACCAAACTGGCCTATAAGAAAGACCAAATGAAGAACAGAATAGAGGCATGGGAAGACAAAGCACTACATGGCCAGTACATTAAAAAAAATAGCTGGGAAAGCAGATAATAACAAGACCTGGCAATGGCTAAGAGCAGGAAAATTGAAGAAAGAGACCGAGGGACTAATTCTGGCTGCACAAGACCAAGCCTTAAGGACAAATACATATAAAGTCAAAATTGAGAAGACAGCAACAGACAGTAAGTGCCGCCTATGCAAAGATGCTGAAGAAACAGTGGACCACCTGGTAAGCTGCTGCAAGAAGATCGCACAGACTGACTACAAGCAGCGGCATGACAAAGTAGCAACAATGGTGCATTGGAAGATCTGCAAGAAATATCATTTGCCTGTAAGCAAGAACTGGTGGGATCATAAAATAGAGAAAGTCATAGAAAATGATAAAGTTAAACTGCTCTGGGACTTCAGAATTCAAACAGACAAGCACCTGTGACATAACACCCGGGACTTAACAATTGTCGATAAGAAAGACAAAAAATTCTGGATAGTGGATGTGGCAGTGCCTGGAGATAGCAGAATAGACGAGAAAGAACTGGAGAAGATAATAAAATACAAAGACCTACAGATAGAAATAGAAAGACTGTGGCAAAGGCAAGCAAGGGTAGTACCAATAGTAATAGGCGCCTTAGGCGCAATCCCAAAACAACTGGAGCACCACTTGAACACCATTGGCATTGACAAATTCACCATTAGTCAATTGCAAAAGGCGGCCTTACTAGAAACTGCTTCCATCCTGTGACGATATCTGTGATACCATCAAACATCCACATCTGCCTATCCCAGGTCCTTGGTAAGGACTCGATAGGTAGACAAAATGCCAAATCCAGTCTGAACATCTGGCTGACTGTGTGATGATCCATAATAATAATAATAACAATAAAGTTGGAAGGGACCTTGGAGGTTGTCTAGTCCAACCCCCTGCTCAGACAGGAAACCCTATACCATTTCGGACAAATGGCTGTCCAGTCTCTTCTTAAAAACTTCCAGTGTTGGAGCATTCGCCGCTTCTGGAGGCAGGTTGTTCCACTGGTTAATTGTTCTAGCAATTGTTTTATCTTTGATCATGTGCATTTCTGCAGAGATGTAGTGTTCTCTTACATATAGTGCAACTCCCCCTGTTCTTTTTGTAGACTTGTTTCTTTTGAACAATTTGTATCCATCCATCTGTCCATTCCATTCATGGGTTTTGTCCCACCAGGTTTCTGTTATGCCAACTATATCATACCCTCCCTTGTGTACTATTGCTTCTAGTTCGCCCTGTTTGTTCCCTAAGCTTTGAACATTTGTATATAAGCATTTAAGATTTTTATGCCTATCCATGGGTGTGTTTCCTGTATCTCCTGATTGTTGTTTGAGTTTTTCTTTTTTTTCATCACTGCCAACCTGTTTGATTTGTTTTCTTGGGATTTGTGATTGGTTTGGGGTTCTAGAGATTCTAGAGATTGGTAACCCTCCCCCCTCAGTTTTAGTTTAAAACTCTCCTGATGAGTTGGGCCAGTCTTTTTCCAAGTACATTTTTGCCTGTTTTTGTGAGGTGTAGCCCATCCCTTGCCAAGAGTCCTTTGTGTAGGAGATGCAGTCCATGATCCAGGAAACCAAAGTTTTCTTGGCGACACCAACCCTTTAGCCAGTGGTTTATTTCTAAAATTATTATTTGTTTTACATATAGAAACTTTAAGTAACATAATAGCATTGTTATTTTACAAATACTTTATTGGCCCAAACCTAAAATGTTCGGTTGCAAAACATTCCGTGATAGTTCATTCATATCACTGAAATTATCAATTTATACCAGAACTTTTCTGATGGATTTTATTATGAATGAAAACTATCAGATAACCATCCTCTGCTACCAGGCTTCCGGTTCCATATTGCGGCACTGGCGGGTGTGCGAGAAGAGTGCTCTCTCCGCCGCCCGGTTTCCCTTCGTTGGGCGACCCTGAAAAGGGTCGTAAGTCGCCCTGGAGGGGCGATGACCGTGAGGTGGACCCTCGACAGATCACAGAAGGGAGGCAGTTCCTTTGGACCATCGGAGAAAAGATCGGCCATCAACATGGCTGATCACTAAGCTGTGCCTGCCGAAAGCCAAAATTACCACCAAGCACAACGAAAGCACAGCAGAGGATTTGGGTGAGACCCTATCTTTCCTTTCTTGTATCCCAATTATCTTCCTGTGAAAGCCTCCTGAAATTTCTTCCCCGCTTTTAACATAGTGGCTTCTGCCTACTCTGGGAAATTAAGCTTTGAAAAGAAAAGAAAAGAACAACTAACCTAAACAACTAAATAACTGGACTTGTCCCAAAAAGTTCCTATTGTTACAGGGACCTATTATCTTATCTATTTGTTAAGTTGTAAAAAAAAATTCTTTTTCAATTGGATAAAAGCCTAACTGGCGTCTGGAAAAAGACTTTATATGCCAGTGATGGCAAACCTTTTAGAGACTGAGTGCCCAAACTGCAACCCAAAACCCACTTATTTATCGCTGGGTGCCAGGTGGGCATGGCCGACTGGGTGGGCGTGGCTGTGGTGGTCATGGCAGACTAGGTGGGTGTGGCCAAGGTGGGTGTGATCACCTCAATGTTGCTCGTGGGGACACCTGTGGGGGCCGGGCAGGGTTGGGGGAGATCCAGGGGGTCTCTGGCAGGTGGGGCGGTAGGCAGGAGGTTCATCCTGCAGGATGAGGCTAGGGAAGGCAAGATAGGGCGGGGGTGCCATTGTCACAGGGCAAGGCGAGGCAGGGGCCAGGGCAGCTGCTGCCTGACACCATCAGCCCCCACACACAGAGGCCAGCGAGGGCATGGGTGCTGGGATGCATCCAGCCATGTGGGACCTTGGCGAATTAGCGGGTGGCTGGTTGAAGAGGGATGGTTGCCATCTTTGGGGCATGGCACGCGTGCCCACAGAGAGGGCTCTGAGTGCCGCCTCTGGCACCCATGCCATAGGTTCGCCACCATTGTTATATGCTATTGGTGACATCTTGTGGCGAAGTCTGGTACAGCAAATGAATTTCATTGACTGTGAGCCCTGTTTATTTACCAGACTTGCCCTCCTTACTATCTAAAAAAGATAAGAATTTGAAACAGCTGTGAAAACAACCTCTAGGAATAGTGGAGGTGGACATTTGTTGATTGTTATTAAACATAGCCTCCACTAAAGAACTATCTCTAATCACTATAGAAATGGAGGAATTCTACCCACAACTTAACTACAAACTCATACTAGAAAAAATTCTTGAGGCCACTGAGCTAATCAACTCCAGAGCGAAAGACAAAGATGCCACCTCAAAATTACAAATTGAAGCTCACATTCCAACTGATGAACTTATAACTCAAAAAAACAACAGAAGAGAAACAAATTAATATAAAGTCGATTCTATACAACAACAAGTACAACTTACTGAGAACTTTGACAGTCAAATCTTGATTTTAATTAAAGAACTTGCAATTCAACAAGCAACAGGAACTGAAGAAAACAACACTAAGATGGAGGATGCTAAAGATCACCAAACACAACACAATGAGATTTAGACAACCCAGAAAAACAAACAATAACTACAACACCGGACATGACCTCTTATCTTAGCCAGCTGAAACTGGAAGAAGAAGATGACCAGACTGAACTGACGACAAACACTTTAAATCAAACATGGAGATTTGAGTTATTAGGGCGACAATCTAATGATTACAAAGGGGCCAGTTCCTCTGAAAAGTTGATAACTGGACACTCTCCCTTGATTCAAATAACACGTGTAGGAATGAAGGGAGACACATCTGAGGATTTAAAGGCACTGACATGGAAGTCTGGTTGGCACAAAAAGAAAGCTAGAGTTAGATTTAAAAATGTGATCTTCCTTCTCTTCCTCTTTCTTTTTACTGATTGATAATGGAAGAGTTTAAAATCTCACTTAATGGGCTAGGGGGATTCTTAAATATTGATTGATTTAATATTTAGGATTTAGAGGTATAAGGGAAATGAAAATTAGCCATTAGATTATAGCTTTGAATTGTAATATTGAAGTTGGTTTGTGACAATAAAAGATAGTTTATTAGTAAATAATGAGATACTAGGACGAGATATAGAATGTATTTATGGAATAAAGTAAGAATGTAATTAATTGAATAATATCTGTATTTTTGATACGGTAATTATTCTGTAATGAAATTAGGAAAATTTGGGTTACCCGAAGTTTAAATATTATGGATATTAAAGGCTAAATTGGAATATGGTAATTGAAATTAGGCAAAATTTCAAAACAGGACCTAGATATGTATAAGTAAAATTATACTGACAAATGTATTGATTGATTGAGCTATATTTAGAAATGTATTAACTCGAATAATTAAGGGAAACAGAGAGGGAACCTTTAATGATGTAACCTGAGATATGTATGAAAGACTCTGTTATTGGATTACTGATTACCCAATCACCACACTGCTTCCTAAATATCTGAATGTAAAATTGAAAATTAATAAAACTTGTTTAAAAAAAAAGAAAGCTGTCAGATAACGATAGTCACAGCTGTTAAGTTAAAGGTAACTCTTTTAAAAGTCAAGAAATGTTTATCCATAATTTTCAGAGACAAATAGCTTCAAATATTCATTGTGGTTAGCGCAAACAATTCTTACAGAGTTGTACCACCTTGCTTTTTTTTTTCTTTAGAGAAATAAAATATGTGAAGCTGACCTAGAGCAATGCAGCAATCCTTCTAGAGTAAATTGCTCTGTAATTGAGGAGGAATGATTTCCTAGAGAGGAGCTGTCAAACAGCTGTATATAATAGGTTGTGATGATATTGGTGCCTGCCCAGCATAAGCGACACTTGGCCCTGAGGGCAATTTATCATAGGGCACAGATGCAGTTAGGTGAAGCTCAGCAAGCCTCACTCATGAATGCGTTTTGACAAGCGATGGCATGAGAAAAAAGAGAACAAAAATTAGAAACAGCTAGTACACTCTAGTTGCTTCAGGGATGGGAAAGCAGGACATTAATTCTGACTGCTAAAATAAAGTTGACACTGAATTGAACTTATTGACTTGATCAATATAATTATCCTATCATCATCTATCTGTCTGTCTGTCTGTCTGTCTGTCTGTCTGTCTATTATCTTCTATCTTCTTGTAGCTCTACTTTGTAGATTTATTTATTAAGTTTTATTTAGTCTGGATTATTGACCTGTAATAAAGAATAATTTAATTTGAGAAAAAAATAAATGCAATATAAATCAATGAGAGCCCCCCCCCTCAAAGATCATGCTTTGTGACACTTAAACCATGTTTCTCACTCTTATTCCCTCCCTCTCTTTTTCTCTGTCTCTCTCATTCTCTCTACATATCCACACTGAGCATTTAAATTGCTACTGTCCTGTGTTTAAGTCATCTTGACTCTAAGCGAAAAACAGAACCCCATTTAGATTGAGATATTTTGGGAACAATTTATAAGAATCCAAATAACAGACAACCATGTCCTCCTATTGGATATTTCCCCAAATGCTGGGGCCTTCCACTTTTGTGTTATGAGAAAATAATTGCTGCTCATTTCTCTTCATGTAGGTAGATCTTTTTGATGCTATACTGTGTGCATACATGTTAATTTCATGCAAGCATGATTGAATTTAATTTATATACACCTTTAAGCATCAAAATGTACATATAAACTTTTAAAACTTGGTTTATGTCTTCTGTCAGATCATGGATAGCAGCATCTGTGCTCACAGTATATCCTCGATTTTCCCCATAAATATATGATTGGATATAACAGAATTCAGAAATATACAAATATATAAATTAAATTAACCTGTTTATTATGCCAACCTAAGGGTAACCTAAATGGAGAAGCATTTGAGATCTTCAGGCCTTCTCCTCAGACAAGAAGTTACTAATACCTTAATCCTGTGGATCCTCTAGTTTTTAGGATGGTGATTCCAATTAATCCTTAGACTCACACAAAGTACTTGCGCTAATGTTCTCTCGTCCTCAAACCCTTTTCCACCCCTGTAGCATGTAGAGATTAGTCCATAGGCATCCATTCATAACCTGAGTGATGGCAAAATAATGACATATAATGTGAGCTCTCACAATGTAGTTTTTATAATTTCCCCCTATCTTTTTCCATGAATACCGCTGATTATGGTTGGAAACATCTGTTTAAAGTAAAATAAGGCAAGTCTGCCATCTAAGGCTTCATAATCCTTGGCAACTTTTGCTAATCCTCAGAACAAATTTGGAAGGTGAACAGTAGAAATGAGGATGAAGAAACTATTACTGCTGAAGTGCACTGTTTATTTACAAAAAGACAGCAGTGTACACATAAACAGACATGCAAACTTACCCTCTCCTAAAGTCTCATTCTTTAGAACCATCCTCTGTTGCTTTTTAAATGTTGGCATTCACATATTTAAATCCCCTCATTTCCATATAGTTTGGTGATGTTATTTTTTAACATCTACATATAAATATAAGTGTAAATTCATATTACAATTGCATATCAATTAGAAGTATTTTTTATTTATTTTTATAATATATCTTTGCTGGCAGTAATATTTGTTTTTATGTTTCTTGTATCTATGGATTTTTACTTTGTACTTTTTTTAGCATACAGATTGTTGTACACATTTCTGTTTATCAGAACATTCAACTATAACCTTTGAAGCAATGCTCAGACTGAATTACCTTTGTGCTCCATTTTGTATGCTAGCTCAGAAAATACAATTCAAATTGATTCTTTCAGAGAAAATGTAAACCAAATATGTTTCTCTTTAATCTGTATGTTTTGAAAGGCAGTATTCTAGCTTTATAATATGCCTGGTATTTTGATTTTGAACAAATATTTGTCACATAGTAGAGGAGGAAAAAAGCAATTCCACAACACATCTGAAGAATAAAAGTAATGCTTTCAAAACAGCTGATAGAATTCAAAAATTTGAGTTATGGATTGAAGGAGATATCAGACATGACAGATCTAAGATTGGTTTTTGAATCATTTTTATATAGCCATCAATGTATAAGATTCAAGGACAGGTTAATGTCAGCTTTATGCATTGAGGTGAGGTTGAAATGATTGAAATAATTTCGTTAAGTTAAGGATGAGATTTGATATTTGATATGGATACATATAAAAAGTTATACTCTGTACAATACTTCCACATGGAAGAGACAACATAGAATATATTTAAATAAAGAAGAATCAAAATATTCTAAAGAAATTGTGTGGATGAAACGGTTTGATACATTCACAGATGTTATTTTTTCATCAATAAATTAGTCCTTTTAATATGTCTATAAAATTGTAGAATCAGTGGCTCTTCATAACATCTCCAATTTTAAAAATAAATGCAATAAAAGTGAGAACTGTCTTAACAAACAGGGAGTCTCTCTCCCTCTCCCTCTCTCTTTCTCTCTCTGCCATTTAGAAATTGCCCATCTCTCTCACAGAGGTACTCACAAAGGTAAACTGAAGTACACAAACATATACATACAAACACACACATATACATACATATACTGTACATACATACATACAGTACATATGCTGCTATTCACTTATGAAATTATTTTAATACCATGAGACTTAACTTTAACATATATGCTCTGACTTTTTCCTAACCGAAGCTTTGAATGCTGGGTGTATACAAAATAAATTGCCATTTTTAACACAGGTACCTTAGACAAACTGGATGTTCCACAAAATACAGAATTAAAGAGTATGAAAAGAATATCAGCTTAAAAAAAGGTCATTCAAGCTTGGATGAACAACAAGCACTATTGCAAAATCACAAAACATACCTAGAGAACATCATCATCCCTGTGCAGTCTATGACCTATTTTCACAAAAGAAAGAAATTTATAATCATCCAAATAATTTAAATAGGGAAAGGTTATTCCTGTGGATATCTCTGATAGTCTTGAGTACAGTTATGGATCTTCTTTTCCATTAAACATTATAATGACTTCTGTTGATGAAATCAATGATCAGATTTGAAGAAATGAGGAGCACAGCTAATGATACAGCAGTGCATATTAATACACTGTTACATAAAAGTCATTTTATCACTAAACAGGTATGTTTTTTCTTTATGCTACTGCTTTTGGAACTCCCTTAAATTTAATATTTTTGAGTCAAATTGTGTTTGTTTGTGCACATTTGTCTATAATTCGTGTTCAAGAAATGGAAATGCAAAACATCCCTGTGCACACTATACAAATTGAACAAGCAAACAAATAAAAGTCAAACTGAATAATTCTGTAGATGCTATTTTTTATAGAAACTAACTACAGTGAAGTGGTGCAGAAAGGATTTCATTTGAATATATATATAGAAAAATAAATAACCTGTAATAGTTGACTTTGTGAGACACGTCTTCTGCATTGATGCTTCCTATTCTGATTCTAGTCTCATGTAATTTACTAATAGACCTATAACTATATGTCTTCTGTTCACATTTTCCTTTTATTTTTAATTAATAGCAATTGCAATAATATGAGATTGCTTATGAATGCCAGAACTTTCCCCTTAGATTTAATTCTAAATCTTGCTACCATTGCATTAAGGTGTGTGGCTTGACAGTGCTGTGTTTTCCTTTTAAAATAACCATCTGCTCAGTTTTACCAGCCTGCCGGGAGATTTTTTTTCTTCCAAATTCAGTCTGCCTGGCACATTTTCTAAAGGCTGAGAGAGAAAATATTGTTGATTATTTTATCTATGCAGGCTGACAAATGTTTACTTTTTTTTCTTTATTATAACAACAACAACAACCAAATTGCACTTGTTTTGCTCTCTGGCTCTTATTGAGGCTATCTGATTTTAGCAAATACACTAGTAAACTCTAACCCCAAAGAGGTCATTATCTTAATGACTCCAGAGAGGTCATTAATAAAATAGATATGCATTTACAACATTTTGCAATATGTATTTTTAAAATGTTTCAAAAAAATCCAGATGGTGAGCTGAATGAGATGATGAGATGATGAAAAAAGCAATTAAGCCACTGGTTTGTGTATTACCCAAATATAGTGGATAACAACTCATTACTGGGGAAAAAAATTCTCCAAAGAGAGTATATTCATGCAGATAACATTTAACCATGGGTTATTGCTGCATGCCTGAGTAGAAAGAATTGTAAAGCATCACACTTGCACTTTCCCCTTGTTATTCTTTTTTTTTTTTCTGATGCTGTAACCAGATATATTAAAAACAGCTCATATTAATCAGAAATATTGCTGGCACCTTTTCTTTCAATCTTTCAGGAAAACCCTGACTGTTGAGCTAGAACCATCTAGGTTAACAGGCAGGTTCTGAAAAATTGGGTCACTAGTAGGCAGCCCCTACTGCCTTAGTAAAAGCCCGTTTTATCTGGATAATCCTCCATATCATTAGAATAGTCCAGCAAGTACAAGAAAAGGAAGCTGGCAAGAAACAAGATTGGAGAAAAAAGATATTTTTAGATCTTTATGGTTGTATTCCCAGACTTGTAGACCACACCACAGCTCTTCAACCCCCATTCAATACAGTCACTGACACAGCATATATGCCTACATTGAAATTGCTGATTTATTGTCACTTGGAGACCCAACTATGATCTGAACTCCTTATTGTAATTATTATTTATTTTATTTAACATATGATGAAAACATGACAAAAGAGAAGTTAACACATACACATAACCAACGTAGTTATATACAAAACTACTGTGTGGTAGTAACCTCATAACTAGATATCCAATTCAGCTATCTAGCTAATCGCCTTTGGCATTGCTTCGTGCAGATCACACGAACAGAGTGAACACCTGAGAACACACATTGTGCACAATCTGAATAGCTGTTTTTCATGCTTGGCTAGAGGATTTCAATACTCTAAAATAATTTCAATTATTTCATTGTAATAAGAATCAAAAGAAGAACTGGTGCAATCATAAACCATCTCACAATTCAGCTTCATCTGGAGATAGAAGTCACATTGTCACAATTAGCAAACTCAGGTTGGTCAATAGTGCTGCAGATCCTTAGGTACCATCTCTAACCCCACGACCACTGCCAATCAGCAGCATACACTATTTGGATGAAAGAAAGAGCAATTCAGAATTAATTTTTCTTTGCCAGAATCTCAGCTTGTCTGCAGTCAAGTCAGAAATTATATTTGAAATTTAGCTTTAAATTTCAAAACAAGGCAAACTCAGATATAAGAACATATCTCCATAAAGAAATAATTCCCAATTCCCAATTTTCACATAACAAACTGAAGAATGTTTTTCTCATTCTGGAGGGTCATCTATCATGGGATGTGGATTCTTGGCTCTCAGTAGCTTCAGACCAATTCAACATGGTATATTTCTAGACCACCTACAGAACTGGGCTATGGGTTATTGTATTCCAGTTATTCAGATAATTCCTACTGGATCATACTCAAGGTCCCTAGCTTTGGTATTCCACCTAGAACTATTCTTTCTCTTGTGGTGCTTCACATTTGCATAAAGCTGGTAGGAGACAGATAGCTGTATTGATCCTTGTCACCTGATAGAAAAACGAACTTAATAAAAAGTGTTGGGGGAAAGTCAAGAAGCTGAAATAAAATCCAAATAAAATAAAACTGAGTATTATATTATTATTATTATTGTTGTTGTTGTTGTTGTTGTTGTTATCATATCATATCATATCATATCATATCATATCATATCATATCATATATGATGATCAGCTCATCTAATTCGGAGAAGTATTCAGCCTCTTGCTTTGTGTCTTCCTAGCTTCAGGAAACTGAAGTCAAAGTCAGAGTCAAAGAATTAATTTCAACTAAATAGAAGCCTGACACTTCAGAAATAGCCATTGGCACTTTGATAGCCAGAAGCAAGGGTGAAGCTACATTACCCATATATCTGCTAATCTACTTAAATAGTCAAGTGAATATTGATAAGTAAATACTGCATTAATTCAGGCTTTAACCTTTTGCAATGAATTTTCCAAGTTTTTGAAACTTCCATATCTCAGACCTGTTTGTGGTCTTTAGATGAGTAACCTAGTTAATTCTTCAGTATCCTTAACCAAACCAATATGATTAGTGCAAAATAAGTCCAAGGAAGAAGGAAGTTGCACTTTCCATGAAAAATCAAGTTCTTTTACAGTCACTGGACTGCCAGGCAATGACACTGGTTACATGGAATGCAGTTATACACTTACGTGAAATATGTAACTTATTACTTTTTCTAGAACAGATATGAATAAGCAAGATCATCTAAAAAAGCAAGAGAGATGGTAATTGTAATGCAGTGGCATCATCTGCTCATATTGCATATCCATTGTCAACAGTGTCTATGGAAATTCTCAGTCATCCAGGTCATGGTTGTCCCAAAGGTGCTTTTTCAAATGGCAACTTCAGTCAGAACTGAAAAAGCTTCTTAGATGAAAAGTGAAATGTCTTCAAAGAAAAACAAAGTCCAGTTTTGTTTTGAAAAAGCACCTTTGGGTGTCCTAGGTAATTGTGAATAATATAATGTTACTTCTTTATTAGATTGAGCAATAATTTTATAAACATAATTAAATATTATTATCCCAATATCCAGGTAAATCCCTCTTGCTTGACAGGATTGATAGCTTCCAATCAAAACTGCTTAAATGCAATGGCTGAGAAATTATGCCAGAAGCCCTGGGGGTTTTTTTCCATACTTTTTCTTTTTTCTTTTTCTTTTAAAAAAATCCTTAATAGTATTATACTATTGTTTATATCTGTAATTTACAAACATGCCTATGGGACTGGAATCCCAACAACCTTTCCTTAAAAAAAAAAGTCACTGTGAAGATTTAGTTAATTAGCAGGAGAAAATGAGTACTTACAGTGAATAACTATAGCAGGCATAAATGTGAAATAATGCAAATCTCTACCTATACAGAATTCCTTTTGAAAAAGCACATAGTTCATATTTTGATTACAAGTATTTACTGATTCAACATTAAAGCATTATATTTTATTATAACATTTACAGGCTCCAATGCAAATTAAATATAACATTTGTGCATCCAAAAGCTTTAAACGTTGCCTCAAGCATAGCAGGATTAAACTAAATATTGAAAACAAAAAAACACATGATATGGTCTAGTGGCCATTTATCCATTGACTGTAAAATTCAACAATAAGCCTGACCTAGTTAAAAAAAAAAAAAAGGAGCAACCGTTCCCATTTATTTCTCAGGGCTGTATTAAGAAGGAAGAGAATGCTTTATCGAAGTGCCATAAATGATTCTTAAGTGTATAATGGTTCAAGAAAAAAAATTCTAAAATGGCAGAATATGAAAATGTGATGTGAATAAAATAGGCCAGGCTTTTTATTTTTCTTTGACCTCCCCAGTCTCCAGGTTTAGAAGTGCAATGGGTAACTCTGAGCCAGCTACAATCTCTCAGTCCAGTGCCTCTCACTGAGTTCTTGTGGGGCATAAAATAAATGGGAATGGTGGAGGCTGTGATAAAAAAGGTCATAAAATCAAGCATGACTCACTTAACATCCGCCTTGATTAGCAGCATAAATTCTGATCCCAATAATGATCATAAGTCAAGAATTGCTTGTGCTAATGGCAGCATTCCATTTCCTTGATTTAAAAAGAAAATAAAAGCTCTTTGTACCTTTCAACACATACAGATGTTCTTTTTAAAAATTAATATTTTCTGGAAATGTTTGCTCTTTCTCTTGAGCTCCATATGAACATTCTCTTTATTGAAGTAAGAATGGATTAGTGTCAATGTAAAAAGACATAATGATATTAATAAATAATTTCATTGGGGAATATTCATGTTGGTAGTTCTAGGGTCTTTTGTGGCTAAAACCATGAGGCAAATTGGTTTCAAAATGAAAGCTGCTCAATTTCTGTAACTGTTTAAGATGCTAGTTTGGGCCTGAATATATACAACTACACATACACAACACTTACACACATATATACATACACACATGTAGCTTCATAAAAATAGGGGCCAATTTTTATGTTTTCATACATTTGTATTCCAGTTTCATTGGAGAGTTAGTACCCATTGCAATCAACGTTCTATAAGCAAGATAATCACATGAAATATCAAGAATAGATAATCTATATTGTTTCCTTGCTTTTTATAATGTTAATTTTATGTGAGTCAAGAAGCAATTAAACCTCAAGGGTATATTGTCTTTCTCAGATTTTTATCTGCAGCCATTGAATTAAAAAACGATGATGCCATTGGCTTCCACTAATCAATCAAAAAGTAAATCTTATTTAAAATATGTTCTACCTCTCAATAATGTGCTTCGTGTCTTTGGAGCATACAGTACTTTATCATTTCATTTTTAAAAATTAATTCCAAAGGTTTATCAGCATTCATCTATTTCCCCTTTTGTTCTGCAAATGTGTTCAAAACATTTAAGTTTGCTTCTTATGACTGTCTGCCAAATCTAGATTGGCAATACTTCAGGAAATGAATTTGAAAAACATGAGATTACCACAATGGAATCAAATTTGGAGGCAGAGGAGGAGACCAATAATGAGCAGCCAACTTCAGAGCCCACTTCAGATGACAAACATCCAGCTCCTGCACCACCAGACTGATTGCTGTCCAAGCAGGCAAAGGAGGTATAGCAAAATAGCAAACAACAGAGACAGCTGCCTTCACTCTCTTAAGATGAAGGCATGGAATTACCACACCTCTCAATAAAAGAGCTTGATAGGCTGTAAAGAGAATAAAGCAAAGGAACTTTGTGAGAGTGCACTGTTTCTATTGACTCCCTGAAACCATTAAAATACTCTACTTCTGGTCCCTGGCCATTGACTTTCATGACCACTAACTTTCATGACCACTTCTAAGAGAATAAACTCCCCCACTGTTTCAAAGGGGCATCTGCTTCACTTCTCTTGTCAAGCTGTAGTGACAGAAGAAGCAGAAAGAGAAAAGTGGGAGAAGAAGGGGGCGCCTTAAATGCCAGTTTTCCAATCCTGCCATAAAGTCACTCTATAGGATGAAATAATTATTTCCTCTCCTCATGGGAGAAAAAGTATGAGAGAGAAAGGAAAGAAACATGACTCCTTCAGTCTAGTAATCTGATCCCACAGATTGTTCACCTTGTAGGATCAGAGAACTGGCACAAAAAAGACCTACTTCCCTGTCAGCACAATGGAAGGATAATAGTAATTCAACAATCAGTAGTTTAAATAGTTCTTCCAAAAATGTTGCTAAGCCTGAAGCATAAACCGAGACCCAGATGGCTGATTTTGCAACTGGCTTAAGAATAGGAGAAAAGCCACTTCAGGCTACAAAATGGAAAAGACCTCTGTCTGTATGGATGCTGATTCTAGAGGCAAGAAGAAGAAAGAGGACATAGGTAAAAGAGTGAAAAAATGAACACAAGAGTCTACATCAGAACTATTTGTTGCAAATCCCACTTGTTCTTCTTTGGCATCACTGTATATGCTTTTCTTATTGTTTAATCTAATTCAATTATCAATGCTATGGTTTCTTTAATGATTCCTATAATAGTTATGCCTTACCTTAAAAAAAATGCCATGATATTTCATGTATTCTATGTCTTTGGAATAATATAGATTCTTGGCATAAAAGTCTTGATCTAAAAGTCACATGGATAAAAGCCTTAGTTCAGACATTATTTTGTTTTTCTTCATGGTAAATCTTTTTATTCTTAACCTTTTTTTTTTTTTGGCTTTATGTCAATCTACAGTATGAGAAGCATGTGCTTGGGGCCATTCTGAAGTGTCAGTGTTCTGCAGGAAATACAGCTCAAAAAACAAAAAAATAGTTCATAAGCATTCTCCTTTTTTATACCCTGCTCCCAAAAAGTGTTGTTTGTATGATATTCAGTATGTAAGATGAAATATGCTTTATCCTTCTTCTGAGATATCAGTCAATAATATTGTAGTTCAGCAATAGAAATTAGAAAAAAGTACTGCTTGGGTAAAAAAAAAGGAAGTGAGAACTATTTCATAGCTCAGCAGCAACCCTTTATTTGATTATCCTCAGAAGTTAGACAAATACAAAATGCATTAATATTTCAATTGCTTCACTGTTGCCAAGAGGAAGCAACTTTTTGCAAAGTCAAGTAAAGACTTTTCTGCAAGATGGAAGAACAAATGTTTTGACTATTTTTCTCTAGGAAGGTAATCTTAGATGGGTTTTTTTTAAAAGCAATCTGAGAATGGGAACCTGGCAGTTTTAAAATACTGTAGTGGATTATAAATTACTGGTACAGAAAGAGAGCAGTGTCAAACTCACCCACACAGATTAACATTGGGATATACAAATGACAAGATCTGGCTTTTCAGACACCCTTTTTAGTTCTAATCATTCACTGACTGCTGATGCTCTATTCACTCATGTATATACACCATTCATTAACATACAGAAAGGCAGTCATCTACTTTGTTCATATTCAGCCCATCGAGTGTATCATTGACTCTATTGACCCCTGTGGAAAGAAAAAGCAATGTGTGATCAGATCGTTAAACAGAATAATGCTAACTTACTCCTACCATAGAGCTCTTCCTATTCAGTCAGAAAATCTAGCAGGAATGCTTTGCCATATTTCCTTACTTAAATCTTTGGAAAACAATATAAACATTCACTAAGTTTCACTGGTAGATATGACTAGGACTTTGAGGCACCTGCTTCCATTTCCCACAATGCAGATCTTATTTTCTGCCTTTCTTACAGTGGAACCATTTTTATAGTTCAAGTCCTGCCTTCGCTATGAAAGCCAGCTGGGTGACTTTGGGCCAGTCACATTCTCTCAGCCCAACCCACCTCACAGGTTGTTGTTGTGGGTAAAATAGGAGGAGAAATGTGTGTTGAATACGTTCGCTGCCTTGAGTTATTTCTAAAAATAATAATGGTGGGTTATAAATAAATAAGTAAATTAATGTCTTGATATTACATAATGCAGATCAACTTTTTACCTCTCTCTAACTTGCTCAGAAATGTTGGTTTAATTACCACAAAATGACCTTACGTCTTTGTCACTGTGTGAGAGAATATCCTCATTTTAATGTATCTAATTTTAGGAATTTTCAGGCCATGTATATAATGGCAGCACACCACATAATGTCAGCTGCAGAACAGGGGTTTCCCCCCCCCAAAAAAAATAGTGTTTGTGAAATAGATGTTTAATAAAAACAAGCTAATTGGCAAAGTAATGATCCATGTAGCTTCCTTTTGCATCAAGAGCAGGAGCATCTGTATAGTAATGGATAACATTAAGATTTTGAAAAGCATGTAGACAGCCAATGAGTTTATTGTTTAGAAATAAATTGTCCATCAGTAGGAAGCACTGTCCTTCTAAGGTTTTCTTTTTGCCAAAATCATGCCAGCAACTTTTACTTTATAATTATTTCTCTTAAACCTCTCACAAATATTTGAACTTAACATGATATTAAATATTTTCATGTTTTCTATACACAAAAATCAAAGATCTTGAAGTTTAATATGCTTTCTATAGCACAATCATATTTCCTTTTATTGACAATATTTCAAAAGTGGCCTCCAAACAATGAAACAAAAAGTATTTATTACCAATGCTGAATTGGCAATTCACTAAAATGTGATGAAAAACAAGAACAAATTAAAATACCATGATAGTCATGATATTTAAAATACCATGATTTTAAATTCAGATAGAGATAATTAATTAATTAATTAATTGTGTTAAATAAATATTTTATTTCTTTATTCTTTAGTATTAGTATACCACTGTAATCTTTAAGAAATTAGACTCCCAACATTTTTCAACAAGAATATACAAAAATAGCAAGTAATTCCCAAAATCAACAAGGCAACTAAATAAGACATAGTTAAACAATTCAGCTCAATTCAAAATCAAGGAATGGAAGATAATAACTATAGATCCATCATCCCAAATTATGTATCAAATACCTTCTTGAAAACATCGATCTTCATAAGCTTCATAAGCTCAAGGAAGAGGCTGGGTGAGACTGTCCAGCAGGATCTGTGCCATTACAGACAAAAAGTACCTCTTGGCCTTAATTTCTCTCAGCACATGAAAGTAGGAATGAAGACACTGGATGAGTTCGTTCTAGTTGGAGAAGACAGGGCTTCTGGGTGACACAGAACCCATTATTAAATTAAAACTAGTACTTTGAATTTCATCTGGAAACTTACTAGAAGGCCATGAAAGTCCTTCAATATTGCTATATTACATTTATGATGATGAACACCAGACATGGAAAGACTATAAACCAGAGTTATATTGCACCAATTTGATCAAAGTTTGTCATTTGTTGCTCTTATGATTCACTTATCCAGGCAGAACTTCAATTGAGCACCTAATGTAATGGCATCTGGGATTGACTTTTGAAGACAAGGCAAAGAGAACTGTCAAGAGGATAGCAGAAAATATCAGCTGAACCACAGACAGAATGTGGCAGCTGCCTTTTATCTCACTATTCCCTGGGTTATGTCTTTTCACCCTGTATCTCAAAGTTATTCCCACATAACATTACAGCTGGTTACTCCCTTCATTTGCTCATCCTTCATCAGTCATGAATTCAGGAAAATCTACAAGTTGGAGAATTGTTATCTCAGGGACAGCATTTTACCCCAAAGAGGCAACACTGAAGAACCACAACCAACTAATCTTGTTTGTGCTCTACTTTGTGCCCTTTTTTGTCCTACCCAGACCTGAACCTTCTAAATATATCAAACTAAGACTTTGATAGCAATTCTAGCTGAACCCAGGGTGGCATGAATAATTGAGTATCATTTGCATAATGATAACACAACACTCTGAACCAACAAATGACCCTCTTAATGGTTTCATATAATTATTAAAGAGAAGGGAAGAAAAAAGTGAGCTTTGTGCATCCTACACTATTGTGATCATAAAACTGTCTTTTATTGCCCCACAAACACTAGTGACAGTTAAAGAAAGCATAGAACCATTCTAATTGAGTATCTCCAATTCTCAAGTCTCAGAGGAACACCTGAGCCCTACTAAAATTAATAGTATAAAATTAATTATACAGAGACATCTAATAGGATCAGGAAGGACATGCTACCCCCATGTAGAACCTGTCAATTTTGTTATCTGCCAAATTGATTGTTCCCCTTTCATATCCATATAATATACTTCTAGGATACTCTGCAGATAACTTCTTATCACTTCTTCAATAAACCTTCCCAAAAAGGGACACTGAAAATATAACAATTATAGTTGTTAAGTATAGACCAAGAAGGACTTCTTAAATAATAATAATGGGTCCAGATCACAGGTGTCTGGCATGACATTATATAAAAATCTATATTAAATGATAAGCATAGATTAAAAGAGCTTGCCACAGTTCAAGGTATTTCTATTGACTTTTAAAACCTTTGACATCTTGTTGTCTAACTACCTGTGAAACTGCCTTTTCAGCTCTAAACTTGCCCAGCTATCTAAATCAGAATTAATGGCCCTTTGCAGAAAAAAAGAGAACAAAAAACTAAATTTATAAAGTTTATAGTTTTTTAGTTCTATGATGTAAAACTAATGATATCTGTATAAATAATACTGCAAGTCAATTTTGAAACAAATTGAACTCTGACTAAAAAGAATCATACCTTTACTATGGCTGAATGTTGATCTATTTTTTTCAGTTTGAAATATATTTGAGATATGATACATAATCATCTTTCAAGGATGATTACTTTAACAATTGTCCAAACTATTTGGAGTAAGGTTCAGCAGCCTATTAACATTTACATGTTAACTTTCTGTCACAATCATCTATCCAATAAGAAACTACCAAGGGGAATGATCTGCAGTGTAATAATTCCATAGCCTCTCCCAAAGCACTGGAAATTTAATCAGAGACTAGAGCATTCCATCAAAAAGCTATGCATCTTTCTCCTGCTTCTTATAATCAGAGTGTTTTCTTCTTTAAAGAACTTCAGAAGAAGCATATCAGTTTTTACAAATATAGAGTACCACTACAGAAGGATTCTGGGCCAGTTGAAAAGCTGTTCCAGACATCTATGATCCTGCAATGTTAACAAGGTTTATTTCTGGCTTACCTGCAGTGAATTTAAACTCCATCAAAGATAATATTTCTTTTTGCAATATTTTAAAATGCAGAGCTTGTAGGGATTCAGGCAACTATTATTTTCTTTGGACACACAGACCTCTCACAAAAGTTCAGTTCCAATATCTCAAAGGAATTTCTGTCTTGCGCCAGATGCTTTGATTCTGCAGAGAGAAGAGGAATACAAAATCCTCATTGGTTTCCTGAAGCCTGCTTTGTTTGCTCTACTATACGCTTGGGAAAAGGAGTCAGAAATGCTCAGATCAAACCTGATTGCCTCTTCACTCCAATTCAACATCAAGCAGCCATGGTCAGATTTACTGTAGAGAACACTGGTTGACAATATGCTGACATATTGCATTCTAGGTCCAAAACTCACAATGGTTTTTTAAAATAGAAGCCAAAATAATGATGTCTTTGTAATCAAGTGAAATCCTTATAGCAACTACTCAGATTTTTTTCTTTTTTGCAAATCACCAAACATCATGGACACATAATAGGTAACAGAATAACAGAAAAACAGAATTGGATGGGACCTTGGAGGTCTTCTAGTTGAACTCCCTGCTCAAGCAGGAAACCTTTTACTATTTTAGACAAACCTCCAGTATTGGAGCATCCATAACTTCTGGAGGCAAGTCAATCCATTCTGGAGGCAAGTCAATACAGTTTTAACTGTAATAAAATTTCTCCTTAGTTCTAGATTGGCTCTCACCTTGATTAGTTTCACCCATTGCTTCTTGTCCTGCCTTCTGGTGCTTTATAGCGGGGCTTTTCAACCTTTTTACCGATTGTACCACTTTTAGGATATGGCAATATTCGAGCACCACCTAGCAAGGTGTCAAAAACTTGGTGACAAAAAAAAAACCTGTTCAAAGTTGCAATTGCACTGAAATGACTTATCACCATTTTCCACACTTACGACCATTGCAGCAACAGGGTCATGTGATTTATATTTGGATGCTTGGCAACTGATTCATATTTATGATGGTCACAGTGTCCCAGGGTCATGTGATCCCCTTCTGCAACCTTTTGACAAGCCAAGTCAATGGCAGAGCTGCTGGTGGCCAAGTGCTAAGGCAGGACTTCCTTCCCTGCCTCCCTTCCCTGCCTCCCTTTTTCTCATTCCCATCTCCTTCTGAAGGAAGAATTTGAACACCCCCCCCCATATTTTCCCTCTTCCATATATTGATCAAACAAGGAAAGACCTCCAGAGACAGAAAAGAGTGAACTAGCTTAAAAAGGCACTTCCCCTTTAAGAATTAGCTACTCGCTAGAAAGGAAAGTAAGGAGTAAGGAAGAAAAAAATGTAAGTACTGGCTGCCGGCTAAGGCAGCCTCCCCAAATGGCTCCATTCATAAATAAAATCTGCAGCTCCAGAGGACTCTCTCACTGTAAGTCTTTGCCTGTGCTGGCTCTTTCCCTTCCCCACTACACTTGGCTAGGCAGGGCTGCGTACCACCTGCCACTCATTAATGTACCACAAGTGGTACGCGTACCACAGGTTGAAAAGCCCTGCTTTATAGAATAGGTTGACCCCCTCTCCTTTGTGGCAGCCCCTTAGATATTGGAACACTGTTATCATACCTAGTCCTTTGTTTCATTAAACTAGACATACTCCATTCCTGTAAACATTCTTCATATGTTTTAGCCTCCTAATCATCTTTGTTGCCCTTCTCTGCACTTTTTCTAGAGTCTCAACATCTTCTTTACACAGTGGCAACCAAAATGGGACACAATATCACAAGTGTGGTCTTACTAAGGCATTATTAAATGGTACTAACACTTCACCTGATCTTGATTCTATACCTCTGTTAATGTAGCCTAGGATTGTGTTGGCTTTTTTTGGCAACTTCAGCATACTGCTGACTCATATTTAAGTGATTGTTCACTAGGGCTCCAAAATCCCTTTGCAGTTACAACTATATACGTAAGTGTGCAGAGATTGAGTAGATAGTGCATTAGTATAAGAATACTTTATCTTTCATTATAAAAATCTAATTATATCTAAGGGTCATCCATTCTTTTAATCTTATTCAAACAAGTATTTAAACATATAATGCCCCCTCTAAAAGATAAAATCTTCTATTTTTTTAAATCTAATTCTCACTTTCTTTCTTTGCCAAGTATCTTTCCAAGCCAGGGCAATTAGATCGCCCAGGAATTTTCTTTCTATTTTTCAGAAAATTGCTTGGCATGAGGAAGACAGTTTAGGTAGGATATTTTTTTTGGGGGGGGATCCCGCCCATTTGTATTCCTTAAACAACTCCCAATTTCTTTCTCCCTCAATTTCTCTTTTCATTCCCTGTCTCCCAAGTTATGACATTTCCCCTAACAGCTCTATATTCCATTTTTTAGAATCTCCTTCCTTGCCATCAGATGTATTTTGCAGACCTAAGGGGTAAAGTCTCCTTTGCATTTTCATTGTTATGGCTAAGTCTTGCAGTATTTTGTTTGTATATGGTATAAGAATAAAGTATAAGAATACTTTAAACACTACTCCTTTTTAAAGTAATCTTTTTAGGCACTCTGGACTTTGAGATAATTGCCTCTCCTGTTTGGTAGCCCCTTTTTCACCTATTACCTAGAGATATTCAGACTTCCTTTTTTGTAAAAAAAAAAAAATGGGTGTTACATTAACAGTATATTATTTTTCCCTTTTCTGTCAAGTGTAGAAAATGATGTTTTGGGAGTGATGTACCAGGAGAAGCAGCTTCTTGAAAGGCATGGAAATAGTTGAATGCCATTTTTTGGCATTTCTTTATCAATCAAAGGAGCACTGATTACCTTATAATATTCTCTGCCTATTCCCAGAACAGAAAAAAATATGTAATCAGTTTCAAACTACTTTTAAGACATAAGGGGTAACAAAAAACACTGGTTGTGTCGAAATACCCACATTGTTTTCTGCCAACTGTTCAAATCACTGAAAACAAATTTTAAATCCTGTTCACTTTTGAGGAGCTGAACATTTTCTGTATCTATCTAAATCAACACAACTGAGTTTAAAATTCACTGAATGTGGTGAATACTTCTAGTTTTAATTCTACATACATCTGGCAGAGATTGAAAAGATGCATGTCTGCATGTAGTAGAAATTCTAGATAAAGCATGGGACATTGACAGGATACATAATATTGCAAAATGCAACAATACTTAGCTGGCAGCTTTCATTTAGTTCATTAACTATTAATTAGCCTTTTATTTTAATTTATAATTTCAGCCATTTCAATAATGCTTGGGCAAGACATTTTTCTAGTAAATTATATTTTACTAACATTTGGTTCTTCCATTGAAGATTCCCATCAATTTCCCTTGAGTAAGTCCTATTGGATTTCTTCTGATTAGGAATGCATGCATCTTTTCCTGCATTCAGTGTCTCCTAATATCAATTTCTTCCCATTTATAATGCTATAATAAGGGTAATTTCTCATTGTCTTGCACTAGAAAAATCCGTTAGGGACAGATATTCCTAATGTGGACCATGTTTTACCTGCCTCCTATGTAGCCACTAATGATGAGGTGATTGTTAGGGCAAAAGAAAAAGCGATAAATTTTGTTCGGTACTAGGAACATGATAAGTGCAGGTTTGGTTCCTGACTTCTACAGAGTTTAGTATCAAATAGATAAATCTTTCTTTTTTTCATATTCAATCATCACAATCATCTTCATCTTTATATTATGTGTTCAAAGAAATATGTACATTCTGCTAAAACAAATCCTTTATGAGATTCAAAAAAACATGCATACATTTGCATTGTACTTGTTTGATATAAATCACTCAGGACAGAATCTACTATTATTAAGCATATCTTATACCCTATCAATTTCAATAGGAAGTTTGAGCAGGTACTTAATTCACCACCAATAAAATCAATTCAGTGTAAAACTACTTGTCTTTGACTGGATTATGACAATGATTAATTTTTTCTCATTATTATTCTTTTCACTGAATTTTACTGAAAAGAAATGCTGCTACTTTGGCCAAATTATTTTTTTTATGAGATTTGGACAGCTACTTGTCATCTTGCCAAATTATTATTTTTTATGAGATTTGGAGAGCTACTTGTCATCTCGCTTACTTATAGGGTACTCGTTCATAGAAAGTACAGTTCAAGTGAAGCATTACATCCTGAGCAACAGGTTTTTATTTGGACTTATCAATTATATTTTACCCATTAAGGTCACAAACTATATTATAAACATATAATGTATATTGCCTGTCCTTTATATGTTTGATTTTCATGTTGTTAAAATATATATTCATATAGATTTGCTGCCAATTTAAAACAGCATATTTTGCTGCAAAATCTTTTTTTTAATTTCCTGACTATATTTGCTGTCTGTGCTAATTTTTACTTGCCTACATTATCAATGAAAAAATAAATTTAATCTTGATTAAATTTAAATTTAATCAATGAAAAAATAAATTTAATCTGATCACCAGCTTTCTTTTTCTTAACAAACTAACCACTTTTAAGTTAGCTGCTTTTCTATAGCTCCAATGCATTTAAGTAATCACCCTAAAAGTATATTTTTTTCCAAATTCTTCTACTGGGTTTGAAGCCCTGATGTAAGAGATGCCCAGGCTGAGCCCTAGGGAGGGGTCAAGTGCATCATCAGTTTGTGCCCACAAGAGACCTAATCACATCCCACCTTGAATTCTGTTGACTCTTATCTACCAGCAATTTGCCTTGACTGTGAGTACTTCAGATTCTTGTAGACAGCTAGCATGGCATAAACTTGCACTCATTTGAACAGCCTTCGTTCTTGGTTTCTTGCACTTGACAACTATATATAACCAGAGAACACTATCCCTAAGGCCAATGAAACATGGTAATAAAGTTGCCTCAAGAGACAAGTTTGTGTCTTGTGGCTTCTTCTTTTCCTGTATTATGGTACACAGTTGTGTTCTTCATTCTAACTGCCTGTATCTCTAGGTTGTACATGATGCCTCAGGTAAAGAAATATTACTTCATCATAAATTTCATCTAGTACACATCTCTATGTGGAATGAATTATGTCTTTTATGTCAGAAGGCAAAATATTTTGTTCCTGTTGCACAGGTTATTTTTCCTTTTTCTAATGATTTCTACCAACAGTATTTGCCAAAAGCAGAAAGCTTTGTATTTCATGCTACACACAAATGTTCCAGGAATGCTACTTATGAGCACAGAAATATATCTGTTGGGAATGATGACTAAACTTTGGAATGAATATGAATTTCAGTATCAACACTTGTGATCAGTGCTACAATAGCTGAGAGCTTTAATATATAATCTTACAGATATTATTGGATGCCCCATTTTTTTATTTTTCTCCCCCCCCCCATCTTTTAAGCTTTAGATTTATGTGGCCCGATTATCTCTGAAGCCTTGGAATTCCAGATAATATATATGTGTTTTATTGACATTTTCACGAACTCTTTCCATAATGTTTAGTTTTCATATAATAACCTTCCTCCCTCACATATAATTAGATTTTTATACAGAGATTTATTAAGGTTGCATAATTTATCTCTTTTACTAAGTGTGAATATCAACCTTCCTAACTCCAGCTAAAAGAAATGCAAAAGAAATGGCATGTGGGATAATTAGGTCAGGAAAAAAGCTGATGTATATGAACGTTTAAAATGAATGGTGAAGAAATTGTTATAGAAATGATTTCCTTCTAAAATGATATTTGAATGCTTTCTTTGAATTTGAAGCATAAACCTATAAATAAAAACAAACTGGCATCTGTGACTGCAAGAAATGAAAGATGTATAAATGTAGTCCATGTCAAATAGTATGCATTCAGTTCAAATTATCTACATTGTACAAATGAAACTTGCACCAAACCTTGAAATTGCTGTGATGTATCATTTCTCCTCACTGAAACACATTTAGTATGCATCTTTCTTTAATACATACATCTTTATACAATTTTTGAACTAACTCCATGAATTACAAGCCCATTTCACCTTAAGAAAATGCATGATATGGATGTCAACAGTCCATATTTTCATCAGAGCCATTGCCATTCTCTCTCTCTCTCTCTCTCTCTCTCTCTCTCTCTCTCTGTGTGTGTGTGTGTCTGTGTCTGTGTCTGTGTCTGTATCTGTGTCTGTGTCTGTGTCTGTCTGTCTATCTGTCTGTCAGTGTTTTGCTTCTTTATTAAGCAAATTGGTATCTCTAATTGTCTTCTATTTGATGTCCCTACTTCCTGGGCTTAAACATTCTGCTTATATGATCTCACACTTCCACTAAGGAGTGTAAATATTGTGGAAACTAGAGAGATGTAGATGAGATGCTGTTTTCCAAGGTTCCTCTTGATTCAACAGGATACTCTGACTGGCTCTTTCGTTCTTCATTTTTCTGGCAACACATCAAAGGATGACAGAAGAGGAACACCAGTGTCAGAATTTCCAGGGCTCTCCAAGGAAGGCTCTAACATAGTTTCACAGTTCTGCAGATAGTTACTTATTGTTAGTATGGGCAGAGTGACAGCTCTGAAGCCTCTGATATTTCTCTCTTGCCTAGAGCAAATCCTGCTTTGCGAGCTGCAGATAATAAAGGACAAGACAAACCAAGCTGCAGTAGAGTTCCACATGAAAAGAAATCATTACATTTTCACAAAACTATAGTGGCAGAGGGGGGAAGCGATGATACCTTATTTCATTATTTACTCATCCACTGAAATCTGAACTAAAAAAAATCCTTAGTCCACATAGTAAGCAGTCAGTAGATAATAAATCAGATAAATAAAAAATGTGGGAGGCATAGGCAATGAAATGATAACATTGTGGTATCTCATAAACAGATTAGACTTGTTTTGCTATGGGAGAGTTGGCTATTTAAGATGCATTTAGAGTTTTCTCTGTGTGTGTGTGTGTGTGTGTGTGTGCACGTGCACGCATGCGGGCGTGCATGTGGGCGTGCGTGCTTTTTCCCAATGTTCAGCTACTTCTGGGGTGAATTTGATGATGGCAGGTGGGCAGAGATGGTTTGAAGTTTGCATCTAAACAGAGCTCACTGGGTTTTGAGATGGGCATCTATACAAAGCTTATCAATAAATAATATATTGTAGACTCTGGCTAGATAGTGAGCATTCCTGAGCCCCTTTTTTTCATATATCTGGAAATGCCTTACGGGATCTGAGAAGTTAAATTCCAGAATGTCTTCATCTCTTCTCACTTAAAAACAAAAACAATTACCTGTATAGCAGTACTGTCTAATGTCACAACAATACATTTGATATGAAGGATGAGCAAAATGATTTCCAGGAAATGTTGCAAGAGACAATGAAAATGTACTGGTATTTCACTACCTATGTGTTCAGAAGAGATCTATAACTAAACCCCTATATTCTGCAGGACCAGATTATTTGTGGGACAGCCATTCTATAGTGGTTTCTGCCTATTCCATATGATCCAACAGAGCATTATCAGATCCCTTCCTTGAAATAACATCATATGATGGTGTCTACTCTTAAAATGATCTTTCTTCCCGATTTTTAAATGGATCCAACACTGTTAGCCTTCAGGAAGGTTTGGAAAGCTGGTTTTTCCCTCTGGCACGCTAAGTTGCTAAGAAAAGCTTGTCCTGTGAGGTGTAGTTTTGGTCAGTGTGCTCCAACTATATGTCGTGATTCCAACATATTCATATTCTCACACATTAGCTTTCTCCAATAACTAGCAGCTGTGAAAATCTAGCCTGAAGATCTGTGGGGAGAATATTGTATGATTTTCTTTCTTTCTTTCTTTAATTTAATTTGCATTAGAATCTCCTGAAATATTATACATTGGAGCAATGCTTTCCTTTTAACAGCAATTTTCTAATTTTTGTGATATAGTAATTAGTTCAAAAACTGTGGACAAAGATGAATATTTTATTTATACTGAAAAAAATGCATATAAAATAAATTCACACTTTAAAAATAGAACAGACTTGTAAAAATAAACATATTCTAGCAAATACACACATACACAAAATCAAAGTAATAGAATGATAGATTTATAATGCTTTACATTTTTGAAAGAAATATAGATCTTAAATAAAGTTGGTTTTTTTTTAGAAAAAGTGTATTTTATATAAATTAAGAAATGAAAATGTAGACAATTTTCCTGTTTGGGAAATATAACATTACAAACATTTACAAAAATAACACAAAATTCCATTGGAGAGAAAAAGACACACACAAACACAGAGAGAAATATAATATATATACACACATGCATCCATACACATATAGAAGTAACAGCTGAAAAGTACCAACCAGTGCTGGCTTTATTTTTGTTCCATTAAAGTTTTTTGAGTCACTTTTGTTTGCTTCAATGATTAATATGGAATATTGCTTAGCAAATAATAAAATAATTTCAGATGTACCTTAAATCAGAGGTTCCCAACCTATGGGCCGTGGCCCACTACCGGGCTGCAGCCTCTTGGCCGCCGGGCCACATGAGTAGCTGGGCAGTGCCCCCCTCGTGCCACCATTGCCGCAAGTGTTGTGTGGGCAGTGGCAGCGCTGCTAGTATTGCACAGACAGTGGCAGCGCCGCAATTGGCAGGTGGGTGCAGCGTGATCCTCACGCGGGGGTGGTGGTGCGATCCACAATATGATAGTAATTGAGATAAGATATCTCATATATAGTTTTAAGGAGAAAGAAACAAAATTTCATGAAGAATCTTGCTGAATGGGAAAGGTTCTGTGCTGCAGATAGAGAATTATATTCTTCTCATGTGTTCAGGCTATGCCATTTAAAAGAGATTAATTGTATACATTATTATATTTAAAAGTCAGAATGGAAACAGAGGGAAAGAGACAATGCCAGCTTTTCAGCAGAAACAATTGAGGAAAAAAATCACCTATTTATTTCTTTGCTGAAGCCTAAAAAAAATGGTCACTCACTAGAAGGTATATAAGGAGCTTAAAAGAGCTACTCTCTCAACAAAACTGATTAAATACGTATGTTCTTCTAATGCCTTCTTCTAGAATTGTGTTTCCCTGTCTCAGCATCTTTATGGTATGTGGACTTCAAATCCCAGAATTCCCCAGCCAGCATGCTAGGTAGGAGTGTGCCTGTCAAAGGAGAGGTTCTGATTACCATCTCTTTGTCAGTATAATGAAAACCTGCTTATTACTAACCATGAGTTGTTGCCTTAGCTTAATTAAGATCTAAATGCTTGATGAAATTGCCAATCTCTGATGCCTGGGACCAAAATTATGAAATTTCCTTAAAGTACCATATGTATTTAAAAATGGCAATCTTGTGTCAAAAGGGTGCTTCTGATAAAGCTAATTCTTAATCGTGATTTGTATCCTTTACCAAATCTAAAGAATTACTATTAGCTATGATATTACAATGGCATAATTTTACTGAAGCCATTTTCTGTATTTAAATTAGAGTTCAATAAATAATTACAAGTCTTCATAGTTTGAATTTAATGAATTTAGCTGTCCAAAGCTATTTTCTGATTTGCTATTAGAAATTTTCTTCTAGGAGCAATTTATCCTTAGTAAGGCTAACCTTTAAGTAAAATTTTGTGCAATAATTTATTTTAATCATTGTTGGCAGATACATCTTTAATGTGCTTCTTCTTAAAATATTTTTGCAGCAATCATATTCCTAAACACTAATATTTATTAATCCCATTTCTTCAGGAAATTAACTACTATCCAATTAGCCCAAAAGAAAGACAATTCTCCATGTACTGTAACCTGGAAAAAAAAACAGGTTATGCACAAAAGATAATATAAAAACACTACATTAATGTTAGCTCTTTGAGGTAGTCTAGACAAGAACCATATTAATGAATACTAGCTGTATCTTTATTGACCACTCTGAAAATATGTTTGTCCTTTTTTCCTTTTACTCTCTGGAAAATTAGGGAACATTTCTTTTGAAATGTTTCTCATATCCCCTCTGCTTTGGAGGATTAAGAAAAATATCTTGCATGATGGTTGCCTAGTCAACATTTCTATCTCCTGTCTCGCAAGGTCATTCCCACATGCCATTACAGCTAGATATTAATGTACCACAAAGATACAATACAAGTAACTCAATTATAATTGGTTACATTTATTCCTTATAATTTTTGGTTCTATTCATGGAACTTGAACTTCAGTATTTGTTTCACAATTTTTAATCCAAATACCAAACTTTTTTTAGGATAACTTCTTTATTTCTTTGGGAAATAAAGTTGGCAGTATAATGACTACAGGGACCAATACTTGTAAGCACTAACTTTGGTGCCTACTAGATTCATTTAAATAATAATAATAACTATAATAATCCAAATAACCTAATAAAGCATTAGACTAAACATTTTTATTTCATGGGATATTATTTTTTTGGGATACTACATAGTATTTCCTGGGGAGGAAAGCTATGGCAAATTTAGACAGCATACTAAAAAGCAGAGACATCACCCTGCCAACAAAAGTACGTATAGTCAAGGCCATGGTTTTCCCAGTTGCAATGTATGGCTGTGAAAGTTGGACCATAAGAAAGGCTGAGCGCCAAAGAATTGAGGCCTTTGAACTATGGTGCTGGAGAAGACTCCTGCGAGTCCCCTGGACTGCAAGGCGCTCAAACCGGTCAGTCCTAGAGGAGATCAACCCTGACTGTTCCTTAGAAGGCCAGATCCTGAAGTTGAAACTCAAGAACTTTGGCCACCTAATGAGAAGGAATGACTCACTGGAGAAGAGCCTAATGCTGGGAAAGATTGAGGGCAATAGAAGAAGGGGATGACAGAGAATGAGGTGGCTGGATGGAGTCACTGAAGCAGTAGGCATGAGCTTAAATGGACTCCAGAAGATGGTAGAGGACAGGAAGGCCTGGAGGAACGTTGTCCATGGGGTCGCGATGGGTCGGACACGACTTCGCAACTAACAACAACAACATAGTCTGTAAGTATGAAAATAAAATAGTGGATTACTGTAGTCCAGCACTATTTATTTTTTATTTTTATTTATTCAATTTCTATAGCTCCCCAACTCAAACAAATGACTTTGGGCAGCTTACAATTCTAAAATTAAAACAATTAAAAACATCCTCAAAATAAATAAGTAAAAACAGCCATGATGATTAATCAACTAATAATAATGCTATGCTTGGAGCGTACCCATATGCCTAGGGAAAAGGAAAATGTAAGTCAGATAATGACAGCCAGTTTGGTGTAATGGTTAAGGCATCAGGCTACAAACAGGGAGATTTAATCATGCCTCCCAAAGTCATTCCACAAACCTAGGTTGGTGACATTGGGCCAGTCATTCTTTTTAACTCTAGGAATGGCAAACCACTTTGGCAAGTGACTTTTGAAATCTTGCCAAGAAAACTGCAGGTAATTTGTCCAGGTAGTTGCCATGAGTTAATACTGAAGAAAGAAAGAAAGAAAGAAAGAAAGAAAGAAAGAAAGAAAGAAAGAAAGAAAGAAAGAAAGAAAGAAAGAAAGAAAGAAAGAAAGAAAGAAAGAAAGAAAGAAAGAAAGAAAGAAAGAAAGAAAGAAAGAAAGAAAGAAAGGAGGTGAAGGAAGTTTTCAATAATTAAAGTGGATATGTCCTAAGTTATTCTAATTAATTAGGATCTTTGCTTTATAGAAGACTCAATTGCTACCGTAAATGGATAAGTAATTTGACATTCTTAATGGGTTATTCATAAATTAACAAAAATGATGACTACTTTATTCTGTTTATAACATTCCACATGGATTCACCTGTTACCATATTTACAACATTTTAATGTAAGTAATCTATTGTAATCCCCATATTACAACAAGGACGGAAGCTAAAAGAGGGTGTGCTATTCTCCAGTGAGTTAATGCCAGAAGCAAGATTTTAAGTAGAGATTTCTTGATTTGTAGGTTATTTATAAATTACTAAGCTATTCCAGTTCATTAGTTACAGAATTAATAGCAAGATTCAACCATTTTTCACATTAAGTTATATGTGAAAAAATTCCATTTCTCTTAGATCAGCAACTTGGAGATCTTATGTGGACATTTATTTAGCTCATATATCATCATCTAAGTTTTTACAATCAATCCCCATTTGTTCTGCAAAATTTTTCCTCCTGTTCTGCCATTTTATTCTGATTGCCTTTCATTATCTAAATGGCTAGTCTTTTACTCTCCCATTTATTTTATGAACTAGTGTTGATTGTCATTTATCTATTTATTACATTTGTCCATATTTCTAAATGAATCATTATCTAAAGCCCACTATCACCCACACATTATACTTTATTCTGTTTTATTGCTCCCTCCTTTTGTATTATTTCTATGTTCTGAACACAGCACAGCCTAGGAACAGCTATAGTTTGCTAAGAATTTGAAGTCAGAACTGGTTCTGCATTAACCCTTAAAAATAATACTCTGTAATTCACTCTTATTGACTTGTTTTATCATTAACATTTTCTTTTCCTACAGATATCAGGGACTATTGATTTTATTTCAAGTATATAATCATATAAGCATTACAGATAAAAGATCTTACTTTAGAGAGATGTCAAGGAAGAACCAGCATAGGACAGATGGTAATATTAAACTTGAGTCAGTTCACATACTAAGCAGTTAACATCTTTTTTCTCCTAAATGGTCTCATAACTTACCCCAAATAATTTCAGGGAGAGTTTAGCTTCAAATATGTATAGCTTCAATGAGAATTTAGCTTTAAATTTTCATCAAGGTTGGCATTGCGATTTTTTTTTTACCCTTTCTGCTCATGTTTTCAAGACTCCCTATATTTCTTTGTAATTGTTACCAACATCCCAGTTCTTGAGCAACGTACTCAGAGCAAGTGGCATCTAATTGACTTTGTCAGGGCTAAGCAAATTTGAGCCTATTCAGTACTGGTCACTGACAGGCTACCAAGAAATACTAAGGCAATAAGGTAAATTGGCAGTTCAAAAACATCCCAAAAGGAAAAGGTAGCAAACTTCTTCCATTACTATTTCCTGGAAGAATGTATAGGAAAGTTTCCTTTGTTTTGATTTAGGACTATTCATCCTTCATTCTGAAAATAAACAGTAAGCTGATTTCCACCCTATTTTTTATTATACTGAGGAAACCGGATGAGCTATCTGTGACTAAGCTAGATATATGTAGCTACTTTCTGCCAACCCACCTTTCAAATGCTAAATAATGTAGTTATATACAAACTAATTGTATGCTTTTCACTTAAGTCAAAGTAGATGCCTTCAGGTACAGCTTTTTTCTCTTCAGATAGAAAATAATGGATGACTGACAAGTTATTTCCCATAATTTCCTGCCTTTTTTTTACTCTGACAAAAGTGAACTAGGCAGGGCAATTAGACTCAATGGGTTTTACTTAGCTCAAACAGTATGTGAAAGTTACATGACAGAAGCCTTAAAAATGAGTCATTTTAAATGCTTCTTTTCCCCATTGTTTATTATGAATTTTTATGCATAATACATTGGAGTCTGCATCCAGAAGTTGAAAACACATTAGAATAATGTATAAGTCAGTGCAGAGAACTTCCATGACCTTTAAGTAATAATTGCATAGCCTTTTACTTTAATAGAGTTTGGAATTATTATAATTCCACTCCAGTTAGTCACAAAATGTGACTTATTAAAGTTACATATTATAACCCAGTCAGCTGTGGTAGGAAAAGAATTTAAAAACAGAAAGAATGCTATTAGATTAAACAAATCACATTTCAAAGTGCAATAAGAATTGTCTGAGAGTTGGAATTTTTATTGTTTTTTTTGGTTTGTTTTTTTTAAAAAAATGGCTTGAAATGGCAAAGAATAAGTGCAATAATATTAGATAATAAAAAAGACTCAAGTTCTTAGTACACAAAGCTTTCTGAACAAATTTTTGCTATCTTTGGATAGTAAATCAGAGGACTGGGGTACTGCATAGGACTGGGGTACTGCAACCAAGATTAACTATCCTCTTGGAAGCCCTACCCAGATTTCCTTGTAATACATTACCTAAATTGCATTAACAGTTATCTGCAAATTCATATACAAGAAAAAATCAGCTGTCATCTTTTGCATATGAATATGTCTCACACATTGCCTGCAGATTGCCTGCAGAAATTAGGTGTCCAGTTCAGCCCTTCTACTCTATTGAGCCTCCGCGCTATCAGCCCCCTCTACCACAAAGATCCTGCAGGAGAAGGGCAGTGTGGACAACCGTGGGACCTGGCAGGGTGAGAGCTGTGAACTATAAACACAAAGCTTTGGATGTGTCCCTGCACAACAGATATAGTGCCCTTGATGACCTTAATAGGGACATTAAGGAGACAGGTAAAGGTATTTGTGATGATAACTCAAATAAACAGGGGATCGTAGACCGAGATGAAGAACTTGTTTTCGACAGGGAGAAGTGTGAATCAGGTATTACACATCAGTCATGCAAGAACAGAAAGGCATCCGAAAAGAGAAGCCACCTTCTGGTTGGTGATTCGATTATAAGGGATGTAAATTTAGGAAAGGACACAGAGGTTCCAAAAGAGGTCAGGTGTCTCCCAGGTGCTACTGCCAGTAGGGACAAGAAGCGTATTTCTAAAATAATCAAGAATGCCAGCAAGGACTGTGATGTGGAGGCTATTGTACATCTTGGCACTAACAATCTGTCCCAAAAAGATGTACTCTCTGTGCAGAATGATTTCCAGAGCTTGGGGCAGGAACTTAGCAGAATAGGCTGTAAGCTTACTTTTTCAGAGGTTTTACCAGTGTACAAGGAGCAAAATGGAAAAGGCCAGCGTATAGCACAATTCAATATGTGGCTAAAGGAGTGGTGTAAAGGGGAAGGCTTTGGATATATTAGTCACGATGTCAGTAGCTGGTCCAATGAAAAAATGTACAAAAGAGATGGTTTGCATCCATCAAAGAAAGGAACTGAGTTACTCAGCTATAAATTCATAGATTATCTGGAGGAATATTTAAACTAAACAGCGGGGACAGTGAGTTAATTGATACAGAACATCCCTGTCCCTGGCAATCTAAAAACTATAGGGCTATTAGTGCATGTAACATAGATGTGTGTGTGTGGACAAGAATATCAACCTTGCTGTCAAGCAAAATCAAGCTTTCAATAGTGAGTGCCACACAAAGTACACTAACCAAATAGGAGGTAGGACAATAGGGGAACTCAGGCACCACACAGGTTATGTAGAAAGTAAACACAGGGTCAGTCATAAAGGACTCAAATGTCTATACACCAATACACAGAGTATGAACAGCAAACAGGGTGAACTAGAAATTCAGGTTAATGAGGGCAGATATGATATTGTTGCCATTACGGAAACATGGTGGGATGAAACCCACAAATGGAACACACAGCTAGAGGGATTTAAATTATTTAAAAGAAACAGACCAAATAAAAGAGGAGGTGGAGTTGCTCTCTATATAAGAAATAACTACATCTCTACAGAAATAGAGCACAACAATGATGAAAACTGTCTTGAATGCATTTGGGTCAATATAAAGGGAGAAAAAATGACATTGACATAGGTGTATACTATAGGCCACCCAACAAATAGATGAACTTTTTGCTAGTCAGCTAACTAAGGTATGTAGGAAGCACATCACAATAGTAATGGGGGACTTTAACTACCCCTGACATCAACTGGGAGACAAACTCTGCACCAAGTGGAAGATCAAACAGATTCCTGACAAACCTAGCAGACAACTTTGTCTCCCCAAAAGTAGAGAAGGGAACTAGGGGATTAGCCATTCTGGATCTAATTCTCACTAACAGAGATGAAATGATAGAAGGTGTTGAAGCCACAGGAACCTTGGGAGGTAGTGATCATGTAATATTGGAATTCAACATTATGGAAGCACAAGCAATAGAACACAGTCAAACTAGAGTCTTGGACTTCAAGAGAGCTAATTTCAATAAACTTAGAGAGGGCTTGGGAAGGATTCCATGGATGAGAATCCTCAAGGGGAAAAAACTCAAGAAGCTTGGGAAATTTTGAAAAGCGAGATAATAAAAGCCCAGTCTAGCACAATACCAACAAAGAGGAAAAATAACAGCTCTCAAAAGAGACCAGCATGGCTGCATAAAGAACTCTCTGATAAATTGAAAGATAAAAAGACAAGTATAGAAAGTGGAAAGAGGGGCACATAACAAAGTCAGAATATCAGCAAATAGCCCGAGCCTGCAAAGATGAAGTGAGGAAAGCTAAGGCTCAAATGAACTAAGGCTTGCGACCAAAGTCAAAAATAACAAAAAAAGCTTCTTTCAACATGTAAAAAATAAGAAAAAAGTGAAGGAAATGATTGGTCCATTAGTGGGTGAAAGTGGCAAGAAGGTGACAAGCAATAGTGAGAAAGCAGAACTATTTAACTCGTTTTTTGCATCTGTCTTTACACAAAGGGAAAAAACAGACCAACCTATCAAAAATAGTGCCATAAAAAACAGAATAGAAACACAAGTTAAGATAGGCAAGAAAACGGTAAGTGAGCACCTGTCCAGCCTAGACGAGTTCAAATCACCAGGACCAGATGGATTACACCCCAAGGTTCTCAAGGAACTGGCAGATGTAATCTCAGAACCACTGAACTATATTTTTCAAAGATCCTGGAGCATGGGGATACTACAGAGGACCGAAAAGAGTGATAATAGTTCCCATCTCAAAAGGAAAAAAAATGGATCAGGAAAATTCAGACTATCAGCCTGGCCTCAATACTGGGAAGATTCTGGAAAAGATAATCAAACAACGAATCAGCGAAAACCTAGAGGCAAACAAAGTCATTACTAAAAGCCAACATGGGTTTGTCAAAAACAGATCATGCCAGACAAATCTTATTGCATTCTTTGACCAAGTGACAAAATTAGTGGATCAGAGGAATGCTGTGGATATAATTTACTTGGACCTCAGTAAGGCATTTGATAAAGTAGATCACAACCTACTACTTGATAAGATAGAAAAATGTGGGTTAGACAGCATCACTACACGAGGGATTCGTAGCTGGCTGACCGGCCGTAATCACAGTGGCCTCAATGGAACCGCATCTACATGGAGGGAAGTGTGCAGGGGAGGTCGCCCCAGGCGCTGTCTGGGGCCAGTGATCTGTCAAATCTCATCAACGATTTGACGAGGGGATAGTGGGGAACTCATCAATTTGTGTTGGATGACACCAAGCTGGCAGGAATAGCCAACAATCCAGAAGACAGGCTTAAGATACAGGAGGACCTGGACAGACTTGAAGATTGGGCGCTATCTAACAAAATGAAATTCAATGGTGAAAAAAGTAAGGTTCTACATTTAGGCAAGAAAAACCAAATGTACAGGTATAGTATAGGGGGTACCTTGCTCAATAGTAGTAACTGTGAGAGGGATCTCGGAGTCCTAGTGGACAATCACTTAAATATGAGCCAGCAGTGTGCTGCAGCTGCCAAAAAAGCCAACACCGTGCTGGGCTGCATTAACAGAGGGATAGAATCAAGATCACGGAAGTATTCACTACCACTTTACAAATTCCTTGGTAAGCTACACTGGAAGACTGCATCCAGTTTGGGCACCACGATGTAAAAAAGATGTTGAGACTCTAGAAAGAGTGCAGAGAAGGGCAACAAAGATGATTAGGGGACTGGAGGCTAAAGCATATCAGGAACATTTGCTGGAATTGGGTATGTCTAGTTTAATGAAAAGAAGGACTAGGGGTGACATGATAGCAGTATTCCAATATCTCAGGGGTTGCCACAAAGAAGAGGGAGTCAAGCTATTCTCCAAGGCGCCTGAGGGCAGGACAAGAAGTAATGGATGGAAACTAGTCAAGGAGAGAAGCAACCTGGAACTGAGGAGAAACTTCCTGACAGTTAGAACAATTAACCAGTGGAACAACCTGCCTCCAGAATTGGTGAATGCTCCAACACTGGAAGTTTTTAAGAAGAGACTGGACACCCATTTGTCCAAAATGGTATAGGGTTTCCTGCCTGAGCAGGGGGTTGGACTCGATGACCTCCAAGGTCCCTTCCAACTTTATATTATTATTATTATTATTATTATTATTATTATTATTATTATTATTATTATTATTATTATTATTATTATTATTATTATTATTATTATTATTATTATTATTATTATTATTATTATTATTAAGATGGCATAAAGTTCAATGAATTTTATTTTCTTTTCAATTACTTTCTGTCTTGTGTGTCAGTCTCCCTCAGTTTGGGAGATTTGGAAAATAGGATTTGAGAAGAGAATCTGAAGGGGTCCTGAAAGAGAAAACATTGTGAAAGTTCTCTTTTCTATCCCCTGTCCTCTGGTGGAAGTCTATTGAAAGATTACATTTTCCAGTGTTGCTGGAATGGCACTTTCCTCTCTTTGATAATCAGGATCATTTTTTTCTTTTTCTTACTATCATGTGACTGTTAGGTGCCATGATAGGGATAAATCCAAGAGCAAGTCCAAATTTACAAATTGTTCTCTCCACTGTTCTTTACAATTAGATTAATGTTAAAAACCAAGAGAGGACAAGTTCTGGACAAAGAGCTTTTATTTCTTGCTGATTAGATAGATAGAGCATGTTTCTGCCCATCCAGTCCATCACAACTTTCAGACAGTGGTTCAATACTTTCACAGCTTCTCCTGCTCAGCCTGGGAAGGTAATTTACAATTTTGTGTCATAGCATATTGTTAACACTGCACTCTAAACTGATAGAGGACCTCTCTCAATGGCTCCATAGAGTAGTTGAATAGCATAGGGAAGAAGAATGGGCATTCCTCATTGAAGCAATCAAGGATACAATTCTTCCCTCTTTAATGACTGATAAGGTCTGATCACTCAGGTTCGAACCCATTTAAAAAAAAGTCCCCTACAGTTATGGTTGATGGTAATTAATACAAGAGCTTTCTAATAGGACCATAATGGTGTATTATTTAGATCCTGATGGAGGGCACATATCAGAGCAACCAATGTTTTTTGTAAGACTGAACCTTGACTGAAAGGGATCAAAATAACCCATTTTCTCTAGAATTCTCTGTTGCCATCACATAATCAATAACTTTCCCCTAAAAGACAAAGGATGAAATTGTCAAATTGTCTGAACTGAGAGCTAGCCTCTTTAAGAAAAAGTATATATCAGCTTTCTAAGACTAGTGGCATGCCAATCTCTGTTTAAGCTGCCTTGATTCCATCATGAGTACAACCATACTCACATCATTTGACCTTCTGAAGAACCTGTGGGTTTAACTCAGAGGTGGTAGAATAAGAAGATCATGTCTACTTCTTCAGATTACAGAGCAAGATAGTGCCACTTTCTTCCCACTTGGCTCTACAAAACTGGTATCCAAACAGAGCAAAGACAAATGTTTTACCTGCAAAGAAAACTAATTTTTATCCTCTAGAATTGCCTATGGCTATCTTATCCTACCCATCCTTCCCCAACAGAAGATGTCAGCCTTATGTGGGATATTGTCTAGCAATATATTGTATGTCACAACAAGCATGGAGATTATATACTTCAGCAATGCTATTGCCACTCAAAAACCTTATATGTGAATTGTACCTGGGCTTGTCCATATTTTCTTTGATTTGTAAGACATATTCAGTTCAAGGGCTTTTGCTGTCATTTGCTTTCTAGAAAATTTGGGAGCTGTTTTAGATTGGCAATGAAAAAAACTTTTCAAGAATAATTTTATCTAATGTTATAGTCACATCTGTATTTTAAAGATCAACCAGGTGTGGAATAGAACTTTACAGAAAATTGTGAGTAAATCAAGCTTTCTTTTAAAATTTTCAGGATCAATCAGGTTCCTAGAGTCAACTATCTTAATATTTTCTCCACGCTCAAAGATGTCTGGGGTGCCCAGAATTTGCAGTTTGACAAAGGCCATGTTGGCTACCCATTAGCATTGCCCTTACTGTTCCTGTTTATGGAGTCTCCTCCATTCAGAAAGTTGATTCATGAGTCAGGAATTATTCTGGAGTCATAGTTCCTGATCAAGCAGAGATTCAGACAATGGGGACTTTTGGTTAATGCACCTAATTATAGCCCTCCCAGGCCAAGCAGATCTTGGGATGGTAACAGACACCCTAAACAATCACAACATGTTCTATTTGAATCTACAGAGGAATTACATCCTTCCTCTCTGAAGAAAATGATGGCCTAGCTGAACATATTGAGAATTCCTAGAGAACTCTTTAAGTGTCAAATAACCTGGAGGAAGGCAAATATTCTTTCCACCTTCAAAAATGGAAAAAGGCAGATCTGAATAATTTCCAAAGCAAATTATAAAAGCACAGGACCTGCAAGCATCTATAATATAATGTAATGGTTATCACAAGTTACACTGGATTTGTCATTAATAATTTTTGCCACGTTAACTTGATGACACTGTTTAATTAAATCATTTAGTAAATATGGGGATGCTATAAGGATACAGTAAAACCATACTTTAATAGGGTATTTGGAATAGAAGAGGTATTGGTTAACCTTAATGTCAATTAAATTGAAATGTTTCTGTCTTTCTGTCTTTATTTTCTTAAGGTCCACTATAGGGTTTTATAAAAAAAAACAGAACAAAACCCCCAAACTATTAAGAGACATCATTTTCATGCATATATAGCTAGTGAATAGCATTTCCTCCTTTTTTTTAGAGCAAAATACATTTGGACCGTATTTGATCTCATGGGATATGAAATAACAGTGATGGATTGATCTTGCCTTGGGGCTAGTATTCCTATTCTAGTCTTAATGTTCTATTGTGTCATGCATAGTGGGATGAGCACTCATGCGTTTAGATATGGGTAGCATTCAATATGCATATGAATAGTGATTCTCAAAGCTCAATGATATTTTGCCTTGACACTTTTTCTTTTACTGATAATTAAAATACTACAGTGTGTAAATATAACAGATATCTTTTTCTTTTATACTATCAAAATTTCAATCATAATATGCTAAATAAAATATTGCATGTGACACAAAAGAACATTATTTCCTTTATGTGAATAATTTTTGCCATTAGGAGATGTTAGTCATCTCTGTTATATACAAAAATAAGTCCGCAAATATCAGAGTGAATGAACAAAAGTAAAATATAATAGGAGTACCAATTTTATTCAAAACATTATTAAGATCACATCTGTACAATAAAACAATAACATCCATTAATTAATCTCTATAACAGCAACTAGCAATGTAGCTGAAAGATCAAAAGTCAGTTAGAACTCTCTGAAAAAGAAAACTGTAAGAAGAAAGCTGGGTTGCATGCATAGTAGAGTTTCATACAGAGTTTTAATTAAGATTTGCTGTAAAGGGACAAATGCTAAAGGAAGCAACGGATGGAAACTAATCAAGGAGAGAAGCAATCTAGAACTAAGGAGAAACTTCCTGACAGTTAGAACAATTAACCAGTGGAACAACTTACCTCCAGAAGCGGTGAATGCTCCAACACTGGAAGTTTTTAAGAAGACACTGGACAGCCATAGGGTTGGACTAGATGACCTCCAAGGTCCCTTCCAACTTTATTATTATTATTATTATTATTATTATTATTATTATTATTATTATTATTATTATTGTTGTTGTTGTTGTTGTTGTTGTTGTTGTTGTTGTTGTTGTTGTTATTGTTGTTGTTATTGTTGTTGTTGTTATTATTATTATTATTACAAAACAATTATACCATAACTCAAGAAATCATGTTACAACACCGTTACTCCCAAAATATGTTGAAAAATGTAATCAGAAATCACACTGTTGTCCTCAAAACAGGAAAAATATTATAGATGTAGTCATAGTAACACTGCATTTCTAGATATTTCTATTGAAATGCAAATTAGTCTATTTCTAAGATGTATATTCAAGTAAATATATTTAGAAATGCAACCTTTGCTGGACAGAAAGAAATAGATAAATTAGAGAGAATAAGATGGATGCTGTTTAATGGACAATTAATAACAGCACATTTTAAAGTAATTACATTGATAATTATGTAGTATTGAAGTATTTTTTTTTTAAAAGGAATTTTGTAACTACCAGTATGTATGATGTCATATAGTTCTTTAACTGTGGAAATGCAAGTAATTTGAAATTTTTTGGAATCTTGTTATTGCTATTTTGGAATCTTGTTATCATTTTATATATATTTTATATATATAAAATGATAACAAGATTCCAATATATATATATATATATATATATATATACTTGTGTGTTTGTGTTAAAACCTGAAATATCATAATAAAATCTGTTAAGAAATATGTAAGGATTCTGTTCAGTTGCTTTTTGAAATAGCAATTGCTCACTAGAATTTGTAGTGTTCTAATTCTAATAATACATTACTGAGGGTGATGAAATAATACTGTGCATTCTGAATTAACAAATCAATTCCTTATCTCTCCAGCCATATTGTATTGGATGATAACGTCTGGAAGTGAATTCTACATGTTGGCTTAAACTTCAACAATAAAATTGAAAAGAAAGTTGTGTCTACAGTCATATAGCACAATTGCCTCTATGCTGGCCAGCGGAATTCTGGGAGTTCACACATGAGGCTTAAGCCTAGACACAACACAGTGGAATCCAAGTGAGTCTAGTTCTTTATTTCCTTATGCCTAGTAGACAAAATCTTGACAGACTAAAGATATATATATTTTAGCCTAATAGATATACTCTGGGAGATTCCAGGCCACCCTGAACCTTTTCCTCCCTCCCCCATATAATTCAGGATTGCACAATCTCTTATCTTGGAATCCCCTCTCCAGAATGTGCTTCCTCCTCCATGGGAATCCACATTGTTACTGCCAACATTTCCCCCACCTTCCTTTGCTGCACATTCCATCATACATGCTGAGATTGAGAAACACTTGTCTATATATAGAGAACTCTCCATCTATCTAACTGTGATGATACAAATGCTTCAGATAATGGATGGCCCAAATTGCCTACTTTGTATATTTCGAATAGTAGGTAGAAGAGGCCTGATCAGTGCTCCTACGATATTTTTTATTTAAATATGGTACTATAGATATTTAGGAAATTTTTTCATCAGATCATGTAGTACCATTTTATTGTAGAATGCACTGCAGGGTGTTTATTATGTATAGAACAAAATGCTTTTATATAACAAGCTGATTATGTCACTATCCAGTAGTTCGAAGCTTATATAACAACAACAAAAGCATTTATACTCACTGATTGTTGTTTAGTTTCAGATAAAAATTAGTTTTTCCTTCAGTATCCCAAGCCATCACATGATAGCTAGTAAAACCCTTCCATAAAAATGTAGTCTGTCTATGGAGCATATAACTTTATTTACATATTTGTCCTTTTAAGGCTAAAACTGGCCCACATTTTCTTAATGCATTTAATTCTACTGACACATTTATACAGTACTTTATTAGAGACCTTGAATAAACTTTAGAATTCCAAGCAGGAATGTCAGCATTTTTCCTACGTATTTAATTATTTCCCTCTTTTGTGACAATAAATAAAGTGACACTTAAAACTTTGGCAACAGATCTATATTGCTCTAGGATGTGTTGTTCAGATTGATGTGAACTGGAGTTCAGCAATAGCTAAAAATGATAGATTCCTCTATCCTAAACTGCAATCTTATTGGCTAGAAATCTTGCCAATTATATCACAAGTACAGTTCATAAGAGAAAAGTCCATGTTATTCTATTCCCCATATATGGTATTTTTTATGATAACACCTGTTTTGGGGCCCAAATGACCATATAGTAACAACAACTCACTTTATGTGATTCAGAGTATAAACAGTCACCCGGCCCTTATTCTCCTCTTAAACCTCCTTAATAATACAGTAATAATATAATAAAATACAGACAGACATTTGCAAATGCACACACAAAGAACTAGGCATGTTGACAAACTGATTTTTCTAGCCTCTAATGACATTACACAAAGGCTCTGCAGTGCTTCTGTTCTGTTATTTTCTTGTGCTTTTGGTGTCTATTGCCTAGCACAGGGATAGGCAACCTTGGCTCTTTTATGACTCGTGGACTTCAACTCCCAGAATTCCTGAGCCAGCCAGCAAATAGCAACAATTCCTTTTTATCTCCTCTTTGAAAATCTATTAATTCTTTGTCAAAGCTCAGTAGGATGCTTCTTTGAGACTGATGTCACAGCCTCATCTGAAACAACATGGTAAACAGAGGTTAGATTGCTTCATATACTTTTTGTTTTTCTTAAGCTGAAATAGTGTTCACTCATACTGTTTAGGTGCAGCTAGGATTATTTTTAAAACCATGTATAACAGCTTTCCAAAATAGTTTAATTTTCTAAATGTATAAAAGATACAGATTTTAAATAATTGGTTGGGTCTTTACTTTTTACAAAAGACTTCTTATAACAGGCTAATAAGTTGGTTCTTTTACAGCCATTTTATTTTTTTCAGATAAAGTGGGAAAACCATTGACAACTATATCCTTCTGCTTTTAATTGTTGCCCTGATTTGATTTACATTCCCCTTGATAATTTTCCAATAAATCCTGGCACATCAATCATTTATTGTTATGTGCCATTTCTCTTCTACAGTATGTTTCTTGAGCTGAGACCTGTAAAAGTGTTTTCAGGCACAACCTGGGTTTACATATATTCCATAGTCTCAGTGTGGCATGTCTAACAAACGTATTTTTACAGGGCACATTAACTTTAACTTTCTCGTACCATAAATATTATGTCATCCAAATCTCAGGTTGTAAGCTTCTAACTGTAAAAGTCTCTTGTTTCTCAGCAACATCTATTCTTTCATTCAGACAAAACAACAAGGAGCAAAATACAGTTTCAAATCCTGTAAATCCAATGCTCCTCTTTCTTGTAACATTTTATATTTAATTCATTTTTTCCCTGCCACATAAATTAAAATAAAAATAACTTATAAGTTAAAGGTATTTGCAGATAATGTGGTGTTAATTTAAGAATATTTGCTAGAGGGAGTAGAAGCTTTAATGGGAAAATTAAAAAATCATTGATATCTTAGCAGATTTCAAGATTAATTATCAAAAGAAAAGATGTTAACAAAAAGTATACAATTCTCAAATAGAACTGGTGGAGAAAATCTGTTTTACAACTGAGAAAAAAGTAAAATATTTAGATATTACTATGATATTGTATGTTGTTTCAAAATAATTATGCTAAGACAGTGGTGGTGAATCTATGGCACGTGTGCCAGAGGCGGCACTCTGTGGGCACGCGCGCTGTTGCCCCAGCCCTGCCTCCCCCCGTGGCCCCTCCTCACCAGCAGCCCTCTCGAAGGGGAGTCATCCCTGAGTGCAGCCCATGCGGAGCAGCGCAGCCAAGGACATGGCAGTCGGGCAGTGGGGACAAAACTCCACCCTTGCGCCCCATCGTGTGCAGTTGATACTGCAGGGTGTGGGCGGATGGCATGGCTGCCATGGCACTATTGGACCACCAGGGTGAGCTGCAGAGGGCCATGGAGGTGAGGAGTGGCCCCGCGGGTGGGCGGGCAAGTGGGGGCGGGGTGGGCATGGCCAGAGCGGGCGGGATGGGGGCAGAGCAGGTGCAGGCAGGGGGGTGGGGCATGGCTGGTTTTGGGACACTCGGTTTCTAAAAGGTTTGCCATCACTGTGCTAAGACATGGATTGAAATTAGGAAACATATATCAACATAGTGTTGAAGGGAATTTGTCTGATACAAATGAATGTTTTGCTAAGAATTATGTTTTATTTCAGAGAATACCTGTTTTGATAACAAATGTACCATTTAAACAATGGCAAAAAGACAAGATGTTACTTCTTATAGTATCAGATCAAGGTTCATTATATCAGCGGTCCCCATCCTTTGCGGCTTGGTGGCCTGACTGGGGGGCGAGAGGAGAACTGAGCCGTTCAAGTGGTGGGCTGGTGTGTGTGTGCACAGTTCCACTCATGCAAGAGAGAAGAAGAGCCTTTGGGGTACGGTTTCACGCTCCTTCAGTCTTCTCCATGTCAAAAGCTTTTGAAAAGGAACTGAAGGCCTGAAGTAACATGAGATTGCTCTCCCAAAGCCTTTTGTTTGTTTGCAATAGCTTTTGGCATGGAGAAGAGAAGCCTTTGAGGGCACAGTCCCGTGCTCCTTCAGAGTCATCGAGGCTGCCAGATGCTCCAAAAGAGGATAGGGCACCCTGCACAGGCAGCCTCAATGAGTCAGTGAAGCTGAGCAGGGCGCACTCATCCCATTCATCCTCTGCTCTCACAGCTCCACTTTTGGAGTATCAGGAGCAGATGGTTGGGGGTGGGAGAGGGGAATTGGGCTGTGTGAGTGGCAGGCCAGGGCATACACACACAGCTCCACTCATGCAAGACAGAAGAGAAGCCTTTGGAGTGCTGCTTGCATGAATGGAGCTATGCACACACACTGGCCCGCTTCTCACATGGCCTGGTTCCAAATAGGCCATGGCCTGGTAGCGGGCTACAGCCCAGGGTTGGGGACCCCTGCCTTACTGGTCAGCATTAGCTATTTAAGCAGATGTCACTCACATTAATTGCTATTCAGTACTCATAATTGGACAACATGGGATTGAAAATGGGATTTCTCAGAGTTGGAACTGGTCTGATTGGTTTATTTTTGACTCCTAGTGACCACATAGATAGATTTGAACCAACTACATGCAAAACATATTCTCTTCTATTGAGCTATAGCTTAGTTCCAGATATCCATTTTCAGATATCTGACCCTTTTATCTTTCCTTTATATTTATTTATTTACAAGACTTATATGGCTGCCCTTTCTTATATCATGACTCTACCTAACTCTCAAAATCCATACAAACATGGTTAACAACAAAATTAATCCTTCCTCCCAAGTGCCAGACCAAACATCCTCATTGCTCAACTCCCTCCCCCCCCCCGCTGCGCCAGTCCTAAGTCAATGGTTAGGGGAACAGCAGATCTTCATGTCCCTCCAGGAGGCTAAAAGGGTGGGGATCTCAGTCTCTTCCAAAGGACTGGGGTGGCCAGCAGAAGATGCATTTCTGAGGTCCCATCAGGTAGGCAATATTTAAGGGAGGGGACTTGGAATGTACCCACTCTACCTAACATAATTCGTTATTTGTTTTCAGAATAATGATAGTGCACTTTTATGTAGAAAAAAACCAAGGTATAATAATGAAAAAAACATGATAAATTAAGATATTTAGCTCTACACTGATGAGATTAGCTCCTTCCAAAGTAGTGGAAGTAACCTCTACATCTGTACTTTTTATATGCAACACTGGAGATTTATTTATTTAATTCCTATGTTAGGAAGAGATTTTAGTAGGTGCTTGGGCACCTTTACTTCACACTATCCAGATGCTTAGAGAATGATTTCACTCAAATAGCATTCCTGCATGAAAAGCAAACAAATGAAAAATATACAATTGCCTAAGATCATCTGCTCTCCTCATAGCATTAATCAGAAAGAAAATCACCAGGGAATCCCAAGGCCCAGAGCATAATAATAGTAAACTACTCAGAATGCTACTATAAACACTAGTAAATATTGTTGCTAGAAAAACAATGTGGCTTGAATTAATACTATTATTACCCTTGTTTAAATAGTATCATTACTTTGTATAAATTGTATAAATAAGTAGATTTTACCCAAGTTAGCTTAATAGTGCATCAGTGCCTACTCCATGAATATATGGAGAATAATATATATTCTCAAATCATTTTACAGCCTTCCCAATCATAGGAGAGTTGCTTAGAAGAACCTGAAGCTGTGAAAGGGGATCACATTAGGCCCATTTTCAATGGAAAGAGTGGTGAGAAAATAATTAGCAATCTGCTACAAGAAACTCTAATTCATGCAATGCTTCTCAGTAATCTTCTTTTGTCTATTTTAATTTTGTTGATAGACCACTTATACAGCCTAATGTAATGTAAATAAACCTGTGCTTTTGCCATGAGAAACTGTTACTATTTATTAAAAAAAAAAAAGATGCTATCTTCTCTGTTAACAGCAGGGTGAGTGCAAAAATGCTATAAAACAGCAGCAACAATAATATTAAAACAAGAAAACATAAAAAATTAAAACTAGATCTGTAACTGTATGTTAGAATGTTAAAATGCCTGGTAATCTAGGTAACTGTGGTTACAATTACAACTAGACGCATGGGGCTTATCTATTGATGTGACTTTATGTAATTTCACCAGACAGTCGCATAGCTGTCTGTCTGTCCGTCCGTCCGTCCGTCCATCCGTCCGTCCGTCCATCCATCCATCCATCCATCCATCCATCCATCCATCCATCCATCCATCCATTCATCCATCCATCCATCCATCCATGTCACTCACTTATACCACCATCGGAACCACTTTGACCTTTACTTTCCATATCCTCTCTAGTTCCTCTTTCATGCCTGGTACTTCTCCAGTTTCTCATATTCCTTCTTCCTGATGTTGCTATCATTTGGCACCGCTACATCCATCACCATAATTTGTTCTGGTCCTTGTCTACTACCATGATGTCTAGTACTAGTGGCTAGTATCTGCCTAGTCATTTGGATCTGGAAATCTTTTATGACTCATGGACTTCAACTCCCAAAAGAGCCAAGATTGCCTACCCCTGGCCTAGCCTATACACTGTGCAGATGTTCCTATACATAATGCCAGCTGCTTGGTTGTGCTATTCAGTGTATGCTGTTCTTGCCTGCATCTTACATATTACCACTGTATAGTTGGGCTGTCTCTTGAGGCCTATCTTGCTTCATTTTTCTATGAATCTGGTGCTTAGTGCCTGTTCTTGTACTGCTATGATCAGTGCCTCAGTGCTGTCTTTTTGTCATCCTTTTCCAGCCAGCAATATCTGGCTGGATTTCCCAATATCTGCCACCTCAGCTATCTCTTGATAGCACATCTCAAGCAGGGTTTGTCTTTCTATTACACTTCCTCTACTTGATCTTCCTCCCGGCATTCTTTCATCTTTGGATGCCATCTTACTGATGTACTCCTGGATACTCTGGGTTATTGAAATGGCTGTCTGTGTTTTTCTCTGTGTCTTTTCTTTTTCTGTTTTTATTGTAAAATAAAATATTTTTATTATATATTTTAAAAGTTAGAATAACTATCCCCTATTCCCAACTTCCAACCCCAGATTGGATACTTAAAGGACCTTTTGCAGAAATATTTTTTTAAACAGGGGGAAAGAAATATTCTGAGCAGTTGTACAGTATTATTATACCTAGAATAAGCAGACAACACCCTACTAAATTAAAAGTTTATTTAGAATCTCAGCGTTGTGACCATCTTTTTTATTTTGGCAAGAAGATTCTTTTTTCCTGCCAAGGTTTGATCTCTTGTTCTCAGACTAATTCATTTTTGTAATATAACTCACTGAATTTATAGATATGCCAATACTCAGTGAAATATTTTGTTCCCCTGAATTACTGTAGGTAAACTATTTGCTGTAATTCCAGTGAGAATAAATTTTAAATCTTGCTGACATGGACATGTTTCTCAAAATAAAAACAAATGAGAAATGTCATTATAAAACAACTAAGTACTTAACAGGATATAAGAGGAAAGGAAGGCAGGGCGAATAAAAGATGGAGAAGCTTCTTTTATTTTTAAGTCATTGATTTTTCAATACTATTAAAAGTTCCAGCCATCATTTTTTCTCTCAACTTGTATCTAGCTACCAAAGAATATGTGTATGACACAAATATAATTACATTTTTATTTTAGTGCAGCACATAATAAATGAACCACTACAGGCAATGTATTTTACATAAAACAGTTCTGAGTGTGTGTCATAACTGGTAGGGTGTATGTAACAATATGTTGGCTGGCAAAAGAGCCTTTAGATTACAGGTCCCAACTTGCAGTCTGCATAGAATATTATAAGCTGTTTTGATGCAAAATTTGGCTTTGGTTGCACTTCTGGCATACTTTCCAAAATATGTGAGTTCTGATTGTTGTTGTCCTTACCATTAGCAGGGAAGGGAAAGGGAGAGAAGTCTAAAGCTTTTACTAAGGAAGGAAAGGAATCCCTGTAGATTTTACCCCACTAGTCATTGCTGAATATAGGGGCAGCATTCGTGTCCATTTTGAGACCATGAGCAGCGGTATCCAAAGACATTTCCATGGTCAGATGGTCAGCATGACATCGCAGAACCTGTTTCCTCCCCACAGAAGTGGTACTTATTTATCTACTTGCATTTGCATGGTTTTGCACTGTGAGGTGGGCAGGAGCTAGGCAAAGATAAATGCACACCCCATTGCACAATGCTCAGGTTTCAAACACAGGCTGTCTTCTTTCCAGCCAGCAAGCTTAGAATCTTAACCACTGAACCATTGTGCTGCCCCTATTTAATTAAAAGGTGTAATATAAAATCTGTGATTTATAAAAGCTATGATCAATTAAAAATAATTATCAATAGGCCAGTCTGGTGTGCAATGTGGCATATGTAGAGTATGACTTGGAACAGAAGAAGAATAAATCACAGAGTATGGATGAAGTAATGTAATATAATATAATATAATATAATGTAATGTAATATGACATGATGGACAGACGGAAGGAAGGAAGGAAGGAAGGAAGGAAGGAAGGAAGGAAGGAAGGAAGGAAGGAAGGAAGGAAGGAAGGAAGGAAGGAAGGAAGGAAGGAAGGAAAGTTTTGTTTTGGCATAAGAGAAGGATAATAGATCTGATTGAAGGGTCTCATACTACGGAGCAATATAAAATCTAAATAAATAAATAAATAAAATAATATGTTATAAAATACCAATTGATGTCATCTAAGCTGTTTGGTTGCATTATGCACTCTCTCAGTGTAGTACTTCTGTCAAGGAGTGCCACTGTGCAGAGCTGCCAAAAGGACAGAGATGGGAGAGATAGGCGTGTGGGAGGAGTTGAGGAGATCCTGTGGTTGTAAGTGTGGGCAGGCAAGTTTGTTCATGTGACTGCAGGGGCACTTCAATGTCTGTAACCATTTGCAGTTACAATGGTGATGAAAAAGTAACTGTGACAGGATTTATGACTTTTGCTGGAAAGCTGAAGTAAGATCATAAGCACAGACTCATTTTTACTTACTGTTTTGCTTAATGTTTGAGTTGTCTTTCTATAAAACCTCAACTCTGTACACAGATATGCATATTAAAATGTAGAGACTTTATAAAATGTGTATGAGAGCAGCCAAATATGTTAAGTACCTAGCAACATTCTTCCTACATGTGTTGTACTTCATAAGCAGCAGAATGAAGAAAATGAAAAAATAAAGGATAGAGATCATATTTGTCTTCTTAATCATTCTATCATAAGATGCAGTAATTGAAAAATAGGGATTTGAAATAGAATTTATATTTCATGTTATTCTGAAGGTATAAAAAATAATATATTTTCTATGCTAGCTGTAGGGAAAGCTTCAGCTATTAATGGGTTTCCAAGGAAATTAGCCAGTGTTTCATTGAGTTGTTTTGCATTTTTTTTACATGATTGTCCAAATATCTTGTTTTCACATTTTATTGTTTTCCCCAGGAAGATTGACCAAGCAAATTTTGAGATCAGCTAGGAGAAGAAATATGCAATTGGCATATGCTAATTTCTAATCTGACTAATCAGTAGGAGAGACTTTTACGCAGTAGAATACATCTCCAGAATATGCAAAAGTTTTCTGATCACTTCATTACTATTTTAGCTAAGATGGACATTCCAAAGCTTGACAAAAGAAACTCTGATGGAATATAGTAATATAATAATAAGAATAGATTGGTTAAATCAAGGATCTCCAAATAATTTTATCAAGCAGCCAGTGTATAGACCAGTGTTTTGCAAACTTGACAACTTTTAGATTTATGGATTTCAACTCCCAGAAATCACTAGCCAGCATGGGAAGCTGAGGTTTACATATCTGAAAGTTGGCAAGTTTGAAAAACACTGTCAGAGACTATACTTTTGCAGTTAATGTCCTAAAGTGTCCTATTTATTACTTACCCTGAGTAATTAATCAAACATAGTATTCATTACATTGATTTAACTCCTGTTTAGCTTTTTTGGCATTCATTCTGTTTGCTTTACTCCCTGTTGTTCTTTATGCTGTCAGTTTATAGTTAAAATCCCCAGGAAATAATTATGTTTGTGTTTAACCTGTATTATAGACAGTAGGATATAATCCTTTCTGCAGTTTTATCCTGTGAGGCAGTGATCATTATGGTTCTGCTACCTCTGCACAATAGCTTACTGAGTAAAAGTGTTACTATATAATGTCAAACTCAATACAAATTCATTCTCTAGAAGTAAATTTAAGACTTTGAGAAAATGTGCTAAATGGAAGCTTTGAAAATATACTTTTTTTTGGGTCAGGTGTAAAACCCTAGCTTTTATTTGTTTTCTTTTTCTTTTTAAAAAAGCCGCCATTTCCCACCACTGATTCCAGAGCTTTAATGTAACCCCTCCAGAATAAGAAGATTATAGACTGCAATTAGCATCAGAAGGAATGTCTACAGGCTATTACTCACTGCTTTCCAGGTCTTGATATGATGTCATGCATCACTTTGTTGCTTAAGATTAAAGAAAGAGATTTGTACTGATTCCAATTACTTTCATTCCCAATTTAGCAGACAATATGGGTTCTTAATGATTAGTCAATTAGCCTCTAAGTATCAGGGTTACAGGTGACTCTTTAAGGAATGTAATGACTTAATTGCTTTTCATCAATAAATAAATAACAAATTACATATGGATTGTACTAAAACACGTGCATGTGCACACACAAAAAAAAACTTCCCTAGGGAAAGTGCTTGGGCTTGACTTGAAATAGAAAAAAATGGAAAGGATAATTCAAGTTTTCAAGAGAAAGCAAAATGCAAATAACAAAATGGCAAATACAAATTCAGAGTAATTGTAAAGAGAATTAATGCATTAGATTTAGGAAAACTCCTTGTTGGGTATTTCCACAACATCTCTTTTTGGTAATTCTTTTTATTGAACTAATTCATTGTGACTGTCCTTATGACTAAAAGCTGTCACCAAACTTTCTTGTTAGGGAATCATTCTCCCAATTTAGCCTTTTTGGTAGTTTTGGGGAAAGTAAACTGAGTTCAATAGAGGCAGAAAAGACAACCCCGGAATGTACAAATGTCTAAAATCAGAATCAGAATGTAGGACTCAAAATGCCGGAAGAAGACTGTTCAAAACTGGAATAGTTGTTGCAACAGGCCTAATGAAAGCATTATCTTTTACCCTGTTCAAGATACATTATATGGGTCAGAATTAGTTAATTTGAGGAATATATAACATATTTTTTATTTTGTTTATTGCACATGCAAAATCATTATATGATTACCTTTTGGCAAAAACAATGTTATACAAAGTACAGAAAAGAATTAATGAGTAATAGAAACAAAAAAGAAGAAAAAAGAAATAGAATGAGTTAATACCAACAGCATTTACTATATTGTTTCATATTTTCATTCAGCCAATGTTGATAGTTTAGAGAAGTGAACTAGAAGTAACAGAGTGAAATTTAGACTTGAAGTTGTTCATTTAGTAAACAAACATCAAATGCACAATGAAGGAATGACAGAACTAGAAAATATGGCAAAACTAATATGCTTATTTAAAACTGGCTTCCAGTTTTGCACAGTAGTGCCAGTAGCTGATGGATCTCAGGGCTCCGCACTCTGTGGCCGATTCTTCTCTGTCTGTGGACCCTAAATGGGCCAAAAGTCAGCCCGAAGAGGCGGCAAAGAAGGAAGGAAGCCACACCGACCATGGAGAGATGGTGGTTGATCCAGTTGATTGGAGAAAGCCCTCCAGAAACCAACAGAAGAAAGGCTAGCATCACTCCAGAGTCTAGCCCAAACTACAAGCAGCCGAAGCCAAAAAGCAGTAAACAACGTGTTTGGAACTGGGTAAGAATATTGATTCTCTCTCTTGTACCTGATTGATTTCCTGAAAAAAAAAAACCAAGAAGTGAGAGGAAGGGGGATTTTTGCTCTACCCTCCTACAGATGGAAGGAGTGAATTAAATTTTTATGGGGGAAAGAAACATACTGAAATGAATGACTTAAATCTGGATAAGTGTGAAATTGGTAGAATAAGTTAAGATTTTCTTGGCAAAAGATTATTGATGAAAATAGAAGGCAATTGCCTGTTTTGAAAACTGAAAAATGAACTGGTGCGAGAGCTATAAAATTTAGAAAAAAATTGACCTCCCTGGATTATAAATATTTATTGAACTGTGACTTTAAAGCTGTTTGCAGAGAAAGGAAAACTTTGATTTTTGGCTATTATAGAGCATCAGAGGTCTGCAGAAAAAACATATCAAGAAAAAACAAATACTTTCCAGGAGGAAATGTATGCTATGCTACAACTAATACAAATGACAATCACCTCAAACCACAAGGAAATTAAAAATAACTTTGAAAATGTAAACGAACATATCTTCAATTTAACTTCACAACAAACAAACTCTCAGAAAATAAAAAGAGAGAGAGCGATCAAGTAAAGCAGATAATTGAGCATAAATTAGAGGAAAGAGATTTAAAGATGGAATTTAATAATGGAATTAAATTATGATTTAACCCAGATGGAGGAAAACTTGCAGGAAATATTGGACATGGAAAAGACAACCTACACTTTAAAATGGCAAAATAAGTCTAAGGACAAGAAAAAAGATTTGACAAAATGGATTACAGAGCTGTTAGAAGAACCATGAGAACTTGAGAGACAAAAAATGATAAGAGAAACTAAGCGAGAAGAAAGAAAAGATTTTCAAGGAATATGATGGGGTGAAACACTCCCATAAAAACATCTTACTTGACTCATTTCTTGTACCTATAACAATATCTACAAAGCTATGGGAAGACCTTTTGGTCTAGCGGAGTATACTGATTAGGAAAGATGTTTGGCAAAAAAAACAACCTAAAGTTAGAATTAAGAAATTAGATGATGGGGCTTATCAGATGGAATATTCAAAGATTAAGCACTTGTTCGAATATGGTTAAAAAAAATAAAATTCTGGATATAAATGAATTTTAGTTTGGGATAGGCTCCTCAAGCAACATAGTATTAATGTTTTAGATACTTAAGTATAATGGATTTTGAGAAAGTTTTAATTAATAAGAATGTTTTGTATAGTTTTAAAAGATTACCTGTGGATTTATTAGATGGAATACTTAAAGATTAAATATTGGTTTGAATATGCTTAAAAAGAATAGAAAATCTTTTGGATATAAATGTATTTTAGCTTAAGAGCGACATGTTTTTCAAGTAGTATATTATTTCTTTCTTTCTTTTCTTCTCTTTTTTGTTTTTGTTTTAAGATATGAGAAATGTAAAAGTGTTGGGATGGCTTGTATGAGGAAAAAGACTTAAATACTTAAGTGTAATTAATTCTAAGAAAATCTTAACACGTAAAAATGTTTTTTGAACATTGTGGGGAAAACAAATTTAAATGAGAACCTTAAAAACAGGATCTATGACAAGGTGATTGATGATTAATTAGAAAAGAAGCTCCATATTGATGTGGTTGCTTCTTGTAGAAATACTAGAAAAATGTCTATATTTAATTGTTGTCTACTAAAATTACTAAGAAATATACTAATTTAAGTTTGATAAAAGAGAAAATTATTGGAAGAAGAGAAAATCAAGGAAAGCTACTATATGGAGTATGGAATTATAGAAACTAATTGTTTCTGATTGTTTGTAAATATAAACCCAGACAACACGCTGTTTACCAAATATTAATGGTGATTGTGTTAAAAAAATCAATAAAATATATTAAAAATATGCTTATTTACAACTTTTGGCAATAAAAAAATAAATTAACTTGTTTGCTTGGAAAGATTGACTATTACATTTGTTAGTAACTGGAAACCTCTTATGAACCTTTTGCTGAAGAAAGAAGAAAAAATGAATTGATGGTTTAAAAACTTTGATGTAACCTTAGAGAGAGAAGATAAAATATAAATATAATTGCTGTTAAAAAAATGAACTAATCTGCAAAACAGATGCTTCCTTTTCTATTGAACACTCTTTTTAGATATGTGAAAAAAATCAAAACTCCTCCATAGCGCCTTCAAGAAATATTCAGGCACTATGTAAAGATAAGAGCCTTGATTAAAAACTAAAAGCTTATGCAAATTAAGAATTCTCAAATGCCAATTTTACCATAAATATTCATTGTGGCACAGAAATGATGCAAATTAATTATTTTACTTCAAAACTTCTGCATGCATAGACTGGTCCAGTAAAAGACATTTCACATTTTGTATGTCTCATTCCTTGAGATCAATGCTGCAACATTGTTTTATATAAATATTATGTATAACTCCAAGGGGATAATGTAAATGAAAAAGATTTAAAAATTGAAATATATTAATATCTTACAGTCATGTGTTTCCTCATGTGTTTTAGAAAAGTATTCCTTATTGGCATCATTTTCCCACAAGTGCCATAGATGCTAGTTTCTCATCTTTTGTTGCATAAGGCATGTTTTGCATAAACATTATAATTAATCAACATAGTTAAATAAAACATGAACACCAGCAACAAGGCAATAGTAACTTTTGTAACTTGTAAAATAAGGTTCTTTATTTTTTGTAAGTTTGTAGAGAGAAAAATAATTGTCCAATGATTGTTATCTTGACATAAATGCACAATCCTCAAACTTTGTTTTATTTTATTATTTATTACAATTCTTTTTCCATTCATAAAAATAAAAGAAAATAATTTGATAAATAAGTAGCATTTGTAATAAATAATTTATCTTCATATTTATATTTTCCCATGTTTCAATGCTTGCTATATATTATATTTCTGTTGTCTTCAGAAAATGTAGGAACTCAGAAGGTGGATAGTATGATTATCAAGAAATCCCTTCTAAAGGGAGAACAAACTGATCCTTCAAGGAGTTTCTGAAAAGTCATCCACCATGTTGAAATGGCATTTCTCCATCCATGAATTCCATTGGCATAGGAATATGTCCAGTGGTGGGATTCAAATATGTGAACAACAGGTTCTCTGTGTGGATGCCGCTTCCGGAAGTCCATTCTGGGCCTGGGCAACAAAAAATTAGCTAGCGGTTCTACCGAAGAGGTATGAACTGGCTGAATCCCACCACTGAATATGTCAAACATTTTTAAAACCTCTTCAGGGCACTTAACAAGAACCACTACTGGGACTGACCCTGCAGATGTTCACTGTCAATACTTGGAGAGCAATGATAACAAATAATGTAGAGCTATCATGCTTTTTTTCATCCATGTGCTCAATGTGCCACATATAAAAACCAAAAGTGGGTTTGCATGTATTTTAACTGTGAATTGAGTGCTTAGAGTCCAAGGTTTTTTAGAAATAATGTAATACTATGCATGCAGCATTTAAGTAAAAATTGTTCATTATTTCAACCCTTTAATTTCCATTTTGACTCTCTTGTTTCTATTAAGCAGCTACTGCATTTCATATTCAAAACATTCAAAATATTCTAACTTTGCTTAATATTTAGTTTAGCAAATATTCAAATACAGCCATTAGCTACAAGATGCATATGTGTCTCATAGGTATAGTTTTATACAAACTGCTGTTCCATTAATATTATTTGTTGTGTGCCACAAATATTACAATAATAAAGAAAAACACCATGTCAGAGGAATCATTTCCAGCAGGAATGCAATATACAGTACATGATCTCTTTCAGTTTGAAAGGGAAAAAATGAGAATTAAAATGCTTGATTTATCTGGTGTTGCTTTTAACAAGCTAGGGGATTAGAAGAAGCCACTATGCTTGGTAAACTATTTTTCATAAAATCATAGTACCAAAAATTGATTCAGTCATCTCTTCTTTGTATGAAATATATCATATAGCTTTCCTTTAATTCAACCATAGTTGGCTACTTAGAAATTCTGAGGAAATGCTGATATCAGTGCACTTTGTAACTGCCTTGGAATATGAATTGGGTGTATTCTTATAGCACTGAGGTATGTTAAAGCCAGCCATCCTGTCCAATTTCTCCCTGCACAGGGAAGAATTTCCATTCCAAATATAGCTGTATTAAAAATGATGGCATTGGCAAGATTTATTTATTTATTCATCCATTCACCATTTATTCTTCAAAATATAGTCTGTCCACTTCCAAAATGATTCTAGATCAGTGTCCCCCAACTGTTTGAGCACCAGGGATCAGTTCAATGGAGAGAGGTTTTCCCGTGGACCGGAAGAGGCATGGTTTCGTGTACTGCCTGCATCTCGCCGATGGGGCTTTGCTTGCTTGCGCGGCCTGGTTTTTGGCATGCCATTGACCAGTGCTGGTCCATGGACCGGGGGTTGTGGACCCCTGTTCTAGATAGTTTCTAAATTAAAAACACAGAGAAAACAATACATACAAGAAAAGAATAGTGGTTGGCTCTGAAGTAACAAATAAAAAATATCAGTCAGCCCATCCCTCAACTTAAAGGGACCCCACTAACCCAAGACTTGGGAGAAAAGCAGGCTTTTAAAGGCTTTTTTTAATGGTAGATAGAAAGATGTCATCATTATCTCCAGAGGGATATTGTTTCAGAGGGCAGGTAGAGCAGGAGAGAAGGCTTACTTCTTGGTCCCACTAGACTGGGTGATACTTCCTAAAGGCTGAGACCCAACCAAACAACTCTGTGGATTCCTAGTGGGCAGCAGATGCTATGTCCCTAAGATAATTAGGCCTTACTTATGCCAAGATGATCTTTTCTGCCCTTTCTGCTTTTCATTTTCTATTTATTTGTCATTCAGCTATAATAACTTCTCAAGTGACAGGAGGAAGAGATGGGAAAAAGTATGTAAAAAATTCCTTATTCTATATCATCATTGAAAAAAGCATCATCAGCTGCTGTTGACTCCAACGACCCTAAATATAATTTATGAGGTTTATAAGAACAACTATGAATGAGGTTCCAGTGATGATATCAGAAGTAGAACAGGTCCAGATCTGGACTTGCCCCATATCTATATAGAAGATAATGGGATCTGTTCTACCTCATCTGTTGAACAAGCTTAGAAGCAGCCAGTGAGAAGCTCAATTTTAGATGATGATGTCCAATTATTAGAAGAGATATTTCAGTTTACATGAATAACTTTATGATTGGGTTTATGCATTCTCCTGAGCGATTATTGATTTTAATTGTATTTTATGGAATAAAAGCTAATTGGATGGTCTTATGCACAGAATAAAGTCAAAAATCATATTATATTCATATTATTAATGAACAAGTATTTTACAAGTTTTGTAAAATAAATATTTATACTTATTTTTCAAGTAAACATAGTTAGGTCAAGGCACCATCAATATGTAGTAGGCTGATGCATTGCTGAATTAAGGGTGCACTTTATAACCATGAACTCCCATGTTCAAATTTTAATTCAACTGCTTCTATAAACCCCATATCTGTTAACAATATCAGTTTATCACCAAAATATTATCAGGGTTTCTAATGCTATATATCTAAATTTAAAGCAGAAGACATTGTTTTGACTTGTTCTCTAAGTTAAATAAAATTAAAATATATTATTATATATTATAAAATATATTATATTGCATTATTGCTTCTACAGACACAACTTTTCCTGAATTTTCTCCTCCTGCTGCTCCTCTTCCTCCTTCCAGTTATTCAGGTGTTTTATCTGGATTTGACATGTTTGTCAAGCCTTCAGTTCCTTTTATTAGCATTATTATTATTAAAAATGTGAGGGAAATATTTTCCTGGAATGAGCAAAGGCAAATAAGGAGCCAATATTCCTCAGGGAGACATTTCCATCAGAAACAGAAATATGTGAGAAACAAAATTAATAATTCATTTGGCACAGAGATCAGCTGTGAAGTAAAGCAAACTATTTGCTGTTTGTAACAAACATTCCTTCTTTGAACTCAAGTGAATTATTTTCTTGTTTCTTCTTTGTTCTTGATTTTTCTCATGTAATTGCAGCTCTTGATTCATGCTTAGTACTGTCTGTGCTCTATAAATCTTTCTTCTTCTAAATTGCCTTATGTCTTTTCATTCTAAATAGAAGGAAGAACTTATTTTGGTATTTTATCAGGATATTCTTAATGCAAGTCAGGAAGAACTATCTCAGTGGTGGCGAACCTATGGCACGCGTGCCAGAGGCGGCACTCAGAGCCTTCTCTGTGGGCACTTCTCTGAACTGCTGGTGGCGGGCTGCAGAGCCCCAGAGTGCGCCGGTTGAGGGGCCGGCAGGCTGTGGCTGCTGACAGACACTGTCGGCCCCCATGCGCTTGCTGGCCTCTGTGTGCGGGGGCCGATGGTGTCAGGCAGCAGCTGCTCCGGCCCCTGCCTCGCCTTGCCCCATGGCAATGGTACCCCCACCCTGCCTCGCCTTGCCTCGCCTCACCCCGCAGGATGAGCCTCCTTCCCACCACCCCACCTGCCAGAGACCCCCTGGATCTCCCCCAACCCTGCCCAGCCCCCACAGGCATCCCTCCCCATGAGCAACATCGAGGTGACCACGCCCACCTTGGCCACACCCACCCAGCCTGCCATGACTACCGCAGACATGCCCACCCGAGGGGCACGCCCACCTGGCACCCGGCGATAAATAAGTGGGTTTTGGATTGCAGTTTGGGCACTCGGTCTCTAAAAGGTTCGCCATCACTGAACTATCTAATCAAATAATATAGCAATGTTCAATAGCTATATGGAATCTGTCTTTACTGTAGTGAATCTCACAGGTAACAAAAAAAGTTTCATGAAAACAGTTCAATTCCTGGTTTCTACATTTTCTGCCTATAGTGTGTTGGGTTATCTTTTATCATGATTAGGAAAATAAAGGCTATCTAGCTTTTTCTCTCTCTTTATTAATCCCATCTCCTTTTGTGCTGGAATTTGCTTAAGTGGTATTATTGGTCCCAACATGAATAATGCCTAACTGCTCCCTTTTAAATAATATTTGGAACTGGAATTTGAAACCAAGATTATTCAGTAAACAATGACTGAATTTACAGAATATGCTAAATGTAACTGTGGATTCTAGGCTAATTCCACTCCACCCCCAGGTTCTGCCATTCCTGTTACTACATCCAGGAATAGTGAGACTAGCTATTTGGGCCTTGGCGTGATCAGCAAGTCTATTCTTATTCTCTTTTTATGAGATTTCCAAACATTCATCAAAAATTAGTTATAATATTCAAGAAATTGCATTTGCCTACAAATCATTATACAAGCAAATCAGAAGTTTAAAACTTCTGGCACATTAAACAAGGTCAGGTAAACTGTAGTCATATTTTAAGCCTACAAGAAGTGGCTTTGGTTGAGTTTTTTTTTTTTACTATGTTTCAACAGTCATTTGTTACTGAAACAGATGGAGCCACATAAAGTGGAATAAATAAATAAATAAATAACATCAGAATTAAATCTGATATTTTATGAAAAGAAATAAAGAAAAGGATGTGTAAGGTATAATACAAAATGAATTATGTAAACTGAAGTGAAATATTTATTTGAATATGTTGCCTTAGGCAACTGTTCAATCTGTCACTTTCAAAGTGTGGATTATTCAATAATTATAAATAAAAAGCAAACTGTATATGATTTGTATCATGTATCAGCTATGAAGTCTATCTTGTTCATATTGTAATAGAGCTCTCTTACCCATACTGCCTGATCCTCTGCATCTATTTAACATCCAGTTTATTTGATTCAGTCATATTAAAAATCCAGTTAAATTTGAAATGTGAAGGGCAGTTGGGAGTATTATTGAACATTTGAGCTCATTCATTTAATAGAAGCATGCACAGGAGAAGTCTCCTTGTGTACAAACAGGCATTTTTATATCTTGATTACTCATTAAGTATTTGGGGAGGTAATAAAAGCAGAAACCTTACGTAGGTAGTCCTCAATTTACAATCACAATGGAGCCCAGAATTTCAGTTATAAGTCATTTGTGCTCATAAATTGAGGTACATATGACCAGACTTGATTATAAGACCATTTTCATAATGGTCATAAAGAAGTCACCACTGTTGTAAAGCAAATCAATTCAAACTAGCAAAAACTGTCACAAATCATGATTGTGTGGCCATGGGACACTGTGACCAGTTATAGATGCAGGCTGATTGCTAAGTGACCAAAATACAATCATGTAATAATGTGGGGCAGTCGTAACTTTGAGGATGTGTCATAAGTAGCTTTTTAAAAATTCATCGTAACTTCGAACAGTTGTTAATTGACGGGTTGTAAGTCAAGAATTACCTGTAAATCATATGAAATTCTACTACATAACAAATTTAGACTCTAAAAGTCATATTTTAATCTGATATACTGTATAGTGCACACATTATTTACAGGATTTTTCCAATATAACGTTTATTGTTTATATTTTTGTTTTTCCTCTTATTGATTTTAATTGTGCCAATCAAATATTTTTACAGCTTAATGGAGGTTTGTCCTGACAAGAAATTCAACATAAAATGTCTTAGCCTCTATTATTTATTTATTTATCCAATGTATGTGCGCAATAGATTGCATCCTAGAGAGGATGAAAAAAAGTGGGGGAAAAACTTGTATTGATTTGACAATGAAATATATAAGCAAAATATCTACTTTATATTGTTCTCGATTTGTATTCTGAGCATGTGATGGTAACAGTCACCTTGCAGCAAAGTTCTTTCAGGAAATTATACATAAATTGAAGGGAATAAATAAAATAGAATAATTTGGACAGGACTGGCTTTTCTGCAGGCAAAGTGGCAAATTTAATAAATTCATTTCCAGCATCTGTCTGATTTGATAAGGAGTAATAGCTGCAGTGGGCACCTGATACCGATTGGCACAGCTAAAGCTGTTAAAGCTTTTCATATATGTGTACATATATATTCAAAACTAGTATTTTTATTCTTTTTTTTATTTTAAAGCCATTTAATAACCAGATTCATCAGCAGGGGGAAGGATAATTACTGATGATTAATTCATTCTTAGATTGAGGAAAAATTCTATCCTGCTTCTGAGATACACTAGGTGAATTTTTTAATGAAGATCGGTAGTGACTTAAGCCAGAAGAACATTAAACTTTGGGAAAGCAATTATTAGTGTCATCATAATTTAAACTATGGCAAGCGAGTAGAATAATGATCATACTCCTACTATAGTAGGGAGCTTTGTAAATTTGCGAGGATCAAGGAGGTAAAAAGTTCAGGTTTAAAATAGTAATAAACATAAAATCAAAGAACTTTGTATCAAAAATATTACATCTCATATTTCAAAATGGTAGTATAAATTTTAGCTTCTCCCAAGTGGCTGGGGCCTAGCCATTTCCATCTATTGCCTTCTCCCATGCACTTTAATTGAAGAATAGAAAACCAGGAATCCATCTTTTCCATGGATTTTGCAAAGAGAGATATGATGTTTATCAGTCTACCTTCTTAGCCAGCTTATAATTACAAAGGATGCATGAATATCACATGCCAATTTCTCTGAAATTAATTTTTGTATTGAAAGTTTTTTTAAAAAAGAAAAACTGCTAAAGCAGGAGGATTTTATAGGCTATGCTAAGCTGCGGTTGCCTCATTATTTTGGGCCTTAGCAGATTATCTATCTCTCTATCTATCTGTCTATTAGAAATCATGTGCCATGTAAACATTGACTTTCTTGGCAATAGGTTAGCTAGCTAGAACATCAGAAGCAACCCATTTGCCTAGATTCAGAAGCATGATATGGATCCAGTGCATATATGAAATATGTCACAGTGCCACATTTAAAAAGCTGATTATTAAGAAGGATATTACAATGAACAATTACTTTCTAAACATCTGAAAATCCTTTATAAACTTTTTTTCTGAAAAGGGATAAGAATAAACTGCTGATTTTGAGATTTATCAATTCAAAAGAGTTGTTGATGAGATGAAGGCAACTATGATATGCAAATACGCAAGGTGGAGATGGTAAATGGTTTGTAAATGCTGCAAAGATAAGAAGTCTTTAGGTACCTTTCTTGCTCTTGCTTTTTTATTATTCTTCACTTTTTCTTTTACCCTTTAATTTTTTTCTATTTTTTCTTTTAGGTTTCTGTAGTTTTTAAAGTCTTTATAAAATATAGTATTTAAAAAAAGAAATATTGATTAACAGATTCCTATCACTACAGGAAAAAACATGCTTTAATAACTATCATTTGTTAAACACGAAGTGTCAGTATACATATATTGAATTAAATCTAATTTCTGATAGAGTGAAACTTTCCAATAATTCTTAGAACAATGTCAACTAATAAATGCAATTAAACCTGGAGTAGCTATTTTAAAACCAGATATATCTTAGGAAAAGTACACAGTTTGTGTGTTAATTACAGGAAATGTTATTTTCCAAACTTTTCAATAGTATTATATTTCTAATGCAGATTCCCAAGCATATTCATATAAAGTTTGTTACCAAAGAGAGAGAGAGAAAGAGAAAATGTGCATATGGCATTATTTTTTTAAAGCTATAATGTTTAGATGCATTACAGAATAATGGAATTGGAAGGGACCTTGTAGATCATCTAGTCCAACCCCCTGTTCAAGCAGGAGACCCTATACAATTTCTGACAAGTGGCTGTGCAGTCTCTTCTTGAAAGCCTCCAGTGATAAAGCACCTACAAGTTCTGGAGGCATTACCAGCATGGAGAGATCAGAATCTATTTGAAAAAAAAAACTTCAAGTTAAAACTGCTATATGTTTGTGTATTTTGTTTTGATTATTATGTGTATGTTCTTGGTGTCTGTTGCTTTAAGCAGAGACTTAACCAGTTTGTCTAGATCAGTGGTGGTGAACCTATGGCACGTGTGCCAGAGGCGGCACTCGGAGCCCTCTCTGTGGGCACATGTGGCGTTGCCCCAGCCCTGCCTCCCCCCGCAGCCCCCTCCTCACCAGCAGCCTCCTTGGAGGAGAGTCGCCCCCGGGTGCGGCCCGCACGGAGCAGCGCAGCCAAGGACATAGCCGGGCAGCAGGGACACAACTCCGCCCTCGCACCCCATAGTGTGCAGATGCTGCTGCAGGGTATGGGCGGAGGATGTGGCTGCCATGGTGCTGCAGAGCTGCCTGGGTGATCTGCTGCGGGCCATGGAGGCAGTGCATGTCCCTGCAGGTGGGTGGGGCAGGGGGCGGAGCAGGCAGGGTGGGAGGCGGAGCGGGGGCGGGGGGCGGTTTTTGAGCACTCGGTCTCTAAAAGGTTCGCCATCACTAGCCTAGATTTTTTATGAGAACTGAACAACAGCAACCAAATAGGGGAGATTTACTGACATTCACTAATTCACTAAAAATTCTGAAGATGTCAGATATTGGCCTGCTGATTGCCTCTGGCTCTGGTAGTGTAACTGAAATCACTATATACTAATAAATGTTATGACCGAGTGGTTATTGAATATTTGTGGAACCCAATGTATGAAATTAATTGTTTCACTTTGATAACTGTGTTATCGTTAACTAAGCAGATATTGCAGCAAATCAAAATTAATGGAGATAGAGTTCATGCCAATATTCATGCCAAGGCTATTTGAGGATATCTTAATTAAAAACAATTTTCTTATATGATTTGGTATATAAATACTGCTTGACTTCTACTTGATTAAGAAAGATTTTGAGAACTAGAGTGCTGTAACAGCTGAAATTTCATAGAAGTGATTAAACATGAATTATGATGTGACAACATAAGCTCCATCCTTATATATTTGTGAGTAGGACCAATATTTAAAGACAAAAGGGATAGTGATCAGTAGATTTGATCAAGTGGGCACACATCTCTGTCACGTCATGGATCTTTGCACCTGGGAGATAGTACATTTCCCTAGATATCATGTGTGGCCTGAAATTGACAACTTTGTTCCATCCTGCAGTGAGTCATCCATTACCACTTCCTTTTTCTCTTTGGGATAACTACGGTATTGCATTCTTCAGTTCCATCACAGAAGTGTCTTCTTGTCTTCTTCCAGTCCCTGGAACCCTGGGTGAAAACATTTCTCCAGAAGCTATGAGTAATCTATCAGAGAGAGGATCTGAACTTGATTGTACATTTCCAATGACAGGACACAACTCTTGGTGCTTTGAGTTACATGTTGTCAACCATCTTCCTGTTTTTTTCTAGTAGATTCTTTCTTCCTGCAGACATTGTTTTTCCTAATGAGTCTTAGTGTGGTGAGAATAACTTTCAGACTCTCTTTAACCTCCTTCAACACAATGAGCTTGTACTTAGTGCAGGTTAGTTAGTGTCCTTCTGGGAACAAATATGGCATATATCAGTGGTGGTGAACCTATGGCACGGGTGCCAGAGGCGGCACTCAGAGCCCTCTCTGTGGGCACGCGTGCCGTCGCCCCAGTCCTAGGCCTTCAGCTGGGTTTTATAAAACCTTTTCGCTTTAGGCCTCCGCCGCCATGTGCAAAAAAAAAAAAAATCAATCAGTCAATTTCAACTTCTCATGGGGAAAAAAAAGATCTTGCAAAGTTGGAATTGATTGATTGAACTTTTTAGTCCCACCCAGTCTGCCGTTACCACCGCAGCCACGTCCACCCAATGGGCCACACCCACCCAATGGGCCACACCCACCCAGCACCCGACGATGCATAAGTGGGTTTTGGGTTGCAGTTTGGGCACTCGGTCTCTAAAAGGTTCACCATCACTGGCATATATCTTGCATATCACCATGATATTTGCAACCATGATGGAATGTAGTAAGAAGGTGGATTCCCAGGAGGGAGAAGTACGTTCCTGACAATGGCCCCACACTAAAGTTCCCAGAGTATAGGCTTCATGTGGGTAGTAGTTTGCTTTACTTTGGCAATATTCTGTCTATAGATCTAGAAAAATAAAATAATAAAGAAAGAAATCTACTACATGTGCTTCTTGATTTTGGGGGCCTGACAACTATCTTGCCCATATGTCCTGAAATGTAGACCACTTCAGACAGCTCCTTGTTTTGTATACTACCTTGAATAGAATCCCCTGGAAAAAAGGAAAATAAAAATAAATAACAATGGAAGCAAAACAAATTTGTCCTATATGTTTTAAAAAAAAGGAAACAAAGAAATAAAAATTGGGATTAAAAACAAACATGTTCTCTTCATTTCCCATAATTCTCTAGGCATCTACAAATTACATCAATGAATTTAAAATATTAAATATAGTTTATATTTATAGTTTAAATATAGTTTACTAAATAAAAGTATATGCATTTATTTTAGTCACACTAGTTCAGTCACTTTTGAAAAGGGATTCGGAGTTACTAAGATACTTAAGACATAAATAAAATAGCAACAAATTACTTGGTGTATTTGAATAACTCCCAAAGTTACTCTAATCCTTCATGATCCAAAATATCATTTTAAATCAATGAGGAAGTCTATTGTAAGTGAAGAAAGGTATGATGGTAATAGATTGAAGACAGAGGTAAATAAAGCAATAAAATATCAAACATATTTGAAGATTTCAAGTTTATACAGTGGGTAATGATATTCTCAAATGATGTGAATGAAATCTATATAATATGGAAGTCTTGGAATATTTTCATTATATTTATATTTTATAATGCCATTTTATAAAATGAAAAGACTTACTTATGCCATTATAAGTAAATGAGCAGATCACATTGCAAAATCTAGGTAAGGGGAAAGACACAGGATTACATAGGCATAAGAAAGATAAAATATCCATTTATATTGTGGTTAGTTATATATAAGGAAACATCTGTTTTAAGAGAAAATGAAAGGAAGGAAGGAAGGATTGCCTAGGAAGATTTTTATACTAGAACAAGAGCTGTTGTAATAAGCTAACACATTCCATTCTATTGATAAATATTGGCTAAATCTTTAAACTAAAACCCTGTAAAAAGAGAGACAGACAAGAAGTCCATTGCAGTCAGTGTTACTTGACAACCTTGAATTGGATAAATATATTTTCTTTGACTTCTACTAATTATCTAGCATGATTTATCAGGTTTGTTGCTGAAAGGAATGAGAAAAGTTTGGGAGAGAGAGCTGTTATTCATGAAGTCTCTCTTCCAACAGGTCCTCTGGAATACCTGTGTTTTTTCTTGCCTTGGATGAAGTGTTGCTGCTACTAAGACAGCTAGGTAAATACACCTATGACTTACGACCTCAACTGAGCCCAGAATTTATGTTGCTAAATGAAAAAATTGTTAAGTGAGTTATGCTTCATTTTACGACATCTGGCCTCATTTATTAAATGAACTATTGGAGTTGTTAAATTAGTAACATAGTTGTTAAGTGAATCTGGCTTGCCCATTGACTTTGCTTGTCAGAACATGACCCAGGGATACTGCAACTGTCATAAATATGAAACAGTTGTCAAGCATCCAAATAAAAATCACATGACCATGGGGATGCTGCAATGGTCAGAAGTGTGAAAAATTGTCCTATGTCACTTCGTTCAGTGCCATTGTAACTTCAAATGGTCACTAAAGGAACTGTTGTAAGTTGAGGACTACCTGTATTTACAAAGGGGAAATAAAAATGTTCTGGAGATCAGAGGACTTGGGTGATGGATGGATAATTAGAAATTTTTCTCTGAAATCAGGTGTGACTATAAATACTAGAGATTTATTCAGTAGCTTTATAGTGTTCAATTTTTCAGCTTCTCACTTCTGATAAACATATGAACAATCTTTGCTACCACATCTTTCACGCCATTTCATCACTAGTGTTGAATCAGCTGCCTAGTGCATGTCTCCTTCTCTCTTGCCACACCATGTGTGTCCTGATATTGTGCACTCGGTAAAGATGATAACTAACCCAGAGAGACAGTTCTATTGATAAAATTCCTAAATTTAATAAAGATTCAAGTAGTATGAAGGTAGGATGAAGCAGAATGTTATGAAAATACATTCTCATGCTTTTGTTCTCATATATAACAAATAGATATAAAACATTGTTTTGCTTACTAATTTACTTTTCCTCAGAAGATTCTTCAGCACATGGGTTAAATACAGTGGTGGGATTCAAATATGTGAACAACCGGTTCTCTGTGTGGATGCCACTTCCGGAAGTCCATTCTGGGCCTGGGCAACAAAACATTAGCTACCGGTTCTGCTGAAGTGGTGCGAACTGGCTGAATCCCATCACTGGTTAAATACTATCATGTAGAATGGCAAAATTTAAAAAAGGTTAAAATGATGACATGCTACTATGTATAAGACTGCAGCCTTATGACAGGGAAAAGTTTCCACATGGAAAAGGAGAAAGGGTTCTCTTCCTTATCCCTAAGGAAAATATTACTTACCTTCCTGATGTTGGACCTTCAGCTTGGTCAGATGACATGACATGGAATCATACCTCACTGGGGCAAAATAAATGAAAATCTCTGTTTAAACACTTGTAAAATATCCAACAGTAGGGATCACTCAATGTCCAGAAATAAATTGTTGTTGCCTAGGGTGAGCTAGGGATGTTTCAGTTTTGATGTATACCAACATAGCATGTTCCTCTCAAACTTTTTTTTTATTTTTACCACTATTCAACAATATCATTCGTTAAAAATTGATTTAGTTCACTGCTAATCAGATAAACTTTGATAAGTTCTTTACTCATGGGATTAAATATGTTTATTTTCATAGCTACATATACTTGGATAATGAATAACCATCTGATACTCAGAATAATTTCCTGAACATAAGGAAGTGAGTTAGGTAAACCAGCCAAGATTCTATTTAAATGTGATATTTGAATGCAATAAGATTCAATTTGATCCAACTGACATTTGTTTGATAAAAGATTTAACCACAGGCTGCTTCATTTTTTATTTTTTTTTGGCAGAATGGTATGTAAACAGCATGGAAGCTATAACATTTAGAGAATATAAATCCTAACTTCAAGGGTTACACCGGAGTAACATATTGAATTATTCTGACTACAATATTAAGAAGAGGGTAGGAGATCTTACATTCTTGAATCTAAAACATATATAGAGGTTGTACTGAACCAATTAAGATAGTATCTTATGCCATCTTAAAAATAAAAACTCTTAAAAACTATAAGCTATTACTGAATATCATAATCTACACCCTTTATGGTTTATTTTGCATAGTTGGAAGGTTGATGGCATGGCTCATAGGCAATAAATTTATTTTTGTCTGGGAATGACAGATTTATTTATAATTATGTTACTAGGGCTACCCAGCTCCTTGGTAATTGGGCAATATACAAAATTAAAAACCAAAGATATAAAATAACAAGCACAACAGAAAAGGAAGGATAATCAGAATTCACTATGTACTGAATGGTAAATCAACCTTCACTGAAACTTCTCATTTATGACCACTGAATCCAGCCCTAGGCCAGAACCTTGGGAAAGGCCAGATCTTTAGGGCTTGTTAGAACCTAACATATTCGAGTTAGCTCCTCCCAGAGATTTGAATGGCCCCAGTCATGTTAATCTCTGGGAGAACCATAACATGAGTAGAGCACATATTAGGGAATGAGAACCGTAACCCAAGTAGAGCACATATTAGGAAATTCATTGTGGCAATAAGAGCAGAAAAACATAATTATTTTTCTGCTGTTACTACATTCACATATAGCTGGTGATTGGCCCTTTTGAAACTGTTTCCTGATGGGGAGAAAAGGGCCACAAGAATATTTAGAGGGCCACTGTGAGAAACAGATCAGGCATCTGATGGGTAAAGTTGCTGCAAAAACTTTGCCTATTTCCCAAACTTCTTTTTTAGGAAAAGTTGTTTAGGGAAAGTTGCAGCTTCAGGAGGTCCTAGAGGAAACAAATTATCTGGACCCTTTGCAGACTGCAACATAACAGTCAGACAGCATTGATCACACTTGTTACTGATCTCTCTAGTAGAGTGGAGATGAATCCCACCAGTGGTGGGATTCAGCCGGTTTGCACCACTTCAGTAGAACCGGTAGCTAATTTTTTGTTGCCCAGGCCCAGAATGGACTTCTGGAAGCGGCATCCACACAGAGAACTGGTTGTTCACATATTTGAATCCCACCACTGGGTTCAACCATCCTGAAACTCCTTGATCTCTCAGTGCCTTTCATATGGCATCCTTCTAGATTGTTGGGACTGAGTGTTGGTGGCATAATGTCACAACTATGCTCCTTCAGTTCAGTCACAGTCTTTGCAAAGCCAGAAAGTCCAAATTGCAAAGCCAGAAAGTCCAAAACAATGCCAAAGAACCAAATTTAATGTTCTGCTTCAGAACTCCTTAGGAGTTACATTCAAAGCTTAGTTCAGTTTTATTAAATACATACTTACATAGTGCCCATCATAATATGCCCTTTTAAGACAAGCAATATTATATAAAGCATAAAATAAAACTGAAGTATGGTAAGAAGAAAAAAACAAGGACAAAGAAGAAGAAAAAAGGAAATCTAACTAAAATCAAGGTTACAGCACTTCTCCACACCCTTATATCCTTATACTTCTTTTTAAAAAAATTACTTTATTCTAAGTGTATTTTACACCAAAGTGTAGTTGGTGGATTTTGTATTTCTGAAAAACAATTGACAGATTACATAGAGGTGGACTCTGCCCAGCTCTAATATAAACAAAACTGAATTAAGTAGATCAATGATCTGATTCATTGTGAGGCAATTTAAGATTTAGAGTCCTTTCTTTTGCCCTTCAGATGTAAACCTGTCTTTGACCTATCAATGAGCCTGAGGGAGGAGAAGGAGAAACTTAAGCTTAAGTAGGGCAAGAGATGAGTTAAATTATTTTGTAATTGTTCATCTAGAACTCCTCCGGCTGGCTGCTTCTTTTGACAGGAAGATTTGGGGAATGGGTGAGTGGTGAAATATGATAAACTGCTTGTTAAATTAATTCTATCCTTATTTATTACCCTATTTTATCAGTGTTGGAATAACATATTGATCAATTGTTCTTCTTACTTGGAAGCTCATCATTATACAACTTTCTTTTATAGGTCTGCCAGTTTCTAAGGAGGCTTGGATGTATAAATGGGCACTGATGAAAGTAAGGGACATTTGGTTCCTACATGAGTCAGTTTACTGGACATGTGGGAGGGGTGACAATAGTGAGGTGGACAGGTTTGCATTATTTTAGTCAATAAATGCAAAAGGGGATTGCAAAAAGTTTTCAAAGAATCTGTCTGAATGGGCAAGAGTGTGACAAATGCAATTTAATTTTAATTTTAAATTCAGTACCTAAAGGCAAAAATATCCACTTCATATGAAGCAAAGATACTACTTCAAGTTAAAAAGATCTTGGCCATAGCTCAGTGAAAATGTTACTTCATTGTACATTAACACTGAAAAGACAAATTATTTACTAGAGGTCATTAGAAAACATGATTATCAACCAAACTCTCAGTATTGAAATGCAATACAGTAATAACTTTTTTTAGTACTGTGTACAGTGTCTTTGAAATTATGCTGTAAAGCATTGAAAGATGCAGTGTTGAGAGTCTGAAGAGAGTCACAGTTCATTCTGGTGAAAGTGTTTTTATTACTGAAAAAACAGTGTGAATATAGTATCTCAGTACAGTGTTTGGTATTGTACCTCTCATACTGTGTAGCTGTATATCTCTGGATTTCTTCTTGTGTTTCTGGGCATCATGGCAATTTAGCATTTTGTTGCTTCTCTGGAGAATGAACACTTTCCCAGGGAACCCAGGCAATATTCCCAGGGGATGATAGGATTTTATTTTTGTGACCTTTTTTTCCCCTTGGTATAGCCTATGTTTGTTCTATCTCAAATGCTACCTAAGGTACCTTACTGGTCATTTTAAGTATACTTGCCTCTTGAATCAAGTAACAAGAGGTTCCTCACAGTTCTATCTATTTCACACTCATGGATTAGGCCTGGTTAATTAACTAAGTGGGAAGATGGATTCTTCCTCCTTTTGTATGCAACCTTCCCAGTCAGTTTCCATCATTGGCTAGATGGTAGAGCCAGTATCTAAACTAAAATGATAAGTTCTTTCAGTTTTCAGTTTCCCTTGCCATCATTCTCCATTACCAGTAGATAATAATCAACCTTCTGAATAGTTAACTTGGTTTACTCATGATGCTGTGTTAATTATAGGAATTAACGATAGGAATTCTGATTGTGCTGGCCTATCCACTGCTCATTTAATCCATGCTACCATTTATTCTATCATGGCTAAAGATACATACAATATTTGCATACATGGTAAGGAAGGAGATCAAGGAAATCTCTCAATTTCCTTCCCTACTTAAATTTTTTGAACTGCTCATGAAAGCTACTGTTGCTTAGTTCTTCTTTGTTAGGGTATCTGTTACTCCATTTATCATATATACTTAGAGTTATCACTTATACTTGACTCTTCCATCTTTAATATTTCCAATTATTTATTTAGCATTAATTAATATCATTAATGTTATTAATTAGTTCAAAATATCAAATACCACATTTTTTTAAAAAAAAAGAACTGAAATATATTATAATTCAAATTTTGTATAGATCTTTTCCCAATGTATTGTTTCAAGATGAATATAAAATAAATATTAAAGCAAAAAAGTAAAAACTAAATTTAGTTTTTCTTCCTCAAACTATTTATCTTACCTTTTACATCTATTCTAATTCCTGAGGGACAGTGATAATTCATTATAATGCATTTTTAGACACTGCTTTTGAGGGGGAAGTTCTCTTCTTTTGCAGATGCAATTTATTATTCGTGGCCAATAATGGAAATATGGAAGCAAAAGAGGAGAAAGAAAATTTGTGAGCCATTTCTTTCTACTCTGTGCACAGTAAAATGTCATACTGATGTGTTTTGTATTAGAAAATGCCTTTCTGAAGGCTATATATTATCAGAGTGCTTGCATGAGAGAATTCTGGAATGATAACAACAAAAAAGTACATTTGCTTTTTCCCCCAATTGTAAGAATTTATTCTTGCTGAAACTCAAGTAATAAACCTGTGGTAGAATATTGTTCTGTTTCTTTACAATCAATCACAAGGGGTTTAATTTGAAAAATATTACTGAGTTCTCTCCAGTAACTATCTCTGCAATAGGCTACAATTATTTCCATTTTACAAAATAAAAATTGCAAAGCAAATAATATGATCAACTGAAAGATATAACATATCTATTTCTGGACTATACTATTTCAATATACAGCATATGTGAATTTTAAATTATTTCTACTTTGGATAACTCTTTCTAAATAAGTTAGGGCAGTCTGTCAAAGTAAAATCAGTGATTGTACTTCTTATCTTGAAGTGCTCCTAGATATTAAGAAACTAAATATCTCCAGTAGGAGAAAATATATATGTAGCTCGGAGTTGAACTGTGGAGTCTTTGGTGCTCTTTGAGCTTGGATTTTGCTTACAGATGTTTCATTACTTGATTAGGTAGGATCACCAATTCACTGGTGTCATTTGCAAGCAAACAACTATACTCAGAGAACACCAAGGATTTCACAGACTAAATGTCTGCATCTAAATAAGATGTGTAGTTAGTCACTAGGAACAGTTGACAGTTTCCAAGACAGCCTTTTCTGAGATACAAGCAAGACCATTATCATAATTCAAAGCCAGATTATATGATCCTGAATAGGTGTGCCTATTGACAGTGGTAAAGCATCTTTTGGCCTACATAGCACATTATACTATCTGTGAATCAGTTATAGAGGAGGCAGGTATCTGAATTGTCTGTTTCTCTCATTGCTACCAAACTGTTACAGAAAAAGTTCAGGAAGCTTCTCAGCTGGTAATAAGTTAATGCATATTTGTACAAAACAGCTGGGCAAGAAGAGAAGAGAAGAGGATGGTGGATAGTTACAATGGCAATAGGGTGCCATTAGAAAAGTTGAAAGACCATGTTAAGGACAAATCACCACGGCTTAGGGACAGATCATATTATACATTAAGAATAAACAATAACCTGATGGCATGCGATCATTCAATCAGGCTATATTGAAAGTATAATCAATTTGGGATAATTGTTTTATGGTTCTTTAAAAATAAATATCAAATGTGATAAATATGGAAATTTAACTTATACATTTATTCTGTTATTACAACAGATTTTTTAAATTTGTTATTCCATGAGCATCAAAATTAAATTATACAGAAATTAGTGTAGAATAATTAATAGCAATAGGACATAGATTATGTACAACCCAATAGTGATTTACACAACTCTCTGGGCAGTTTACAATGTCAGCATATTGCTCCCAAAAATCTGGATTCTTATTTTACCAATCTTGAAGGATGGAAGGCTAAGTCAACCTTGAGCCCTTTCAGGATCAAACTCCAGATTGTGGGCAGAGTTTGCCTGAAATACTGCATTCTAACTATTGCACCACAATGCTATAGTCTTATACAGGAATTCTTCTTGTTGTTCTTGTTGTTATAATGCCAGTATTCTAAAATGAATACAGAGTGGGACATATATATAAGTAACAATCATCCATAAAGCTGTTTAAAAAAATAGTCCAAATTTTGCTAGTACAAGAAAATAAATAAGGCAAAAGAAGTTCAACCATTTTAACAAGATAACATCAAGGAAAATGATTGAAGTTAACCCTGCTAAATGAACAATTCCAAAACCAAAGTGTTGGCTTCAAGAAAAGCATGTCCCCAAGCAATCTTGTTTATAAGTCCTGGAATAAATGTAAACCAACCAACTACTAATATTGAGCGATGTGGCATTGTAGTGTTATATACAAAAGGTCTGGGAGATGTGCTGATTTCAGCTCAATGAATCAATGTTTTCTGTAGTAAAACTGTCTAAGGTTTGCCGAAATTTTTTTTATTTCTATTTATTAAGAATTTCACAAAAAAAAGTAAATCTAAATAAAAAAAATAGAAAAGAAACAAGAAAAAAGTGCAAGAAAAGAAAAACAAGAAAGAGACTAAAATTATGAATGTAGTAACTTCTGACCTTCTCTTCAACAGATATTAACAAACCAGTTGTCTTCCTTCCTTCTTAATTGTTCCAGAAATCCCTTCAATCCCTTATTTAATTCTCATCTTCTTCAATCATTAAATCCATCAAGAAGAAGTGCTTTTTTAAAACAGTGGAAAAGTCTTTTATGGATTTATTTTTAAAAGAAGAAAAAAGTGAAATGATGAAAAATCATAATTTTATGGAACCCCAGTTACCAAAGGCTGCCATAGATAATTACTATTAGAGAAATACACTTAGGCTAGTTGTAGTCTAAGAACTTTATATAATAACATAAATGGACCACAGGCTCTTTTGAAAGATTTTAATCCCAAGCAAATTATAGGGAACCACATGTAGGTCTATTCTGTGTTTTGTGGGTTTAGGTCAGGTATATTCAACAGCTGTCCCATGTCATGCTATCAGTTGCCAGAACTGAATCCCCACCCAGACTGGTCATTGAAAGAGGTGCTGCTGAAATTTCCCTTCCCTCTCAAGACCTACATGGAGTGTGTAAAGGACAGCCCCAATTTATGGAGCTGGGACAATGAAAAATTATTAGGGTTCCATGAGATATTGTGATTGAAGCAAATTACATACTGTTTTTTGAGCTTTGCATATCATATACTGGTAGCCCTCACACCAATGGGAACTTTTACATGCTGTGATTCAGTTGCCGGTCTGATACTTTGCTGGTTGTAGAAATATGGTAAAACATGGATTGTGTAGGTAGAAGTGAATAGCATTGTGAAGCTTTTGTATTTTTTGGCACTTTTTTATGCAGAGGCTCCTTGACATCTGAAAACATTTTTAGGGGTTTCTCCAGATAAAAAAAATTGAGAAAGGCTGATTTATAGTCTCTAAAAAGAGCAACTACATAATAATGACTCTATTTTTAATAGACGTGAGCTTTCAGGAACTAATTAACAATGTTTATAATTACAGCCTTGTATTGGTTTGTATTTGAAACAGGCATTACAGCAAAAACAATTATATTAATAGTTCTCTTGCCAATCTGGGAAAAAATATATCAGTGTGTTATTGTATAGTAATTACATGTATTATTTAAAAAAATATCACCATCAGCATTCAAAATATTCACTAAAGCAAAATGCAGCTATGCTTTTATTACAATAATTTGTGGTAGGAGTGACTAACTCAGTTACAAAAACTGTCTGATTCTTTAAAAAACAAAACAGAAACTCAACTCTCAGTACACATTTACAAATTCATGACCACCAGAACAATATGGGTCTGGATAACATAGAAAGTAGGATGTACTCATGAAATCTGTGACCTCTAATACTAGAAGGGGAAGTTTGATCAGCACTCCAGTCACTACTAAGAAAGTTACAAGAACTGATGGAAAACCTACAGCAACAGAAAAAAGATCAGCAAGGTTCCAACCAAGCTATGCTAGAAAATCTGGAGTGGTTAACTGGTTGAAAGAGGTCAATCTACATTCTAATCAAAAAGGAAGAATCAAGAGGGAAGAGGAAGAAAAAGACTTAACAGAGTGTGGTGCAATGTAGTCTGGATTCCTAGGACTGGAGAACCGAACAGCTAAGTTTAGACAATTTGGTTTGGAGAAAGAGAGTCAAGGTAGCTCCTCTTTAGAGGTTCTAAGAGTAGATATTTAATGAAATGAGTAGTTGATTTAGTTTGACAAGATTTCTGTCTATAAGTGAGGAACAATAAATGAAACTGCTTAGAAGTAACACTGCAAACTATCACACAATGTTCTCAGTTTCATATACTAGCAAAATAATGTTTAGAATCATCCAATGCAGATTAGAGTTGTAAATGGGAAACAAAATGCCAGATTTTCAGACTGGCTTTAGAAAAGGCTGTGGAACATAAGACATTATGGCTAATGCACATTGCATAATTGAAAAAAAAAGAACACCGAAAACAAATCAGTATGTACTTCATCTATTATAGTAAAACCTTTGATTATGTTGATCATGTCAAATGTGTTGAAAAAAATGGGAATCCTGTTATATCTAATTGTCTTCATGAAAAATGTTTATACAAGTCAGGAAGCCATAGTCCATGCAGTACATGGTGAAATGGACTGACTCAAGGTTGGTAAAGGAGTGCATACCCTCCTCTTATTTATTTAATCTATATGTGGAACATATATTAAGGGAAGCTAGAAGATGACCATGGCTTTAAAACTGGATGAAAGAACATCTATATGTTAATGACACTACCTTGATGGCTGAAAATGCAAAGGATTTGTAAGCCCTATGACACTCTATGGAAGTGAAAGTTGGACTTTAAAGAAGCAGGATAGGAAAAATGTTGGAGAAGACTGCTGAGAATATCATGGACAGCCAAGAAAACAAACTAGTGTATCATCAAACAAATCAATCCAGAGTTTTCACTCAAGACACAAATGATAACGTTCAATTTAGATACATTATGTGAAGACCCAACTCTCTGGAAATGATTGTAATGCTGGGAGAGGTAGAAGAAAAGAGAAGAAGAGCAGCAAAGAAGATGAATTCATTTACAGAGATGAAGAGTTACTATTGGGGGATATGACAGAACAGATTATGGATAGATCATCTTGACAAAAATCTATTTGGTTACCAGGAGTAAAAACTGAGTTGCTGATAATCAATCAATCAATCAACCAATAGAAGTAGAAATATAGTGAGTAATATGTGGCCTCTTATGAGGAATGTTTATTTTGTTTTATGATAGTGAAAGTTGTTTATGTTAGGCCAAAAATAAAAGTTGAATATAGCATGACAGTTAAAATTGTTTAAAAAGATACCAAAGAACAAAAGGCAATATACAATGTGGTATATGGATTTGGAAGAGGCAGGTGTGGTTGACAAACATTTAATTGGCCTAAACTATATTTAGTTAGTTTAGTTTCTTCTCACTCTTTTTTTTTCTGTGCCTTGTTACATTCCTAAGTATAGTTTATTTGACTGAAGCAGATATAAATACCTTAACCGCCACACAAGGAATATGACAGTTAGGTATTTATATCTGCTTCAGTCAAATAATTAAGAAAATTAATACTACTAAGTAATTTCTAGTAATATTTGAATTAGGAAGTATGTTATCATACTCCCCTCAGCATTACCCTTGCAATTTAATTTTCATAAATTAAATATTACTAGGTATCTAACAAAATGAAGCAAAAAGAGCATTATTTAGAATCCTAGATGAAGCTGTTTTCATTGCTTAGCAGCAATTTTCAACTGGCAAGACTGCACTCTGGATCATGAAGTAAAGTAGCACAATGAAATTACTTTCACTCCCTTAAATATTTATAAACATTAGAAAGAAGAACCAGGAGAAAAATGTTTTCTCTGATATTTTAATATAGCAGCTACCTGTTCATCCTTCCCTTTTTAAATACTGCAACATAAGCATAAGAGTCTCACTTTGAAGACAATTTCATCCATCTTTTTGAAAGATTAATGATAGAAATGACACTGCTTTTCTACTTCAATATTATACATTAACAGAAAATATTATAAAGGTAGCATGGATGAAAATGCTGCTTCTTGTTCTAAATCAATGACTTTATAGTGAATTTCTGAATATCAGTAGTTTTTTTAAGTTAGGAAGAGGAGGGAAGTGGGAGGGAGGGAGTACAGAGCGGGGAAGGAGAAACCCACAAAAAGTATGAAGAATGACTTCCGGTTCCGTATCGCGGTGCTGGCAGTCGTGTGAAGAGAGTCGTCTCTTCGCCGGCCGGTTTCCCTTCACCGGTAGACCCTCTATAGGGTCGAAAGTCGCCCTGGAGGGGTGACCACCGATGAGGAGGACTCTTGTCGACTGCGGAAGGGTGGCAGCTCCTTCCGCGGTCCAAGGCAGCTCCTTAGGGCCGACGGAGAAAAGATCGGCCATTAACATGGCCGATCACTTAGCCGCTCCAGCCGAAAGTCAGAAGAACATCTAAGCAAAAAGAACCACCGTGGAAGATCCGGGTGAGACCCTTCCTTCCCTCTCTGTACCCTAACTATCCCCCTGTGAAAAGCTTTTGGAACTATTTCCCTGCTTTAAGAGAGTGGCGTTTGGATACTTAGGAACACGAGCTCTGGAAACAAAAGAAATAATAATTAATCTTTACTGACTATTTTTATTCTTGGATATTCTGGGATCCTGAAAAAATCTCTACTATAGAATTTTATTACTTTATCTACTTATTAAGCTGGGGAATATTGTCTTTTTTTTTTTTACTTTTTAACTGGATAAAACTTTATTGGAATTTGGAAAAAAGATTCTACAGCCTACTGAGGACACTTTGTGGCGAACGCCGACATTGCAATTGATTTTCTCTTTGATTTTGAGACTGGATTTGACCTTCAAATTACTACAAAAGGGAAAAGATAACGGATTTGAAACAGCTGGGTGGTGAAATTGCCTACTAGAATTGTGGAGGTGGATGTTGGCTGACTGTTAATAAACATAGCCTCCACGAAAAAACTAAAAGATTACCTTACCACTGAAATGGAGGTGTTTTACCCACAGCTTGGCTATGGGCTTATACTGGAAAAAATCTTGGAACTTAAGGAGCAAAGGATCTTTAGAATGAACACTAAAGATGATGCTCCAGAACCAAAAATTGAACCTCAAATCTTGACTGATCAACTTATAGACCAAGGAATAACAGAAGAGGAACAGATCAACTCCAAAGAGACCTGTATGCAACAACATACACAATTTAATGAGATGGAGGAATCTCATCCACAATCTACCTGTAAACTTATACTGGAAAAAAATTATGAAGCTACTGAGCAAGTGAATGCTAGAATAAAAGCCTTTACCCTAAAACTTCAAATTGACTTTCAGATTCCAACTGACTACCCCATAACTCAAATAACAATAGAAGAGGAACAAATCAACATAGAAGAGGACATTATACAACCCCACATAAAACTCATTGAGAATTTTGATGACCAAAGAATGATTTCAATTAAAACATCTGCAATGCCAAAAGCAACAGGAACTGATTTGCAAATACGAGGCATTGAAAACAACATGGATAACCAACGAGTAACTACCACATTGAACAAAACTGATTATACTACTCAGATAGTACTGGAAGAAGGAGAAGAGAAATATGACCAGACTAAACTGTTGATAAATATGCATAACCAAACATTGACATTTGATGATATAGAGGCTCTTTTATGGAAACCTGCCTGGCATAAAAAGAAAGCTAGAATTAGATTTAAAAATGAGATTTAAAATTTTACTTGATGGGTTAAAAAGGCTTTTAGAGATTTTGACTGAGTTAATACCACTGAGATGAAAATTATTGATTTGATTATGGTTTGGAATTGTAATATGGAAAAGGTTGTAAACAAGGAGTTATTAGAATAAGAAATAGAATATAGATGTGAAATACAGTAAGAAGGTATCTTCTGGAATAATATGTTTGTTTTAGGTATGATAATTATGCAATGGAAGGAGAACAAGAAAATGGATTGTGATAAAAGAAGACATGGTATTTATAAATGAGTTACTAGAATAAGAAATAGAATATAGTTGGGAAGTGTAAAAATATAATGGTTGGAATAATATGTTTACTCTAGATATAATTATTATCCATTAATAAGGGAAATTAGGGATACCCGAAGTGTAAATTATGTGTTTATTTAAGGCTAAATTGGAACATGGTAATTGTAAGTTAGTAAAGCTTAAAAACAGGATTTGGACTGATATAGGTGAAATATTATTGATATTTTTTTGATTGATTGAACTCTATTTAGAAATGTATTAATTTGACTATGTTATATCAATTGAGGGAAATAGAGAGGGAATCTTTAAAGAATTAACCTGAACTATACATGTACGATTGTGTTTTTTGATGATTGATTACCCCATCTCCACGTTGCTTCCTAAGCACTCTGATGTAAAAACTAAAAAACCAATAAAACTTGTTTAGAAAAAAAAAAGTATGAAGAATGGCAGTCTTCATGAGATCAAAAGCTCTTTACAATTCTGATTCTCCTGTGTATCTAATTCTGCAAAAATTTTAGGATCAGGTAATCTGAAGGACTATTTGTGTTCATTTGATTAAACCAATCCTTTATGATTGAACCCCAGGCTTTGCCTATTGTAGCCAGAAATACAGCCTTCACACTGTTATAGCTCTAAGGTCAGGAAATGCACTTCCCAGGAACCTTTTAAATAGGTTTTTATTCTAAAAGAATTTTTATGAGTAAGTGATAACTTTTACACGTTTTATACCTATGCGGCATGAATTGTTTTATTTTGTTAAATGTGATTTTAACATATTCCTCTTTGTTCTGTGAACTATCTTATAGAAAACTATTTCTAATGATGGCATACAAATGAGAAAAATGAATTAATGAACTTGCTAATGAAAACACTGATAATCTGTTCTAAGAAATCTATTTAAATTCTTTTTCAGTTTTCTGGTTAAACTGATTATTTTTGTTGTTATTGTTTCTGATATCACTGATACTAAGTACATTTCTTTAGGACCAAGACTACCAGTTTTATAACATAAGACTTAGTGTGTAATTCAGTAGTCCTGTGCAAATTTTTATGCCAATAAATAAAACTGAGATGGGGAGAAAATGTGGGCATAATCTCAGCCACTCCACATTTATTAGGTATTGACTGGAATTGGAGATTTATATATTTAGCGCAAAGATTTTAACGGAGTACTGCATACATAGTAAAACAACTTCCTGGTAACAAACCTTTTCATATCTTTATACACTACTATAAAAATAGGCAATATTCAGCCCAGTCGATAGATCTTTCTACAGAGAAATCAACTCTGTAGGATAATTAAAAATACTTACTAACAGAATCTTGCAAGTACAGTTGTACTGTGCCTCCTTCCTCTTATGTTCCAGTGAATCAGGTAAGTGTTTGTCTGAGTCAGTTACAAATGCTGTCTTGTTGTTCTGGACTTTAAAAAAAACACGTTTCAATGCCTTTTGCTTATGTAGTGTTTTTTTCATATCTCCATCAAGGTCATTTTCCTTATGCTCTATGGCAACTGGATGCCTTGGGCATGAGGCTTTTTATTCTTTTTCTCATAAACTAAAACCACCCAAATGCTGAAAGTATTTTAAAAATCTATCAGTGGAAAAAAAAAATACAGACATGAATTGTTTATGGGAAGGTTATTTGTTGTTTATGTGTACATTGGACTAAAGAGTTTATGAGTTGTACCACGTTAGGGTAAATGTATTCAGGTTTGTATGGATTTTTCTGAACTGAACAAAAAAGAGAAAAACTCTCAATGGATGCATAAACAGAATAAATCAAACTCATGTTTAGAGAAGAGAAAAAGAGAAAAACCAAAATAGAAATATCCATTCTGTTACTGTGTAATCTGAATGTATACCGTGACAGTGGTATGGGTTTTGCCTTTTGGACATGTCTATGGATATTCTCAGTCATCCAGGTCATGGTTGTCCAAAAGGTGCTTTTTCAAGAGGCAACTGGACTTTCTTGTTTTTCTTTGAAGACGTTTCACTTCTCATCCAAGCAGCTTTTTCAATCATCCAAGAAATGTATGTACCATTTTGCACTCATGAATGAGTTTCTCACAAATTCTTCCTATGTGCAGGAATGTAACATTAATCCTTTAATATAATTTGTCATGTATCTGATAAAGCAATTATCAGTTAAGTGGGTATGGGGCATTATATAGAAAAAAATAATAAATTAACAAGTAGGTCTCCTACCCTGGCCATATGGATACTCTTGAAAATACTCAAATTCAAATTGAGTATCAAGGGTTTATGTAAGCCAATTTATCATAGCATATGCATGGTAGTAGGTTTCCAAGTATGTAATATGCGTAAACCACAACAAAAAATTATACATTGAAAATTATACCTTGTCTTCAAAATGGTAACTCCTGACTAAATGTATGATAGCAGTGTTCCAATATCTCAGGGGCTGCCACAAAGAAGAGGGAGTTAAGCTATTCTCCAAAGCATCTGAAGGCAGGACAAGAAGCAATGGATGGAAACGAATCAAGGAGAGAAGCAACCTAGAACTAAGAAGAAATTTCCCGACAGTTAGAACAATTAATCAGTGGAACAACCTGCCTCCAGAAGTTGTGAATGCTCCAACACTGGAAGTTTTTAAGAAAAGACTGGACAACCGTTTGTCTGAAATGATATAGGGTTTCCTGCCTGAGCAGGGGGTTGGACTAGAAGACCTCCAAGGTCCCTTCCAACTATTATTATTATTAGTAGTAGTAGTAGTAGTAGTAGTAGTAGTAGTAGTAGTAGTAGTAGTAGTATTAATCTTTTATTCATTAGACATGAACCCCAGTCAACTGAACATTCAAATTGGCTGGCGCTGATGGCTGACACGGGTTGCTACCAGCATCCTAGGTGTCAACCAGGTACCTCCTTAAAATATAATAATAATAATAATAATAATAATAAAGTTGGAAGGGACCTTGGAGGTCATCAAGTCCAACCCCCTGCTCAGGCAGGTAACCCTATACCATTTCGGACAAATGGCTGTCCAGTTTCTTCTTAAAAACTTCCAGTGTTGGAGCATTCACCGCTTCTGGAGGCAGGTTGTTCCACTGGTTAATTGTTCTAACTGTCAGGAAGTTTCTCCTTTGTTCTAGGTTGCTTCTCTCCTTGATTAGTTTCCATCCGTTGCATCCATTCCATCCATATAACATTATTATTATTGTTGTTGTTGTTGTTGTTATGATTATTATTATTATTCATATTTTTTCCTCATAGGGATTGCTAGGCTTGTAAATACACAGCCAGTTGAAATATTATGCCAACACCAAGTTTTAATATGAGACCTTTTCATCTGAAAAGAAAATATCTCAGAGAATAATGGTTTGTGTTCATCTCTACTGCATTCAGCGTGGCTATGTACAATCCCTAGGAAATAAACAAGCAATATGCCTTATGTGAAAAGTTTGTCAGGGATTTTTTTTTAAATTAATTCTAAGGTGCAGGAAGATGCATATATTATGTTATATTTGAATAAACAACTGGCTGGTTTTGAATGAAACTGCATTTTCAAATTTTCTTCTAGATAATTTTCTAAAGCTTGTTATAGATTTTAGGCCTTGCATAGTGCTAGTTATTATATAATGAAGCCAGATTGAGGAAAATGTTTTCTAACAGTGATTAGAACCAAGCCAAACAAAATCAAAGTCTGAAAATGACTCAAGTGAAAGAAAAAAAATACATAGCGTGCTACATAGAGTGCTTTCAAAACTGAATTAGTTGGCATAAGATATGCTTTATATGAGGGCCATAAAATATTTCAATTCCCTCTTAACCTGTGCTGTTCCCAAATTTCTTTCATCTATTATGAACTTCTGTATATAATATATTATAATATATTGGATATAATATATTAGATATATTATATCTAATATAAAATATTATTTTTATCAATTACATCTTTCTGCACTGATGATGACTAACACCAATTATCTTCATACTTTTTTTAAAAAAAATGTACAAATGATTTTATAATAAAAGATAACATTAGCTAAATGAAAGATCAGATATGACTTACATTCTCTGTAGAAGAAAATGCTTTTAAAGGTGAATGTCGCTCAGGGTTGAAATGAGGGGTCCTTGGTGCTCTCTGAGCTTGGTTGTTTTCTTGCAGAGGTTTCATTACCCAAACTAGATAATATCAACAGTGCACTGTGAAACAACCAAGCTTCAGAGAATACTTTTGTTGTGGAACTTCTCCCTGATCTAATAGAGGGAAGCCGCTATAGATTTCTTTTCCTCACAACAGGGAGAATTGAAGGCAGAGGTTCATCAAACTGCTTCTCATTTTTCTGATTTTCACTCTCGTTACATCATTAGACATGTAGACAAACTTGATCATGTATTCAATTTCAGCCTATCCATTTTTCTTAGGTTGCACATTAAAACTACTTAAAAATTAATTTAGATACTCTTGTGGTTAATTTTCTGCAGTTTTAAAAGTTCTTATATAAGCGCAGATCATTTCCAGATTGATAACATCTGTTCTGTTTGGAGACCAATAAGAGCTACTATTGCAGCTTGGCAAAGTCTATAGTCGCTTCCTGGTTTCGGTGGCTTAAACCATTATCAAGTTCCTCATATTTACTAGAAATAAGGCCACTTTTAAGGCCACTACTTGGGCACTGATGCCTTTTTGCAACAGTTTCAGTTTCTTACCGACAAAAGTAAAAAGCAGAACATGGAATAAAGGATTTCTGTCTAATAAAGTTTTCCCCTAACACCTTGTTAAATAATTGGTTTTTCCTCCACCAGTGAATGTCCATAAAAGCATCACTCACTCGTTCTTGCTGCTCTCCAGCCTTTTGAGTACAAATCTATATTACATATAAAACTGTTTTGGATAGGGCTTCCGGTTCCGGATCACGGTGCTGGCGGACATGTGAGGAGCACGTTCTCTCTGCCGCCCGGTTTCCCTTTGTCGGGTGACCCTGAAAAGGGTCGTAAGTCACCCTGGAGGGGCAATGACCGTGAGGAGGACCCTCGACAGATCGTGGAAGGGCATCTGTTTGATCCAAGGCAGCTCCTTTGGACCATCGGAGAAAAGATCGGCCATCAACATGGCCAATCACTAAGCCGTGCCTGCCGAAAGCCAAAATTACCACCAAACACAACAAAAGCACCACAGAGGATTTGGGTGAGACCCTACCTTTCCTTTCTTGTATCCCAATTACCTTCCTGTGAAAGCCTCCTGAAATCTCTTCCCCGCTTTTAACATAGCGGCTTCTGCCTACTTTGGGAAATTAAGCTTTGAAAAGAAAAGAACAGCTAACCTAAACAACTAAATAACTGGACTTGTACTTCATGGACATTTGGGGTCCCAAAAAGTTCCTATTGTTACAGGGATTTATTATCTTATCTATTTGTTAAGTTGGAAAACAAAATTTTCCTTTTTAATTTGATAAAAGCCTAACTGGTGTCTGAAAAAGACTTTATATGCTATCGGTGACATCTTGTGGTGAAGTCTGGTACAGCAGGGGCCTGCCTATTTACCAGATTTGTCCTCCTTACTATCTAAAAAAGATAAGAATTTGAAACAGCTGTGAAAACAACCTTTAGGAATAGTGGAGGTGGACATGTACTGACTGTTATTAAACATAGCCTCCACTAAAGGACTATTTTTAATCACCCTAGAAATGGAGGAACTCTACCCACAACTTAACTACAAACTCATACTGGAAAAAATCCTTGAGGCCACTGAGCTAATCAATTCTAGAGCGAAAGGCAAAGATGCCACCTCAAAACCACAAATTGAAGCTCACATTCCAACTGATGAACTTACAACTCAAAAAACAACAGAAGAGGAACAAATCAATATCAAAAAGGATTCTATACAACAACAAGTACAACTTACTGAGAACGTTGACAGTCAAATCTTGATTTCAATTAAAGAACTTGCAATTCAACAAGCAACAGAAACTGAAGAAAGCAACACTAAGATGGAGGATGCTAAAGATCACCAAACACAACACATTGAGACTTTAGACAAACCAGAAAACCAAACTATAATTACAACACTGGACATGACCTCTTATCTTAGCCAGCTGAAACTAGACGACCAGACTGAATTGATGACAAACGTTTCAAATCAAACATGGAGATTTGAGTTATTAGGGCAACAATCTAATGATTACAAAGGGGCCAGTTCCTTTGAAAAGTTGATATCTGGACGCTCTCCCTTGATTCAAACAATACGTGTAGGAATGAAGGGAGACACATTTGAGGATTTAAAGGCACTGATATGGAAGCCTGGTTGGCACAAAAAGAAAGCTAGAGTTAGATTTAAAAATGTGTTTTTTCCTTCTCTTCCTTTTTCTTTTTGCTGATTGATAATGGAAGAGTTTAAAATCTCACTTAATGGGCTAAGGGGATTTTTAAATATTGATTGACTTAATATCTATGAGTTAGAGATATAAGGGAAATAAAAATTAGCCATTAGATTATAGTTTTGAAATGTAATATGGAAGTTGGTTTGTGACAATAAAATATAGTTTATTAGTACATAACGAGATACTAGGATGAGACATAGAATATATTTGTGGAATAAAGTAAGAATGTAATTAATTGAATAATATCTGTATTTTCGATACGATGATTATTCTGTAATGAAATTAGGAAAATTTGGGTTACTCGAAGTCTAAATATTATGGATATTAAAGGCTAAATTGGAATATGGTAATTGAAATTAGGCAAAATTTCAAAACAGGATCTAGATATGTATAAATAAAATTATATTGACAAATGTATTGATTGATTGAGCTATATTTAGAAATGTATTAACTCGAATGTGATATAATAATTAAGGGAAACAGAGAGGGAACCTTTAATGATATAACCTGAGATATGTATGAAAGACTCTGTTATTGGATTACTGACTACCCAATCACCACGCTGCTTTCTAAATATCTGAATGTAAAACTGAAAAATTAATAAAACTTGTTTTTAAAAAAACCTGTTTTGGATAGATATTTTATTCCATGCAGAAATGATGTAATGAAATTGTTTCAATTTGTAATAGAAGACAATAATCTAATTAATCTCTACCTCCATGTGATAAACATATTTAGGGAATTAACTACATCAAGTGAATATGGAGAGTTAGAGTAGATCTGATTGGAGATGAGAACATGTGTTCACAAAACAATGCAGGATAAATAGCTGCAACAGGAAGATTAGACATTGAATAAAGCAGTTATTATGGTCAAATTATATGAAAGTACTCAAAAAGAAAGTCACCTAATGTCAGCAGAGTAGAATCTCTATAAATATTGGTATTAATGGTGTTCATCAGATAATGATGGTCCAAAAAAATAAGGTATAAAGGTATCTGGGGACATACTACAGCCAAATATTAGGTCAGTGATGGCTAACCTTTTAGAGACCGAGTGCCCCCAACCCGCCCCTGCTCTGCCCCCCGCTCTTCCTGCCCCGCCCTTAACCCGCCCATGCCCTGCCTGCCCGCAGGGCCATCCACCGCCTCCACAGCCTGCCGCAGATCACCCAGGCGGTCCAGCAGTGCCATGGCAGCCACGCCCTCTGCACATGCCCCACAGCATCAACTGTGCACAATGGGGTGCGAGGGCGGAGTCTTGTCCCCGCTGCCCGGCTGCCATGTCCTTGGCTATGCTGCTCTGCGTGGGCCGTGCTTGGGGGCGACTCTCCTCCAGGGGGCTTCTGGTGAGGATGGGGCTGTGGGAGGCCGCAGAGCTGGGGCAACGCATGCATGCTCACAGGGAGGGCTCTGAGTGCCACCTCTGGCACGGGTGCCATAGGTTCGCCACCACTGTATTAGGTTAAGGAGGAAGAATGGTTTATTTTCTGGATTTTGAGTAATTGTAATAATTGTTCTAGGAGGCAACCAGATAGTGATTGATACCTAGCTACTTGCTGACTGATTGATAACCATGGGCAAACTGCTTACTTAGTTTCTTCAAAGTGTAATTTGTTTGGAACACTAATGTGGTTGATTACTTGTGTATTGTTCTCAAAGATGCTCTAATATTAATTCTTAACCAGAATACCTTTGCCTTTCATATCCTTTGGAAAAGGAGATTCTGTGAATTATTACTGTATATTATAATGAATCATTATATTATAACTATGCTATATGAACAGTAAATGTTGCTGATTTTCAGAGACACCTGGATTAACTAGATTGTGCAAAAATAATTGGTACCAGAATCTCACCATTTGGCAACCACTTTAATTCACCTGGTTGCTATAAACAGTGGACTGTATCTTTTAGGGTCTATGGATGAGATTCTTGTCTATGCAGCAATTGTTAAGGGGCTCTATGATAAGAGTTTTGGCAGTTTTTGAGAAATTCCATAAAAAAGAAACTTAACAAAAGCAGAAGTCACTTTGATCTTGGAGAGATATATTAGAGATTATACATTTTAGATGTATTTGGATATATCTTAGATGAAGAAAAACATACCTGATCCAAAGAAAACTGTTCTTTGCATCAGTATTGAAACTCATCTTGTAGACTCACTTTAAATTGTCCTGCTCATCCAATTCATTTTTTAGCTTGCTACAATGCTTGTGTATAATTTGTTGTACTCCAGGGGACTATATTTTAATTGATTTCCACAATGCATATTTGATTTAGTAATAATAATGATAATTAAAATATCCAGCTGCTGTAATTCATAACATTTTGCATAAAAGTAACCTCTCTAAATGATGATTAAACATGCACAGATAATAAGCTGAAGTTACTAGAGAGTTGGACATATGGATAATCCTCATTTAGCAACCATAATTAAGAGTAGCAATGGTTGCTAAGCAAAGTAGTTGCTAAGTGAAACCACAACGGTGCTTACAATCTTTTTCCAGTTTTGTTTTATTTTATTTTACAGTTCTGAAGGTCATAAATGTGAGAATTGATTGTAAAGTTACTTTTACATCACAGTCGTAAGTGCAAACAGTTGCTAAACAAGGCAGTCACTAAACGAGGACTTCTTGTGCAGTATTTTTATAACAAAGAGAGAAAATAGTTGAAAGCTTGCAACTTTATTTTATAAAACATGAGCAAAAAAGCAGAAATACTGTAGATCTGCTAGGCAGTGAAGCTCATTAGTACAAAAGGCCATCTTGGATTAGGATTTTTATTACATCTGATTAGCTACAAAGGAACTGTTTTGAGTCCTTTCCCAGCCTCTTCACATTCTCTCACATCTACTTTGTTCAATAAATGGAAATCAGGTCAAAAACTAACTGTTAAAACTCAGGCTTATTTATTATTGAGACACAGTAAGAGGAACAGTGATGAATGAGTTGAGAGTTTATTTCTCACACTATTGGGTGAGTTCAAAGCATGGCTAAACTTTTTCAATTAAGCTGAGCTCTCATTTTAACAAAGCTCAGTTTAGTTGACTTTGGACATAATGGACAGAATTTTTATCAATAATCTTTCTTCCCCAAAAGGACTTGATGTTAAAGCAGTATGGATGGTAGTTGCTATTTCCCATTGAAAGTATGTTTCCAGGCATTTCTAAAGTTTGAGTATCATGTGCTTTATTGTACACTGCCCAGAATCCCTCTGTGAGGGAGATGGGCAGTTTTTAAGTATGACAAATAATAAATAAAAATAAAGAGATATTTACAATAGAGACTTATGAACTTTGGAAATGAGATCCAACTGTTGGGAAAGTTCCCAGTTAAAAACTTAAGGCAAGATTCATTATTAAGAGCCAAACAAGGATATTTGATCCTGGACTAATCAGAGATAATGATTGGGGAATACTAAAAATGTTAAAGGAATTTATTTTACTTTAGCACTGGATGAGAATGAGAAGATAATGAACAGGACCTGTGGCTAAGTTGGGTGAGGAACTTATTTTTGGTTCTTAGTTTAGCATTTCAAAGTAAAGACAAATGGAGATATTCTTCAAACTACTATAAGGATTATCAGGTTTCTCTACTTGCTTTCTCACCTGGAAGAACAATCCCAAGAACACTTTGTCTGTCTGTCTGTCTGTCTGTCTGTCTGTCTGTCTGTCTGTCTGTCTGTCTGTCTGTCTCTCTCTCTCTCTCCATCTATCCATCTATCCATTGTCTATCATCTATCTCTCTTTCTATATATCTATCATCTCTCTCTCTCTTTCTCACTCACTCTCTTTCTTTCGCTCACATCTATCCATCACCTATTTCAGGAAGGGGGCATAAAATGGTACTAGTCTGCTGATCAATTGAGAACCAGCTCTTATAGTACTACATTTAAAATTCTGCTTCAGAGAATCTGAATAATATCTGTGCTTGATTTATATTATTCAGAGAATATACAATATAACAGGCACAAAACATCAGGGAAAAAAGAAATTGATAGGTGATTTGTGCAGCATATATAATTTTCCATACATAGGAGAAAAACCAACTGATGTATTTACTTTTTGTTGAAAATCGTGATTTCATAGCATAAATCATTCAATACTACTGCAGCTATTCAATGGAATTCAATACAGTTTCTTAACACAAAGACAAGTATATTTTTACTTTCATCTGTTAAGGGAAACTGGGAATGAATCCTGCTGCACAACACATTTCAAAGATGGGTAGCCTCCAAAAATCAATTCCTTGAGTCCTTGAGTTTATAGAAATGTATACAAGTAAAGTTGAATAACCTAAACCTTCAGCAACATCTTCCCTTCATCTGAGCATAAAAACTAATAGATTTGGTTGCCAGGTTTGTCATTAGATTTGATAAAGGAGAGCAAACCTACCTAAATTTAAGAGGAGTGAAGTGTAAGAAGACTTGCTGACAGCAAAGATCAGAGTACTCAATTTTACAGCACTTCTTCCCTACCCCTCTACCATTTACTGCTCAAATGTTGAAAATTTACTGTGCAACCTAACAGGCATGGTTGAAATGCCAAGGAAAGTCAAGGTTTCATAAGGAAATGGATAAATGTATCTAATGCTACTTCTAACTTACCATAAAACAAGTTCTATTGCCAGCAAAGGCACTGTTTAGTACTGTTTTTGTGAATGCTACAATGGGACAAAGGGGCTTGAATATATGGAGATTTCCTTCTGCCTGATGTGTTTCAAAAAAGATAAACAAATTGCACAGAACCTCTTACAGTCATGTCAGTTATATTTCTGTGGGTGTACTGGAGCCCTCTTAAGATGGACATGTCACTCTGTGGGGAGTTCACTACTGACAGAATTAGGTTTCTTCTACCTCCTTGGCATTGCCTTCTATAACTGAAATACCTTCTCCTCTTTCTCCTTTACTACTCTAACAGGAGTAATTAGAGAAGTAGTAACCTACTCTAACAGGAAAGTAGATTAAAACTTTATTGGTTGGAAAGGCAATGAATGGGAAATTGGCTCCATTCACCATACATTGTGATGTTTGTTGTAAGGTACTTCTTATCTCCTATTATCCATTACCTGTTTCTCCAATATTCCAATTTCCAATATTAGAGTTAAACTAATTTCTATTCACTATATTGGATCCAATCTAAAAAATAATACAATATTTGATTTTACTTCTGAAACTCTAAATTGATGTTTAGTTTTTCAGAATGTTAATTAGTAACAATTACCCCCAAAGCTAATAAAAAGTAATGTTGTAAAAGTTAATTACGCATAGAAATATGCTATCTAGATATAATTATATGTGGGTTTTAAATGTTGATTGCCAACAGTGGGTAAAAATAATTATTAGAATTGCCACCATAACTTACTATATCAGGTATGATTTTTGTATAAAGAAAAATACACAATAATTGTACTATTGCAAAAATATAAATAACTGATAATGATAATATGTAGGTATATGTAGTTTTAGCTGGTAAAATGTTGTTTGGTTGCCTTTATTGCATATCTAATTTAGCTAGCATGCATTGTAGACTGCATATTCAAGAGGTTCAGTGGTTAAAAATGTGTGTCTTACATTGTTAGAATTTATTTTGGAACCTCTTCCTCTAATAACACATGATAATAAAGGAGTGTTTTTTTTTCAGTCTCCATAGATGTTGTTCATTTGACGCATTTGCTGAAAAGTATAGTGGATACAATTCAGCACCATTGAATGACCACTATATAATGACCACTGTAAACTGTGATGCTATCAACACCTTCTCCATCAACAATTTTCTCCAATACAGGTTATTCTGGTTTAAGAACAGTCATGTAGTGACTGTTCAAAATTACTATGGAACTTAATGAATTGTCTTTTTCATCAGTCCTCAAAGTTCTGACTATCCCAGTACCTCCATGGTCCCATGATGATGACCTGGGCACCTAGCTCACATGACAGTTGAAACATTATGTAGTCACATGATCATCATTTGCAACTTTCCCTGCCACTGTCTCACAAGTAAATTGATGTCACACCTCACAGCTGACCTATGCATCCTCCCCTGCCCAGCAGCAGCCAGGCTCATGCCACATTCATGATACCTTATCTGCCTACTAGCCTGCGTGCAACCTTCTTCTGACTCATTTTACAACCCACAGTTCTTGCTTAATGACAGCAACAACAAATGCCGAGATGTGTGTCACTATGTAATGCAGTCATGTGGTATCATAGTTTATGACTACATCACTCAGCAATGAAAATTCTGTGCCCAATTACCATTGTTAACTGAAGAGTACTTGTAATGGAATATATGAATGGTCTTGGAGAAAGAGAGGAGGGGATGCTACCTACAAAACAATTAGACAAGAGAGCCAAGAGCACCTGATTACTTAACAGTCAGAGAAAGAGACTTAGGAAAGACCCACCCTACAATAATGGATCAAGTAGTTAAAAGTGAAGGTGGGAAGTTAATATACCCTTACAATAAAGTATAAAAAGTTCATCTTTTCATGTTTCCTATGTAGTGTACACTACCTCAATATATAAACATGACTGTGGCAGCTGGAATGGGGAGTGTACAAAGTATTATTCTACTGACAGGCACAGGAACAGAAACTTAAATATAAAATGTATGAAATGAAATAGGAAAGACTAACTTAGTAGACAAGAATTCCTACTAGATAAAAACATATATTACATGAGTCCATAGAGCCATAGAAAGCAAATGCAAGCAAACCACACTTAGCATTTAAAGGTAATAATAATAATAATAATAATAATAATAATAATAATAATAATAATAATAATAATAATAATAATAATAATAATAATAATAATAATAATAATAATAATAATAATAATAATAATAATAATAATAATAATAATAATAATAAAGTTGGAAGGGACCTTGGAGGTCGTCAAGTCCAACCCCCTGCTCAGGCAGGTAACCCTATACCATTTCGGACAAATGGCTGTCCAGTTTCTTCTTAAAAACTTCCAGTGTTGGAGCATTCACCGCTTCTAGAGGCAGGTTGTTCCACTGTTAATTGTTCTAACTGTCAGGAAGTTTCTCCTTAGTTCTAGGTTGCTTCTCTCCTTGATTAGTTTCCATCCATTGCTTCTTGTCCTGCCTTCAGGCGCTTTGGAAAATAGCTTGACTCCCTCTTCTCTGTGGCAGCCCTGAGATATTGGAACACTGCTATCATGTCCCCCCTCGTCCTTTTCTTCATTAAACTAGACATTAAACTAAACCAATTCCATCAACCTTTCCTTATATGTTTTAACTTCCAGTCCCCTAATCATCTTTGTTGCTCTTCTCTGTACTCTTTCTAGAGTCTCAACATCTTTTTTACATCGTGGTGACCAAAACTGGATGCAGTATTCCAAGTGTGGCCTTACCAAGGCATTGTAGAGTGGTATTAATACTTTGCGTGATCTTGATTCTATCCCTCTGTTAATGCAGCCTAGCACTGTGTTGGCTTTTTTGGCAGCTGCAGCACACTGCTGGCTCATATTTAAATGATTGTCCACTAGGACTCCGAGATCCCTTTCACAGTTACTACTATTGAGCAAGGTACCCCCTATATTATACCTATACATTTGGTTTTTCTTGCCTAAATGTAGAACCTTACTTTTTTCACCATTGAATTTCATTTTGTTAGATAGCGCCCAGTGTTCAAGTCTGTCCAGATCCTCCTGTATCCTAAGCCTGTCTTCTGGAGTGTTGGCTATTCCTGCCAGCTTGGTGTCGTCTGCAAATTCGATGAGTTCCCCATCTATCCCCTCGTCCAAATCATTGATGAAGATGTTGAAGAGCACTGGGCCCAGAACAGAGCCCTGGGGCACCCCACTACACACTTCCCTCCATGTAGATGCGGTTCCATTGAGGACCACACGCTGAGTATGGCCGGTCAGCCAGCTACGGATCCATCTTGTGGTGATGCAGTCTAACCCGCATTTTTCTATCTTATCAAGTAGTAGGTTGTGATCTACTTTGTCAAATGCCTTACTGAAGTCCAAGTAAATTATATCCACAGCACTCCTCTGGTCCACTAATTTTGTCACTTGGTCAAAGAATGCAATAAGGTTTGTCTGACATGATCTGTTTTTGACAAACCCGTGTTGGCTTTTAGTAATGACTTGGTTTGCCTGTAGGTGTTCGCTGATTCATTGTTTGATTATCTTTTCCAGAATCTTCCCAGGTATTGAGGTCAGGCTGAATTTCCTGGATCCATTTTTTTCCCTTTTTTGAAGATGGGAACTACATCAGCTCTTTTCCAGTCCTCTGGTAGTTCCCCAGTGCTCCAGGATCTTTGAAAAATATAGTTCAGTGGTTCTGAGATCACATCTGCCAGTTCTTTGAGAACCTTGGGATGTAATCCATCTGGTCCTGGTGATTTGAACTCGTTTAGGCCGGACAGGTGCTCACTTACCATTTTCTTGCCTATCTTAACTTGTGTTTCTATTCTGTTTTTTATGGCACTATTTTTGATAGGTTGGTCTGCTTTTTCCCTTTGTGTAAAGACAGATGCGAAAAACGAGTTAAATAGTTCTGCTTTCTCCCTGTTGCTTGTCACCTTCTTGCCACATTCACCCACTAATGGACCAATCGTTTCCTTCACTTTTTCCTTGTTTTTTACATGTTGAAAGAAGCTTTTTTTGTTATTTTTGACTTTGGTCGCAAGCCTTAGTTCATTTTGAGCCTTAGCTTTCCTCACTTCATCTTTGCAGGCTCGGGCTATTTGCTAATATTCTGACTTAGTTATGTGTCCCTCTTTCCACTTTCTATACTTGTCCTTTTTATCTTTCAATTTATCAGAGAGTTCTTTGTGCAGCCATGCTGGTTTCTTTTGAGAGCTGTTATTTTTCCTCTTTGTTGGTATTGTGCTAGACTGGGCTTCTATTATCTCGCTTTTCAAAATTTCCCAAGCATCTTGTGTTGTTTTCCCCTGGAGGATTCTCATCCATGGAATCCTTCCCAAACCCTCTCTAAGTTTATTGAAATTAGCTCTCTTGAAGTCCAAGACTCTAGTTTGACTGTGTTCTAGTGCTTGTGCTTCCATAATGTTGAATTCCAATATTGCATAATCACTTCCTCCCAAGGTTCCTATGGCTTCAATGCCTTCTATCATTTCATCTCTGTTAGTGAGGTATAAGACATCATGTAAATACAGAAGTCCAGAGCTGGTTTTGAATTGGTCACTTTGTCACAGTGCAACAGTATATGTGATTTGTCTCTGTGTGACTAAGGTATTACACCCGAATGCCAATATTTAGGGATAAGTTAATAATACATTAGTTTTGATTTTGATCTTTTTAAAAAAATATTTTTTCCAGTTGTAGGTTGCTTTTGATTCATTTCCATATCAGCATTTTAAAACAATATTGAAACTCCACATATAATAATCTGGGCATTTTTCCTATTATATTTGTTTATTCAATGGTGCATATAATACATATCTTGTTGGATAACCAAGATTAGCTAATTTGTAACCGATTTAAACATTGGAGAAACTTTGTTCCATAAAGTACTTAATACTTTTCTTTTTAAAATATTTGTTCCTGAAATAAAAAAAAAAGCTTGTAGGTATTTTCTACTTAACTGTGAATAGCAAGAATACAGCATGTACCTTAATCATAAGAGAAATCATTCTTTTTGCCTTCATGAGAAGTCCTTGGCAAATATCTCATACGCTAATGGCATAAAGCAGATGAGAGCCTCTTGAAAGCTATTCTTTGTCTATCATGAAAAAGCAACAAGTAATGAACCATAAAGAAGGCAGTGAAGAGAAGAGGGCGGAAAAAATATGAGTATTTTGTCTACATGTTTTGACAAAGCACACAACTTTCAGGTTTGATCAAATCCCATTGAATGGCCTGCAGATGTGGAACTGTATAGCTGGCCTACACATTTCATATTGTATTCATTTAGTTAAATGGTCTTGGAAACCATCCAGAGAAAGGATGTGTAACACAGATTTGGAAAATAGTATTGAAACCTTTTTGACATTCCTACAATATTTTCACAAGGAGAAAGAATGCATATTCAATGTAGTAAAAGCTTTAGAGGACACACATATGCACACATTCACATCATCCTTTAAATATTTCTATCTAATATGTTTTATTTCCTTCTCTGTTGTTGTTCATTGCAATTTATTTCTTGCATTTATATCCTATATTTTCTTAAAGAGCTCAAGGCTGGAAATATGGGAGTCATTCCTCATTTATTCCCATAACAATCCTGTGAAGAATGACTTGTTCAACCAACTTCCAGTGAGCATTCATGTGTCAGTGTATGAATTGTGCAAGCTAAACTCTTAAGATATAAAGTACAGAGATCACACTAATCTGAAAAATCTATACTGGTGGCCAATTGCTTACCAAGGATAACAAAAGATGTTGGCAATGACCTTTCAAGACTTAAAAGGCTTAAGAGTAAGGGACTGCCTTTGTATTTTGAGCCTGTCATTAATGACCTCCACTTTCTTCAGGAGAGAATCTTCTTCTGTGTTGCCTTTAGGACCAGAGAATTATATTTGTCACGTCCTCTTAATATTTGGAAAAACAATAAAATTATACCAAGCTTAAATGGTATTGTTAAATGTTAAATGATCTTCGTAGCTATTTTAGCATTAATTTTAAACTGTATGTAACATCTTTTAAAATAATTAAATAAATTATTGAAAACATTATTGAGGGAGCAGGAGCAAAAGGTCAGCATTGTCTAATTTGGCAATCTTTTTGGAGAAAAGACAGTATCATATTATATGTGTTGTGCAACAGAGGCACATGGATATCTCTTAAGGCCTAATAACTTTGAGAACATGTAGGCACATTTTCTCTGCACATTTTCATGGATTCTTAAGGAGAACGCACCTATATTGGCAGAACTTTTGTGTTGTGTATACTTCTTCTGATTTTAAGTTATTGAAATGTAAGTGATACCAAATGATAATCATATGGTACTTCAGAGTTATTAATCAGTTATTTTTCCTGGCAGCAAAATGACTAATGGTAGTATTTCTAAGAAATTCCAAGGAAATATTGATAGTCAAGATAAAATAATTGTACATTCCTAGACTACATTCTCAAAGACATCATTCTACCGCAGTGAAAATAAAACAGTGCAATTAGCTCAATTGCCTGTTTTATGCAGCACATGTTTACTTCACAAATCCTGCTGATTAAATGTGCCTATCTAGAAAATGAATAAAATGTTCAGTGTTATTCAGATATAAACAACAATTTGAAGAAAAAATCTTGATAAATAAATCATGTTGAAAGCTATTTCTGTTTAAACAGATTTCCCTTTGGAATTATCTTTAAGTCTCATTTTAATCTGTGTGGGAAATGAATGTTATTTTCACAAAATTAAGCTCTTTCTAGGCAGTGTTAAATTGAGTTGATACATGAAAAGCCAAACAAAGCCACTGTGAAAAAGAGCAGCACTGATATGAAGAAATCTTGCTTTTTTGCTCCTATAATAACAATATTAAAGATAATACATTTAATAACTACCAAGCATTTTAAAATAAACTGCATAGGAATGAATGAAATATGCTATTTAAAAAAGATAAATAGTCTGTAATGGCTATCTTTGCATGACATACTTTCCCTTGGCTTATTTAAACATGGCTTACTCAATTAACCCATTTTTTCTGCTTTGCAAGATATGCTGAATCATACACAGTACTTAAGTACACAGGACTAATTTATGCTATAAGCTAGGCTAAAATGTGGTTATCTGATTAGTCATTCTGCATAACATATAAACAATCCAGCAAATTTGGGGTTTTGTGCTCCTCTACGGTTAAGTTATCTACCGATTTATAACAGATTGTGAAAATAATGAATTTTGCATTGCATCCACCATCCTAAACTGAGGCTAGCTTACAAACAGAACAAAATAAAATCACAAGCAGATATTTTGAAAGATGTTCTTTTGCTACATCAATAGTCTTTCCAACCCACATCTAAATGAAGTGAAGAATCTCATCTAAAGGAAACTGCAGTGAACTTTCAACAACTTCTCTGACTTCTGTGTCATGTTATTTTCTCTGCTTTCCACTTTTAATTTAAGATAATTCTACTCAGTCATAACATTCACATTCCAAATATCCAGAATTGAAGGTAATCTGTGACTGTTTTCACTTCTGCCAACTTCAGATATTGAGAAAAAGAAGCAAAATTCATTGCCCTGATGAACTGCCACTGGTCTTGCAGGAATTAAAATCCTCATACCCTAATTTTACAAATGGGAACGAAGGAAAAGGAGAAGGGCAGAATATTGAAAAGACATTTTAACATATATAATTATATTTATATTATGCTGGTTGATATGTTAACTAAAAACAAACATTACTTCTTCAGCAATATTCTTATAATACTAGCAAGTAGTATATCAGTATTCAAGACTATGGACAACTGATTAATATGAAAAATGAAGACAAACTAGACTTGTCTTTCTCTCAGAATTTATGATTTATCATTCATGATGAAATATTCAAAATAAAAGTTACGTTATACCATGAACAAATAATGGTAACCCCAGCCCCTGGAGCATTTGTGTTCATTTTTCATTTATAAAAATACTGACTTTAAAACATATCCATTCAAACATTTTTTTCCAAAATACTAATTTATTTAGAGATATAATGCGATATTTTTGAGATAAAGGAGAACTGTGAGCATATTTATTTTGAATTAAATATGGATATGAAAATAAAAAAGATTCCTAAATGAGAGTTGCTTGTGAATGGAAATTATAAAAGCATTTTTTTCCTGGGTGGTCAAAATCATCATTTCATCATTTTAAATAATTTTCTTAAACTCATGTTGCATTTACACTTACATTGAACAGTCTAACTTATGTAAATGTAGGAGCAGATGCTTTAAATAATAGAGTGGAATTGGTGGTGAACTGAGGCCAGGATATCGCTCACTGCCTCAAGATTAAAATGACTTCATTAACTCTCTGATCTTCTCTGAGTGATGTGTGTAGAGAGTGGCAACTTGGAGAATAAGGAACGTTGCTCCTATCACTGGAAATGGACTAGAGAGGATGACACATTGCAAAAAGGCATTTGTTGGGCGGGGTGCCATCTTGATTTTTTGACCTCTCCTCCCACAGATACCACTGGAAGGCATATATAAATATCAGAATGAGTGACACATCTCATTCAAGTTCAGTTTTACAGCAATGACAGGTTTATTTTAGTCATATGAAATATCATTTGGGTACTTAAAGATGCATTAGAAGAAATTGTGTTTGTAGAAAAATGTGTTTCATGACTGCATTACTTCTTTAAGAAAACTTAAAAGGAAAAAGTTTACAACCTCAGAATAAATCAGTCTGAAAAGAAAAGAGACCTTCATATTTTTTAGTTATATAAAGAAAATGTGATCAGAATATTGTACAGATTTTTAAAGCACAATTAGCAAGAATTTAATTCTTAGAAGTGACTGTTAGAGTGAATGACATGTAAAAAAATTATTAGAACAATTTCTAAGTTTGTGCCATAGCCCATTAATTTTTTCACAGATGTCTTCAGATGAGAAAATAAAACCCTATAACTCCATGTTTTCTTATCAGTTTGGAGTTTTAGTGCATGCTCTATTCATATGCAATAACTATATTCTGATTTAGACATGAGAAGAATAACGCAAGATACAGAGGAGGAACTCCCTATATTTGAATAATTGAATATTCAAATATAATTTTCTGTTAACCTTTAGCATTTACTATTACCCTCCCAAAAAGAGGGAGGGAGGGAAAGAAGAAAGGATTACTTCCTAATACCCATAATTGGTTAGATGGTGTCAATGGATATTACTTTGTGAAAAGGAAATCTTCTTCCTCCAATAATATCCTTCTTACACAGCCAACTTCATTTTTTAAAAAAAAAAAAAAATGTTGAACTAATTGTCGTATTAAACACATTTGCAGGGCTTGTTCTTCTCTTTATAGAGAATATAAGATGGACAGTGTTTGTTTTTCTGCATGAAAAAAAAATGTAGTGCAGGTGTTCCAGTTTTCTTTCTCTTTAGAAGAGAAAACAGAGTGATTGGACATAATTTTCTGCATTTCTTTGAATGAAAAAGGTACTCATTCTTCCATGAGGATTGTGATACAAAATCTTCCCGCCATTATTCTAACATACTTACATTTTCCTGAAGAAGATTGCCCTTTACTTAAGTTGTTCATGGGCTGGCTAGATCACGGATTAAACCCAAAGGTTTTGCATAGTTCTGCATGACATTTCTCCATGCAGAATAATCTAATGTTTCTGCTTGTATTTATATGTAGTCAATCAGAAGTATAGCATATAAACATATAGTGGTTTCTATGTATCCTTTTTTACCTTTTCCTTATAAGGAAACAGAGGCTATTCACTTCTGGTGGTTTAGTAACAACTAGATTTACACTCTTTCTTCCCTTTTCTCCCATGACAGTAAGACAATAAAATAGATTGGAATGAGAAACATAAAGTTATCCCCTCCCCCAAATTTTAATGAGCTTTCACTGCTGACAATGGACATGAACTGAGCTTAACTATTAACCACAGTTATTAACTGATTATTACCTTTTATATCATATAATTTAGTATTACCAAATGTGAACTTATTTAAGAGAATGCTAGTGTTCTCCTGTACACTTAGAGGCCCATCTGACTGATCACGATTATTTAGACTGTTCTATTAGATGGGAGTTCTATCTGAGGTTATAAAGGTCTTTTTAGAAATCAGAATCAGAATATTACCGTATGTTAAAAATTTTACCACTGTAATCGAAGTTGCCCCTTTCTCAATGTAGTTTAAGAGGGTATATAAGACATTATTTTTACTTAAACAATTTTGGGTGATATGCTATCTATTCTGAAGGCTTTATCAGTTTAAATGAAAGATTGGGTGGTTTTTTGTTTTTTTTTGCTATATCACAAAGTTATATCTTTTTAAGTCACCCCAAATCATTTAGAATCACAAATAAAAAAAAATATTATTGTATCCTATGTTGGAATTAATTTGAAATATTTCCTACACCTAGTGTATGCATGGTAAGAAATATTAAACAGGGGTCAAGACAAAATTAGTGTAGGCTGTGAAATGAGACATTCAGGTCGTAACTTTGAGGACATTGTTGCTTTGGGCTATGAAGCAAAATGAGAAATTCTTCTACCTGCTTCAGAAATCTGAATTCTCTATTTAAAATTATAGCACGCATTACAAGGGGACCATAACTTTCCTTGCCGCTAGACGAAAGGAAGCCAGGATCCTATTTTCAACTCTGTAAATGTCTACAATCAAAGTAGGATAATTCCTTATTTTTTTTATTTACAGTTTGACCTCCCAAAATGATAGATTGATTCCACACAGAGGCAAAGAAGAAGAGCAACAGCACAATACACTGTAAGAGTGCTAGTGTCAGAGGTCATCATGGCTGAGCTGCACTAGCTGACAGCACTGTGACTTAGAAACAACCAGCTATGCTTACCTTCCTGTATGCTGACATCCATTTCGGGACCTTTTGGGTCTTTGGTTGTTTCAGGAGTGAAATCTTAAGAGTGAACTTAAAGATACTATAAATCTCCAGCTGAGGTTCAAGACTGTCTGGTCACACAAATTCAAATGTTTCCCCAAAAAAGAAATTAAATACTCTTGATTTCTATCCTCAAGGCATACATACACATTCATAGATAAATATTCACATAAAAGGAGAGAGTTGTTAATACAACTTTCTGTAATACAGAATTATTCATGCTTTCTTAGAAAACAAAATTATGGATAAAAATACCAAAATCTGTCACGTCCCTTTCTTCTGCAAAATTAATTCCAGTAAGTTGATGTCTTCTCTACAGTCTAAAAAAGGACTATAGGAAATTTCTAAGTTAGCAATCAACCCACATCTCATCTTTTATCAAAATTAAGCATCTTTAAGTCTATGGTATTTCCTGATATGCCTGTCGTACTCCTATTCCTATCAGTAAAATTTAAGTAGCTGCTTAAGTAAAATTTAAGTACAGGTCATCCTCGATTTATGACCACAATTGGGATCAAAATTTTCACTGCTAAGCAAGATAGTTGTTAAATGAGACACACCAATTTTATGAACATTTTTGCCATCACTACTGTTATTAAGTGAATTATGTGTTCATTAGGTGAATGCAGCTTCTCCTAATGGCTGGCTGGGAAAGTCACACATGGTGATCACATAATTCTTAAGTATATGTTGGTCAGTATATGCCTGAACTTGGATCACATGAACACGGGGATACTGCAATGGTTGTAAGTTTTTAAGTGCTGTTGTAACTTCAAATGGTTGCTAAATGAATGGTTGTAAGTCAAGGACTACCTGTAGCTGCTTTATGCTTACACTCAGATTTAGAAATGGTTCTTAATTTCAACTAGATCAGGGGTCGGCAACCTTAAACACTCAAAGAGCCACTTGGACCCGTTTCCCAGAGAAAAGAAAACACTGGGAGCCGCAAAAGTTGCGCGCACATGCGTGCGCACATGAAAAGGGGGACCTTGATTGAAGAGTTTAATTAAAAAGAAATAGAGGCTGCTGTGCATGAGCTCTCTCTCTCTCTCTCTCTCTCTCTCTCTCTCTCTCTCTCTCTCTCTCTCTCTCTCTCTCCCTCTCTTTCTCTCTTCCTTTCTTCTGCTCACCTGGCAAGCTGGCTTCATACTGTCCTCCGACAAACTGACATACATTCTTATTGGTCTGGCTCTCTCCTGCCCTTGGTCTGCCAGTCCTCTTCCCCCACTCAGTGTGAGTGTGTGTGTGTGTGTGAGAGAGAGAGAGAGACAGACAGAGAGACAGACAGAGAGACAGAGAGAGCTGCTGCTTCCTGCTTTCTGCTGCTTCCTGCTTCAATGCAGCAAAGGCAGGAGCCCCACCCAATAAGCTTGTCAGCTTGTCGGAGGACAGCGTGAGGCCACTCTCTTTTTTACACACACACACACACACACACACACACACACACACAGAGAGAGAGAGAGAGAGAAGGGAAGCGCAAGTGCCTCTCTCTGTCTCTGTCTCTGCAAATGGCGAAGGAGGCTGGGAGCCGCAGGAAAAGGCTCAAAGAGCCACATGCGGCTCCGGAGCCATCGGTTGCTGACCCATGGACTAGATCATGCTCATTGCTCTACCTAAATATTAAGCAAGACATTTTTTTTCAAATTGCCTTCAACCATTTTGATATTTAACTATACTGTCGTAGCCAGTACAGCTGTTCAAAGTTCACAGAAGTAAAGCAAAAATAATTTCCATTGTTTGAGTACTATTGCTACTTAGATTTTAATTAGTGTAATTGTGAGTTTCCTCTTCAAGCAGTTGTGTCAGTGTGCATATTGGCAAGCATCATTTCCCTTTTTCTGTTCTTAACTACATATGGTGTTTGTTTACGGTGATGAAGAAAGTCTTTTTTTCTGCTTTGATGTCACAAATATTCACAAATTTTGTTAAATAGATAGAACAAGAGAACTCATTAATTAAGTTATTGATGAATCCTGGCAAATCACATTACTTTTCAGTTATGCTGATTAGGCCACCTATACAGAACTTGCCCAAGGATCAGTTGACTCTTGTTTTTGTGCTTGTGATCAACATCCATCTTCTACATCATCTGAAGAGAGAAAGCTATCTTAGGACCCACAGGTCCATTAGAGGGGAACTGTATCCATATGGGCATGATTTGCAGCCCTCCAGATGCTGCCAAATGACACAACCCAGCAAATCCAGCCAACATTGCTACTAATTAGAGGTGCTAGGGTACGTGTTAGAACAACATATGAAAAGTCACACATTATAATTTCATAAAGCATGGCACTTATAAGAAACAGCTGAGAAGAGCATCTGGTGCTTGAGGCAGTCACCATATTCTACTTCATTGCTTTATTATTCCACAATCCTTGGGTTTTGTTACATTAAATTGGAACCTGTACAATTACATGAACACAGAAATTGTCATTGATAGTCAGTGGTAGCTGACAAGAGATTGTGATAGTTAGAAACAGCTGTTGTTGATGTCAAGAGGAAACCCTTGCCATTATTGATCAGAATTGGGAAGCTTAAATGCTTATGTGCTTCCCAACCCTTATGCAATTTTAGCAGACACTTCTAAGAATAATGCTCCCAACAGCTAGCACTTTTGATAGCTGTACATGTACTTATAAAATTGATCCAAATATTGTAATAAAATTGTGTTACTTATGAGAATTAAAGCCCAAACATCTGTACAGATAGAATGTTTTAAAAAGGCCTTAGCACTTGACTTGGTAATAAGTATAAAATAATGGAGCCATAGCATACTGCCTTGCTTTAAATTAAAAAGTATCTGTTTTCCTTTGCATTCAAGGGATCATGCAACAAAACTTCAATTTGTCATATTGGGCATACAATTGTCTACATATTTTTGGATCACCAAGATGTGATGGGGGGAACAGTTAGCACTTCTTCCAAAATTCAAGCTGTGAACGTGCCTGCTTATAAATTCTTGATGAAATTCAGATAGTATGGGGACATATGTACAATATCACCAGTCATTCCAACTGAGCCAGAAAAGAAAGTTTAGTTGCTGCTTTTTTCTGCTTCTCCATAGATGTAGCAATGCCCTTGAAAAGTCTGAATTATTGTACCACACATTCATTGTTTACATTCATTTATTATAGACGTCTATTTTTTGCCCACCGCTATAATGTTTCTTGTATTGCTGAATATTCTCAAGTAGCTTTAGGCCACCTTCTATTGGATCATTTATGCTGTATCCATTCTGTAGTTCTCCGATTAGTTCAGTTTTTCAATCTCCTTTTCTTTGTAGAAGCTAGCTTAGTATCCTACTCCAGACTCTCCAATTTCTGACCTTATTTATATGCCTACTTGAGTAGGGGGCTGAACTGTATCTACTGCTTTCCCACAACTTTTTTTTCTACTGCAAAATAGGCTTTTGATTGCCTACCTCAGATTCAGGATGGTTCTGATTAGGATGCTTCTGAATTTTATTTATTACTATAGCATGGCAATCAGTTACCACTTGAGCTGAAAAGATTCTGTAGGAGATTTTAATATATGGTTTTCTTTGGGATTTATGGAATACATGGGAAGAAAAGGACGAAGCAGGTTCCATAATGAAAGATACAGTTTCTATATACAGTTGCACCACTTGGGCAACTTCTAGCAAAGCAAGCAGAAAAACTGGGCAAGCTACCTTTGAGAAGTTCAACTAAATGTTTTTCTGCTTTGGAAGAAAAAAAATATCCCTTAAAAGGACCTGTTTTGGAACTGCACTTGAAACTCTATAGTTGTGGTGATTTTCTTTGTCCTACTTATATCAGTTGTCATTTGATCATCTCTTTGCCAAACATATCTTTATTAGTCCCATTCTATCCTATTATGAAGAAAACCATATTTTCTTAGTTGAATAGCACTATTGGATTCCATCTGTCACTTTCTCAAGTGTTAATAAATTATACTGGAAAGAATGAAGAGAAGGCTAGAGAGAAGTTCCCTGATGATGGGCTTCAGCACAAGTCTGAAAGAAGACTGAACCTCTGGTTCTGGTGACCAACCCGGATTGGATTCTGCAACATTATCCTGGGACACGTACATTTTGTCTTCATTCGTGAAACTCAAAAGGGGTCTGCTGCCATTCTCAGATGGTATATTCCTGAGCAAAGGAAGAAATGTCTTCTTAATTCTAAATGCAGTAGGAGAAATGCTATCATTATTTAGTGATGACAGTATGACACAGAGCATCTTGAAATCTTTAGTAATATTTCTGCTTTGAGTTGAATTTTTTTTCTGGCTGCTTATCAGTCCCTGTATAGTAAATATCATTTTTAAAAATATGAGTTTAAATAGTGCAGATTTCCAGATACCTGGAAACTTTGATCATGTAAGTGATACGTGTATGAACAATTTCATCTCTCCTGTCTCTGCCAATCAGTAATAAAATAAAATCTGCAGTTATTCCCATATGGATTGCCTATGTATTTTCATATTTTTATGCAACCAATGCATTATGCCATTGTTACTATTCACAGCTACTGTTAACATATGTTTCTTTGCAACTTTTGCTGGCATTAGCTTTTTCCAATACAACTTCAAATAATTTACTCTACTCCTCTGTAACTTTCTCAAAATACAAATTTCTAAAGAGAACAGCAGTGAAGCTGTCTTTTCCCTGAAGCTTATTCATTCATTTGAAATCTTCAATGAAAATTTAATTCCGTTGACAGAATTAGATCGTGCTCTATGTTCATTTTAATAATAATTTATGTCATTTCACCATGTTTCTATTAAGGTGAAATGGAAATTCCTTGGGTGTTGATTTATTAAAGCATATTTAGCAGCATGGAATGGGACTCCTTCAATAGTTATTCAGCTCAATACACTTGATAAGAGTTGGAACAATAGGTAAGTATTGCCACAAGTACATACCCCACTTTACTTTGGGGAACATATTTCCAAGTCTGTCATTTTTCATTATGACAGACATAAAAATTGTTAGATTGAAGCCCTGTTTATTTAACAGCTACACTGTCTTTGAAGAGGTTAGACAACTTCCTTTATGCTTTTTGGAATGGTTTTACAGTTACACAATATCACACTGATATTCTGGAACCACTAAAAAGAAACATTTGATTTTTAAAAGCACAGTGTTCTTAATTCCTCTTGAGCCATGCAGATAGTATTCATTGATATCTATGCTTTACTTTTAGGCCCAAGGGAGTTTTTCTTTTAAATTTTATTAATGGCAAGTGTTTGAAACTTGTTTAAGAATTTGAGAGAAAATCACCTATATGCAGGAATTTATACTAAAAGAATACAATTTCATTATTTTTATAAGCACAGATTTATGAAACACTGAATTGACTAAAATAATTGATTGATGCCTCTCTCCAAAATATGAGGCATCGATTGGGGTTGATAGGAATATTTCAGAGTTCTGCAAAGAGGTTTAATTGTGACTAGCAGAAAACAATCATTGCTTATGAAAATGTTGTTTGTTTGATTTGTTTCAAAAGAGTTTTTCCATTTACTAAACATTGTTGAATTTCACAATTTTTTTCTGTGTTTTGAACAGAACTGAGCATTGTATAATGTGGGTTAGATGACTGCAGATACCATACATTTCTTTCCATATGAAATAACAATTCAAGGCAGATCTGGGTTGTTCTCCAGTGTAACACTTCAGAACATTGCCATATTATCAAATGTGAAAACAGGAAATCCAATTTATTTGTTTTTGTTTATCTTATGTAACCATAGTGCTGTGCTTCCTGTGCACAACTGGAAATATTGTACTTCTATAGGTGGAAGATGCCATTTTCCTCTGCTAGGTTTTTTCCCCTCTTTTTTTTCTTTTTTTGAATGGAGCTCACCAGCTGTGTGAAACCTTGATATGTTACTGATAAGCACTTCTTCTCTCTCCTTTTTCCCAATGTTTCTAGTCCTCCTTGATCAATCATAGCTGAATAGATACAGAGTGCAATATTGCACATAGACAGCAAACAAAAAAAATCTTTTGGTGAACCATGGGGTTCAGAGATTGCAAAATATGTCAAGTCCTTTTTACATGAAAAATAATGTAGGGCTTGTTTGCTTCAAATGAAGACTTGCATATATTATCTCCTATCAGTATTTGTAACTAGATTCTAATTAAATTAAAATAATTCTATGCTAGATAAACATCATGTTCCTTATGGTATTAGTACAATGTTTATGAGAATTAATTTTTGCAAACCTTGCATATATGTCTTCTTTAATTCTTTAGCAATAGTCTAATTAACACATTTTGTTTAATATCTCTCTCTCTCTCTCTCTCTCTCTCTGTATGTATGTGTCTATGTATGTATGTGTAGGTGTAGGTGTATGTGTGTGTATATATATACACACATACACAAACACACACACATATACATACACACACATATATGGTGAATATAAACTGTAATTAATTTGTTTTCAGCTTGGTTGAGCAGATGATCTGTCTGTTCCATTTTTGCACATTCTGTCTGTCTATCCTATCTATCTATCTATCTATCTATCTATCTATCTATCTATCTATCTATCTATCTATCTATCTATCTATCTATCTATCTATCTATCTAAATGGATAGAGTTGTTATTATTATTATTAGGGTTGGATTGTTATTGTTCTTTTACTCATGCATTGACTTGATTAATAACTCTGCTTTGTTTATTTTGGATGGATGGATGGATGGATAGATGGATGGATGGATGGATGGATGGATGGATGGATGGATAGATAGATGATAGATAGATAGATAGATAGATAGATAGATAGATAGATAGATAGATAGATATAGAAAGAGAGAAAGAAAGAAAGAAAGAAAGAAAGAAAGAAAGAAAGAAAGAAAGAAAGAAAGAAAGAAAGAAAGAAAGAAAGAAAGAAAGAAAGAAAGAAAGAAAGAAAGAAAGAAAGAAAGAAAGAAAGAAAGAAAGAAAGAAAGAAAGAAAGAAAGAAAGAATTTATTATAAGCATCTTAGAGGCTTAAGACTGAGGCAGGAAAGAAGCCAAATTTATTAAATTAAAATTTGCATATTGCACAAAACACATCAGCCACAATATATTTTTATGAATTTAAGTATTTTGCCTTTAAAACTAAAATGCTTACAAGAGTTTTAGAAAACTTTTCACTACTTGGTGGAAGAGAAATTGAAACAATATAAACCTTTAAAAAATGATCAACATTTGTATTTACAAAAATGTAAATCCAACTATTTGTGTGTAATCTCCAAAAGCTTTCACTATTTTATAAAGATAGTAGGCTAATAAGGTCTATTTCTAGTTCAACACATTCTTTGATAACAGCAGGAAAGATTAGCAACATCTGTAGAGTCTTCTTGCCAAACAGGATCCATCAGAGCTTAAACCACAGTTCTGTTAACAGCAATCCACAATTACGTTTGAAACATATGCCTACTAAATTATAAGACCTTAGGCCATCTGGCCATTGCATGTTCCACGCTGTATGCTCAAATTATTTTGCCAAGGGTTTCTAAACAATTTCTAAAGGATTATTAAACAAGATGAAAATAGAAAACAGAATGAAAGGTCTAGGATATGTTTCTCTCTCTCTTTCTTTCTCTCTCTCTCTCTTTCTCTCTGTGTGTGTTTCTGTCATCATTATCCACAATGCTAGCACTGCATGATATTGGCTTCATTTAAGCTTGTCCAGATGGCTCGCATTTTCAGCACTGAGGGGGTAATTTCAGTGTAAAAGGTTGGTTCACACACTCGCAATAAGGTAATCTGGGGAAAGTATCCTGCTAGTTTTAAAATATATTTTCTAGATATTTATCCTGAATAACTACAAGTGTTTGTAATTATTTAAAGTATTAGTAGATCCTTATAAAATAATGCTAGCACAATGGTGATTAAAATGGGAGAGTCAATTAGCCAGAAGAAATATTTCATATAACAGACAAAAAAATTAATTATCCTAATCTATTATGATTAAGTATGGACAAGGGAAAACAAAAGACGTTCTATAAAGCAGAGTAGACAAAGCTTCAAATCTAAACTTAATGTCCAACTATGTAGTTAATTTCTTGGTATGGTAGCACACAAAGTTCACCTTGGATATTTATTAGTATTCTAGTTACAACTTTCCTCTATTTTAGAAGTTGTTATTTAGATATTGGAAACTCTTGGAGACTCACCTAAAAGCATTTGTGAGAGCAACCAACCAAAAATCTAATGCGGTTTTCCCAAGTCCCCATCTTTATGTACATATAGACTAGGTCAACTACAGTGGTGGATTCAGCCGGTTCGCACCAGTTCGGCAGAACCGGTAGCTAGATTTTGCTGAGTTCAGAGAACCAGCAACTGAATGCACACTACTTCCAGAAGTCCAGTCTAGGTCTCTGAGGCCTGGAGGAGGCCTCCCAGGCCTAGAACGGCCCACCGGAAGTGCATGGTGCCATTTCCGGAAGTCCGTTCTAGGCCTTGGAGAAGCGGTTGTTCAGATATTTGAATCCCACCATTGGTCATCCATATTATATATTGAAATATGACCAGTGAAATTCAATAACATTTAATATGATAACACATAAAATATATTTTTTTCCAGTGGAGTTTAAATAGGAACGGAGAACAACAGGCTGCAGTTGATCCTGATAAGACTGAGTGACTTTAGAGATTCTAAGACTATACCATTTTTCATGCTGATGGAGTGACACTGTTCCAGACTCAGTTTACAATCTGGGGATCCTCCTAGACTCACAACTCCTTTTCAAGGGGCAAGCGGCAGTCATGGCTAGAAAGGCCTTTGCACAACTTTGTCTTGTGCACCAAGTGTATCTTTTCCTGGACTGGTGGGTTCTGCTAACAGTCACTCATGTCACTTCCAGATTGGACTATTGTAATGCACTCTATATAAAGCTGCATTTGAAAAGTACCCAGGAACTTTAACTGGTTTAAAAATGCAGCAGTATGGTCACTTATATGTGTTTTCAGTAAAACACATGCTATACCTCTGCTTCATATACTGCATTGACTGCCAGCGTTCTTCTAGATCAGGGGTGTCAAAGTCGCAACATCACGTGACATGTCATGACATATCACGACTTTTTTTCCATTGCCAGCAATGGGGTGGGTGCAGTTTTGTCATGACGCATCCAGCCCATGGGCCGGCAGTTTGACACCCCTGTTCTAGATCCAATTCAAGATGCTAAGTTTAACCTTTAAAACCCTTTGTGGCAGGAAGCTAGCAGAATAACAGAGTTGGAGTTAGAAGGAATTTCGGAGGGTTTCCTAGTCCAACCTCCTGCTCAAGCAGGAAACTCTACACAATTTCAGACAAATGGTGGCCAGTCTCTTCTTAAAAACATCCAGTGTTGGAGTACCCACAATTTATGGAGGCAAGTCGTTCTACTGATTAATTGTTCTGTCATGAAATTTGTCCTTAATTTTAGGGATGACCTAGAAGAGGGATGATCTCTTTTGATTACATAAACACATCCCAGTAGGTGTAACAGAAAAAAAACATGTTGCATGTACTCTCTTCCAGGGACCTAAATTTATAGGTGGGCCTTTTCTGCCCTGGCACAAACCCTATGAAATATTCTCCCTGAAGTCAGTATGTGGAAATTCCTCAAAACGTGGTTGTGTCACAGGCCTGGGGGGATCTCAGGGAACCAGACAAGTTCTTAGATAGTTCTATTGCAGTTGATCTTTTACTCTCTCCATGTGCTTTGAATTTTTTTAAAAAAAATAGTGTTTCTTTTTTTCATTTTTAATTATGACTTTTTTATATTTTTATATAACATTTATTTATATAAATAAATAAATGGTAAGAAAAATGGATAAAAAACCCTTTTAAATCTATTTATTATTTTATAAAATATAGTCATAAGATTAGTCATTGAAGACTGACCGTCACAAATCAGCCAAAAAATGTGTTGTGGGATTTTAGAGTTGTTTCTATCCTTTTACCTGATTGTCAGGAGAAAACTTGCTTCTGAATGTCAAATGCTGAGAAAATAACCCATAATCCTCATCCTAATTCTCAAAGATTACTATGGGAAACAGAATGACCCAGGAGCATTCTTATGTTTTTCATTTTGGGTGAAATAAATACCTAGTCACAAGAAACACAGAACCCAACAGCAGTTATGTATCTTACTCTGTGTTAGAGGTTACCTCGTTCATTTATAGAGGACAGTGAGTTTAAGATTTGTGAATGCAAACTTCTCCTCTAAAAATTCCATACCCCATCACAGCTTGAATAAAGGCCAGTTTACAATGGGTTATATGGTGGTATTATTGCTTCCTCCTTATAATTCCTCATTCCGTTCCCTGTGGAGAGTATAGAAAAGTACAAACCATTTATGCCCTTATAGGACAAAATATTCTTGGTCATACCTAAATTACACCTAAGTTAATTACCAATAAGGCATCATGATTGGTTTCATTTCTGTCAAGCCTGCCCAAATGTTAAATCCTTTTCCTCAGTGAAGTTGAGTTTTACTGGCTCTATAAAAATAGGAGAAAAACAATGTTGAAAATACACTAGGAAATCAAAATCTTTATGAAGTGAGATCATTTTCACAGCATGGGCCACCTAAGTTGATATAATCTTATGGATATGACATTGCCACCATGATATACTCCAGCACTTAGTCACATACATAGGCAGAAGGTATATGTGGAGATAAAGAAGCTTGGAAGAAACAAACCTCATTAATTAAGTTCTATGTTTTAGGCTACTATTAATGTTATACCAGCAGATAGAGTACACATAAAAACATTCCGCATTACTTCTGGAAAGCATGTCCCAATCCAAATATTAGTCATACAAATCCTTCGAAAATGATGTTTTGAAGGAATATATCTGTATGTAGCTGCTTTAGAATTATTTTCCAGTGATACCTCATAAGAAAGTACTACAAGTAAATTTATTAAGACACATGCATCCATTAAAATATTTGGGTCTTTACCAAGTCAATAATCTGACAGCTAAAGGGAAAGGAGAGTCTTAGAACAAACCAAGGCCAATAAAACATGTATTCAGCAGAGAAGACTTAAGTTTCTTCCTTGTTAGACAAGGCAAGAATAATTAATGTTCTATGTAACCAAGATAGTATGAAAACACTCGGATCATCTGTCATTGAAGCAACTGCACCTTTCTGCTTGATTAACTGCAAGCAACAGAAGGGCCTGGTTATGAGAATAGGTGGATGAATGGTGCTGCATTAAGGAAAGATTAGAGCAGATGAATGTCTGTCTCTTCTAGCTCTTTGATTCTAGGATACTGTTAACTGATTGCACTATAATAGAAACAGATTTGCTGCATTGTTTTTAATATCAATTCTCTCATTGTTATTGATAATATGGTTAATGTATTTAAATTGTATTTGTTTTAATAATTTGATTTTATAACTGTTTTTATTTTAAGCCACTATCTAAATACGATAAATAAATAAATACATTTCAAATATTCTAGATAGAATATGAAGGAGGGAAAGGAAAGGAAAAGTTTGCAGAGGATTGGACCCAGTTGTAATGACTTCAGGGAAATGCTAAACTGCAGGGAAAGTGTTAAACACAGATATCAGGCATCCATTCTGTGGTTAGATGAAAACAAAATGAAGGGGGGGGGGAACTGTTCAGAGGAGGAGACTAGGGAATAATTCAGAAAACTACAGACAATTAAGAGAAAACTTCCACTTCTGACACTCTCAAATCTGGCCTAAAGAAGATTGTGATATCTATGTGTGTGTGTCTGTCTGTGTGTGCCTCTGTGTGCCTCTGTGTGCCTCTCTCTCTCTCTCTCACACACACACACACCCACACACACACACACACCTCTCTCTCTCTTTCTATATATGTATCTCTCTGTGTGTGTTATAAGTATGTGAGGCTATTTATCATAGAGATGTACTACAGTTTGTATGTTCAAAATTCTGGGAAAAATTAATTTAGCTAAAATCAGTTTGAAGGAAAAAGCTACAAAAGTATACTGTAAATGCCTTTGGCAAAAGTATGTTCAGTGTCATAAAACAATATGTTGTAAATCTGTTCTTCTGACATATTTTAATTTCAAGCCTATTTTTTTATTTTTCTTATACATTTTAATTCCATTTCTTGCATCTCAGTTGATCTTATGGTTTACATTTTGACCTTCTAGGTTCTAAATCAGACATGTCAAACACAAGGCCCGGGGGCCAGATGCGGCCCGCGAAGTGGTTTCATGTGGCCCGCGAAGCCATCCTGGAAACAGTGAGGGAACGGCCCCCACTGCCTTGGCCCTGGCCCAGGCCAGCCGGGAGCCAATGTACAATTTTGTGGTGGCCATCTATGATGAAACGCATTCAGTTTTAGCTCCACAAAGCCGTCTGGAAACAGCGAGGAACCAGCCCCTGCCGTGTCGGCCCCGCCCCCTGGGTGCATGCTGGGGAGGCTCCTCCAGTGGACCATGCCTTGGCACTTGCCCTGGTCCCATCCCCTTCTGCCAGAGACCCTCGGATCTGTCCCACTCCTGCCCAGGCCCCCTTGACACGAATGATGTAGAGCTGGCCATGCCCACCCAGTAGGCCACACCCACTCCATCCACGCCCACCCAGTAGGCCACACCCACCCTGGCCATACCCATCCGGCCCCCCCGAGGGCAACCGCAATGCTGATGCGGCCCTCAATGAAATTGAGTTTAACACCCCTGTTCTAAATGCTCTGTTTATGGCACCTATTGATGTGACTCAGGACTGATTACAGACAATTGTTTGTTGATTCTATCTTCCTATGCTAGACATAGCAGCAGAGACTTTCAGCTTCAAGCAAGATAAAAAAGGCAAATAGATTTCAGCAACAAAGCTGGTCATGAAATGTACATACATGAAGTTTTCTTCTGCTGAAAAAAATGCAGAAGACTTTTTCTTGTTAGCCATCCTATATAGAGAAACAAAATAGATATTTTAAGAGTGGTGATTTAATAAGGTCCATAAATTAGTTTTGCCACTACAATTCACAGTAAAACTCCCATATATTATATGAACATATTCAAAAAACAAAGAATGCAGTCTTCTTAGGCTAGAGAATATCAAATTGAAAGTTTTAAATTAGTTTTCTCATTCTGAAGCTGAATAAAAATGTAACCATACAAATTATTTCAGAAAATTAATAATCGAGCTGGCAAAAAAATATGTTGTCTTAAATAGGGCACCACAATAAAAGCATATACTATACCCATGTAAGATTAGGAATAATTGCTTTCATGATCACTTTTAAACATTTTGCATACATCAGCTTCAGTTTATGTGTGTTCATATTCTCCCTATTTGCAAAAATTTCCTTTTGTGATCCTGACAGCATCACTCATCAAACTTGCTCTGGAGGCTAATGAAGCTACGAGAATTAAAGTCTATCACTCACTAATTCTGTCACCATAAAAACAATCCAAACTTCTTATTGTAAGCATCAATTTCTTTGGAGTTTTCTGAATGACAGAATGCTGATTTCCATTAACCAAAAATACCTCTTGCAGACATTTAACAAAGCAGAATTTGATAATGATGAAAATATATCAAGAGTATGGAAATGAAAATGGAAACTAAAGCTTTTGATCATGAGAAGCAAGTCCTTTGCACATAGAGCTGTAATTCTGTGGTCCAGGCTTTCTATGCAAACAATTCAAGTTCAATATCTATGTGTCACTTAAATCATGATCAAAAGTGGAACTGCTGGGCCTATATAATTTATCCACATTATAAAAGATTACCTTGCAGCATTTATATATTTAAATTACATTTGCATGTATCTTTCAAGTGAAGGGAACAGACTGGAAAGATGGGAAAATGCCAAAGGAAGACACTGGTTAAACACGACAGAAGACTGTCCAAATTAAAAGCAAAATATAGACTGTAACAACAATTAAGAGTAAATATGATCAGTTTGTAAAAGAAATATAGTATCTAGGATAATGCTTTGATGAGATCAGATCTCTGTTGCCAAATTTATAACTAATGCCTTGGCCAAGATCTGTGATATAACTTTTATTTTGTCAAGAGCTCCAGTCTGTAGGAGGTATATGATAATAGTGGGTGGGACTTTAGTCATCAGCAAGCAGGGCATATGCAATATGGATAGAATCTTTTAAATATTTTGAATACTTCCCCCCCCCCCTTTCTCTTTCTCCTTCTCTTCCCCTAACCCTGTCTTTGTTTCTCTCTCTCTCGAGTACTTGAAGATTTATAGCAACTTGTGCAGAAGACCCTTCTAAGCAAATCCACATGTCTCTCTAACAAAGATGTCTCCATAGCCACTTTTTATTGGACATGCTCTTGTGATGTCACTTTCATATCTTTCCCATTCCTGTTTGGAGACAGCTTATAGTCATCCTGAGCTGTCCAATTGTGGAAATGTATTTTTCCTCTTCTTTCTTATATCAGATTTTCCAAAGAGACAATTTAGAGCATTCCAATGATACATATGGGGATATCATGGTCAGGAACAACAATTTATTCAAAACCAAATGACTACCTAGCTCTGCTGCAGGTACTCATTCTCAATCATCTGATTGTCAGGCAGTATATGTTTATTCCCATTTTAACTTGGCTGTACATGTTTTTCTTTTCCTAGTGTAGTTGAATATATAAATATTGATATGCAAGACTGATTTGAATCTTCCAAGAGATGTCTAATAAGTCCCAAGAAATCTGTATTGCTCTCACCATAATGGTGTTCTGGAAGTCCTTAAATAAAATCAGGACATGGAAAAGGGTGGTTGTTGACATTCAGATGCATTTGGAATTTATGTCTGGACATATATATTCTTCCTGTTTATTACTATTTAAAAATGTTTATCATGTAAGTCGCACAGACTCATTCTGGAATTGGGTATCCCTAAATCCAATAAATAAATAGGCAGAGAAAGCTAAATTTGTATCATTGTCTTTGCAATTTATGGGAAAACAAAACTGGTGAAAGTGGCATCCAAAATAGTAGTTGTACAAATGTTGATCAAAGATTGGTATGTAAATAGAGGCAAAGCATGCAGGGCTGGGTGGCAGTCGTATGAAGGGAGACTTCATGTAATGACAATCTAGGCCCCAAACTCATCAGGGAAATAGTGAATACTCAAGGTTGAAGTTACAGTTTCTTTCCAAATCAGGGAATCCTTGGAACATACAAAGCAGGAAAAGTTTTTTTCTTTTCATTGACTACAAAGAAGTGGGCTTTGTATGCCACAGTCTCTTAATATCTCATGCCCTTGCCCTCATTCTAGCCACAAAAAGAGGGGTCCTCTATTTTTGTAATTGTATCTAAGAGTGACCTTGAGGTAAAAGAGGAAAAGATTAACCATTTAACCATTAAACCACTGGTGGCTCCTCCATTTTGTCTGATCATCCCCAAGGCAGCATTTCTTTCTATAATCGAATGTATGGATGGATGACCTTGAGGAACAGGAGGAAGAGATGCTGCCTAGGAAATACCAAATAAGGCAGGTAGGAGTCCCCAGTGACTTAATGGTCAGAAAGGAACCTTAGGAAGGACTCGCCTTAATTGGTCAAGAAATTAAAAATGGCAGCCAGAAGTCTGTCCTTTCAAACTTGAAAGATTCGGTTAGTAGCCTTATAATAAATAAGAATTAGTTCATCATGTTATGTTTTCTGTCTGGTTTAGTTGGGTGAGCTGACACTTCCCCTTGTCCCTCAAAGTCATTGTCATATATCATTACAATTTCCAAAAAGTTATCTCTTCAGGGGCACCAGCTAAAAAAGAGGAACGTCATTCTGCATTTCTTTATTTTTTCCTTGCCCAAAGCAACAGTCCTGTCAATATACAATATTAGCATCTCTCAGGCCAATAGTTAGGGGTTTTTTTTTAACTGTCATGGTGATCATAGCCCTATAATTTTTTAAAAATGTTTTGTTTTAACAGAGGTATTGGACAGATTATAAGCCATGCAGTTTGTTCATAAAATGGGATTGATTAATAAATCAAAATGCAAATATATAAAAATAAATTCTATCTCCCTCCCCTCAGATAAGATGAGAAGCCAGAGATCTAAATTGTTTGTTTGCAGAAGCCTGTAAGACAGTCCAAAGGCCTCCCAAAATTATGCTGTAGTCCATAGGTTTGCCCATCCCTGTCTTAGATGTGTTTCATTTTCTTTTGGAAATACTTTAATGCATAAAATGGAATTGGCAATGATATTATGTTAATTGAGTCTATTCATTCTGTCTGGAAGGCTTATCTAACAAGATGCACTTCAGTTTCTATCTGAGAATTATGAAGTGATTCCTAAGATATGGTACAAAACTACTGTGCTACAATTAGTCCCTTGGCATTTACTAAGAAAACTATACAAGAAAATGTCATTTTATCGGCAGTGACATTGAAACAGATCCTTATTAGTAATGTCAGTTTTCAGTTTCAGGAAATGGTAAGATGCCTGTGGCATTCAATGTACTACTTACAATGGCAGAGTGGAAAAGAATTATAAAGATCTTTTTATAGGCTGAGTGGCCTAAGTAGAAAAGTAGGGAGACATGAGCTTTTAGTTAAAGTTATTCTTGTTATTTTCCATTTTGATTTAAAATTCTTTGCTTACAGTGGAGTAATAGTGGGAAAGACATAACATTTATCAGTATCTCATCCTCTAATATTACTAATATGTTAAGTCCATGTAACAGTGTATATCTCTGATGGATTTCTGTTAGCATTTTCATGTGGATATTAAAAATATGGCCAAAAATAAAACCCTGAAAAATTGAAAAGATAATTGCCAAGAGGCCAAGAAATAATCTAATAACCTTCAGAGATCAGCTGTTTAAATAGCATGGAATGAGCATGGCATGATCACTCATCTGTGTCATGTACACACAGTAAGAAAGTTTCTATAGAGCGGTACTTCTCAAGCTTCCTGGAGAGACTGTTTATTCTATATTTTTTAGGCTGGTGTGAGGGTGCTGTTGGTATAAATGTGCAAAGTAGATATTTGCAATGCTTATGCATTCACAGGTTTAATTAACATGACCTGATTTCTCTTCTATCATGTGGGAAAAGTTAATGTCCATAATTGATGATATTCAACATCATCCTCAATTAATTAATATATATTGCTTCAATTTAGTCACTCAAGCAGAAGAACTTGATTAAAACTATGCATTTGAGGTCATGGAAAACCATGTTCTATAAATAAAAAGAGGAGACATAAGAAATGTTATTCACTATAAATAAAACAAAGGAAGCCCATCCATTTATGGTTGCCTGACTCCCAAAGCAGCTCTGAATACCTTACAACTAGAAATATTTTATACATAGCCAAAAGCCTCTATAATACAGTGGTACCTTGGTACTCAACTGCTTTGAACCTCATCGAATTTGGTACTCAGTGCTTTTTGATGTGAAAATTTTGTCCTGGTACTCATCGTTTGTTTGATATTCAATGCACAAGGTAGAGCTTGCTAGTGCTGGCTGCCTTGTGACTCACTACATTATTTCTTAGGGAAAAATATGTTTGGTACTTATCATTTTTGGTATTCATGCATCTCCTGGAATCAATTAACAATGAGTACCAAAGCACCACTGTATATAGAATCAAAAGCCTTGTTCACAGAAGGGGAAGGAATTGTTGTTTGCTTTACTGGCATGGCTGAGAGGGGAAAAGAAGCAGGGGAAGGTACCAAATTGAGGCCATGTAAACCAAAAGACAGATAGAAGTTCTGGCCAACCCTGTAGCCAAAGTTGAGGAAGATATTGAAATTTGGAAAGGGAATTCTTAAACTGATTTTGTTTCCAGCTGGTTTGTGCATGAAAGATGAGCAGCTGAAGGCTGCAGTGTGGAAAAAACTCTAATCTTCCCTAATCTTAGTGAGACTATCTAAGAATAAAATCCCTTTTGAAAGCAGACAAATGCTGCTGTGGCTTCAGATAATAATTCTGGCACTGGTGATGTTAATGTGTGTTTTGACAGATAAAATGAGATCAGGTATTTACTCTGACTTGACACTATTATTTATCTGAGCTGATTTCATTTACTGGTTCTGGATCTGAATAAACTATAACATACCTGATGCTCACACACTCACATACCCCCTAATTCACAATTGAGCTGAATTACAATTAGCAGTCAGAGGTAATCTTTAAAGTTATCTGGCTACATGAACAATGTGGGATTTGAAAAAGTATTATGGGTGTATATCTTATCAGAAAGCACTACTGTGTTCAAATTTCTGTTGAAGAATAGCTCTATTTATGCAATAGGCTGTGATAGGCATAGTGGATGAATTTAATCATCTATTTTTCCTGAACCTTAACATTCCTTATCCTATAATTTCAGTGCATTGTGTTTGACATTTGCGAGAACAGAGCAAAATGATGTGGTCAATAAATAAGAAAGAGAAAGGCAATGATTCCTGCATCTAATTTAGAAAGGCAGATTATCATTTATACAACAGAGCACGGACTCTGTTCTGCATTTTTTTTACATCAGTTCACATTCAATTTGATGAATGAGAATTTATTTTAGAAATTCTTGTCAAACAAGCAAACAATAACAAAATATTATAGTGAGTGGGCTATAATTTCTAGCACTTACCTAGCTATTTAATGTTCATAATTTTATTTGAAGATTGGCAAGGAGGACTTTAATAGTAGTGTGTCCCCTTTTCTCTTAGATGCATAGTACATGGAACTCTATATTACCATGGAATAATTGAATATGTAATACAGAATTATAGTAACCAAGCATTTGTTTTAGTCATTAAAAAGTTATCCTTGGGCCATGTTTTGTTTTGCCCTGTTCTTGGTAAATGACATATGTCGAGTAGCATGATCTTTCTCACCATCAATCCAAAAACTTTGAGAAATCAATACTTAACAGTGAGGTGGTCTTATTTTCACCTAATATAAACAAATTTTGGTCTCATCTTTTGCCGGAATCTATAACCTTGAATCTCTTGATCTCACTAATGGCCAAAAGAACTGATGCTTTCCAAGGTAACATAGACATATCCTTGTTGTCCTTGGTAAAATCCAGTTAGATGAGACTATTGAAACCAGGTGTGAACAATGGTGGTACATAGCCTATATAAGCTGATCAGAAACCCTCACAAGATGGAACTTTCATGTAGGCTTGATTGGGAGAATGCTGCTTGTTTGCTGGTTTTGAAGAGGTCCATCCATTGCCATCTTTTGGCAATTCCATGACTGGCAGAGAGGGTATATTGTCTTGCATTCATGAGCAAACTTTAATATAACATCATTACTTCTGAATCCAAAAGAACCTGTGACAAAGCTCTGGTGGACTAGGGACAGAGCAATCAAATTAAAAGGCAGCTTAAGGGATATTATAGTCCTGTCTGTCAAATACAATTATTGTCCCGTAGATTTACAATCTTCTAGCTTTCCACATTCCTACTCCTATTCTACATTTTATATATCATGAAAAGGTATGTAACATATTGTGGTTTAAAAATATGTGTGTGTCAATATGTGCTCAGAAAAAGAGAGAAAAAACATATTCATTTATATTTATCAATATGCGTTCATAAAGTTTCCGGGTCTTCAATTTGTATGTACACTCTTATATGCACATGTCTAGACATGCAATATGTGGAACTAAAGACTATAATTAAATTAAACTTTGATTACAATAGGCTTGCTACATAGTTTGATACTTTTTCTTTAATCCAAATTTGGATTACTGAATATAAAATTCTCTTACCATCATCTTATAATGTCCCTGTTCTGCAAAATATGCACTTCATCTATCTGGCCATAAACTGAGTCTACCATTTGCCTGATAATCGCATCATATTTATCAACTCAGGCCACAAAAAAGGAAATAATAAAAGTAATAATAAATATAAACTCCACCAACGACAGCAAAATCAAGTTTTGAATTCCTGGTGAAGCTAAGTGGAATACATTCAGTTCATCAGGTCACAAATTGTACAACCTTCTGTGATGGACTATCTAAGATGACATATTACCTCATATTACTTGTAACACATTCCTCTGGACAGTTGGCTACTGGAGTACAAATGTAATAATACCCAGTAGGAATTGTTCATAATGCAAGGATAGTAAACCAATCTCAGAATGATGTCCCAAGTTTAAGAGGTGAATTTGTTTTTCCAGAAACTAAAACATGAAAAAGACTTTAGCAAGCAAGATTTCTTTATATATATATATATATATAGGAACACCGGCGGACCAGATGAGGACAAGACAGCGGAGAGGAAGGACGCCACAGAACATGCATATGCTTGCAGACAGGGAACGATTGGCTGAGCATAGATGAGGGAGACCTGGGGGCGAGTCAGAAGTCACCTTGGCCGATCGAGTGCGGATGGAACACACATGCACACCGGGCTGTGGATGACGGAGTGGGTCTGGGAGTGGGTCAGCAGCCAGTTCAGCTGACCGAATGCGGATGAGACGGAGTGACAGGATGCGTCTGTGCACACGCATGTCCAGGCAGGAAGGGGAACCGAAGGAGACAGGGCCAGTAAGGATAGGCAGCGGAGGGCTCAGCCGATCATTCCCCATCTGCAAGCATACGCATGTTCTGCGGCATCCTTCCTCTCCGCTGTCTTGTCCTCATCTGATCCACCGGTGTTTCTCCAGGAGTGCTCGCGGGACTGTTCCCCCAATGGCCACACTGTGTCGGCGGTCATTCTTCCTCCTCCCTGGTTCCAGTGGTTCGTCATGAGTCCAGTCCTCTTTCCATGGGATTATTGCCATCTTTAGTCCTCGTCCTTGCGAGCACTGTCTGCATCCTGGAGGAACACCGGCGGACCGGATGAGGACAAGACAGCAGAGAGGAAGGACGCTGCAGAACATGCATATGCTTGCGTCTGTGCACACGCATGTCCAGGCGGGAAGGGGAACCGAAGGAGACAGGGCCAGTAAGGATAGGCAGCGGAGGGCAAGAGCAATGGGTAGACAAACGGGACAAGAAGGGGGGCGACAATGGAAAGGCATCGATGATGCTGGATCCGGACGTGCGGCCCAGAATGATCACAGGGGGGCAGTTGAAAGATATATCAATGACAGTAGCATCAGGAAGGATAGGATCGACAAGGATGGGAGGGAGTGAATCTGGGAACAAGTCAGGAGGTAGCCCAGCTGACCGAAGGCAGACGAGGTGGAGGAACAAGACGCGGTTGTGCATGCGTACATCCTGGCACGAAGGGAAACTGGAAGAAATAGGGCTAATAGGGATAGATGGTGGAAGGCTAGACCAACAGGTGGACCAATGGGATAAACAGGAGGGGAGCGGTAATGAAAAGACATCGATGATGCTGGACCCGGCCGTGCGACCCAAAATGCTTAGGGGGGATGGTTGGTGGACACATCAATGGCAACAACATCAGAGAGGATAAGATTGACAAGGAGGAGAAGCAGTGAATCTTAGAGTGAGTCAGCAGGTAGCCCAGCTGATCGAGGGCAGATGAGGCAGAGGGACAGGACGCGGCTGTGCGTGCGCACATCCAGGCGTGAAGAAAACTAGAGGAAATAGGGCCAATAGGGGCAGACAGTGGAAGGCAAGAACAATGGGTGGACAAACAGGATAAAAAGGGGGGGCAGTAATGGAAAGACATCTATGATGCCTGATCCGGATGTACAGCCCAAAATGAGCACGGGAGAGCGGCTGGAAGGCATACCAGCGGCAGTAGCACCAGGAAGGATAGGATTGACAAGGATGGGAGGGAGGAAAGTTGTGAAACCGGAGGGCAAAAAAGGGGAGGCGGGACAACCAAGGCAATTACGGTCAGCCAGGACGGATGGCCCTATCACACGGTCGATGAGTAAGAAACTGAGTTAGCAAGGTCTATAAGAGAGCTTTCCACCCCCAACACTTCACTCTGAAGACTCTGGCAGTGGACCAGCGCAAGCTAAGGTGGTTGTTTAGTATTGTAAATAGTTGTTTTTATTATTTTAGCTTTTTAACAATAAACAGCTGGTTTATATCCTTCCCGGAGTTTGAGGATTGTATATTATTTAACAGATATGCCCGGGATTTGTATTTTTGCAATCATTAAGGATATATATATATATATATATGGTAAAAACAAAATAGTACGAGCACCAGGATGATATTAAAACAGAAACTGTTTAATACAAAAGCTAAAGCTGAGCTTTCGTCGGCCAACACTGCCGATATCATCAGAGCACAATACGAGATTACTGAGAGTCCTTTTTATACCGCCGGGCGACTCTGCGCCCGGCTTCTTGATCTAGTCATCGGTCCGTCCGTTTTCTCTATTTGGTTTGTTCTTAAAGGGCACGCGTCTCTTGCTGCAGTGGTGTCTTCCAAGGTTGCTATTTTCCCTTTCTTTGCCTTGATCACTTTCTTTCTGCTGTCATATGCCGGCGGTATAAAAAGGACTCCCAGTAATCTCGTATTGTGCTCTGATGATGTCGGCAGTGTTGGCTGACAAAAGCTCAGCTTTAGCTTTTGTATTAAACAGTTTCTGTTTTAATATCATCCTGGTGCTCATACTATTTTGTTTTTACCATATGGATTTACCCAGGATTCGCATTTTTAGTGTAATTAGGGATATATATATATATATATATATATATATATATATATATATATATATATATATATATATATATATATATATATATATATATATATATATATATATATATATATATATCCTAAATTTTTGGATTGCTAACAAAGAATTAATTAATGAGAGCTGATTAGCTCTCATCAGCCAGCCATACCCTTCTGAGATTCGAACCTGGGCTGCTTGCACGTTAGGCAGCTGTGTTGACCCTATATATTTGATAACTCTAAATACTGGAATCCCAGGTGTAGACATTTAAAATAAGTAAAAATAATGAACTCCAGGATATAAATAGCCTTTTTTTTATTGCTGAGCTTTCGTCAACTAGCTGTTGACATCATCAGAGCAAGGGCTGAAGATTAAGAAAACCCATACATACACTTGTATGACCGTTATAATGGTCAAGGCATAGAATACACACACGGCATGCCCACAACCCGCTCGCTCGCACACATTCACAATAGTTCTGGCTTCAATGCAAAAGCCAGTCTTTGGTTAAGATTCAAAAATCCCGCCTCCCAGCTGATGCGTGCGTAAGTCTCGCCGCGCGGCACGTGGCCGCACATTGATTGCTAGATTCCTCATGCGATGTGTAATCAGGATGGTCGTCTCGCTCTCTCGCATGCAGTTGCAGCGAGTCAGGTTCTGGCGTGGGAGAAAGCAAAAGTCCTTGTGGGACATGTAAGTAACCAGCCCGCCCTGGTTCCCCCTTACCCGGTTGCCGTAAAATCGACTCTGTTGCACAAGTTGGTCTTAGAGATCGCAAAGTTCTTTTGCTGGAAGGCTGCTGTGTGTGCTCGTCTCGCTGTGCAATGTCGCTCGGTGTTCTTGCAGGAAGCCAGCTCTTGTGCTTGTCAGATGCCAATGACTTTGTGGGACATGAAACTAGGGCTGTCATTTCTCGTTCCATCGCGTTTCGATGTAGTGAGTCAGGTTTCATTGTGAGAATTGGTCTAGGTCATGGTCTTAATATTCTGTCATTGTCTGGGTGTTGTGTTTGTCTGTTCTGTTGCGTGTGGTTGTTTTGTGATGTTGTTGGATATATGTCTTGGATGTTGTGGTCGGATGTGGTGCTGTTTTTTTGTCTAAGAATGTCAGATGGTGATATGTTAGTTGTAAAAGCCATTCTGATTGTGTTAGAATCATGTCTCTCATTTAAATCAATTAAAATAGATTGTGTTGGAGTAGCCACACCTGTTGCATTAATATGGTGTCTGGTAGGTAAGTAAGGTAGTGTTTTTATGTCCTTATTGATTAAACTAAAACGTTCAGATCTCATGCATTGTTGTTCATGTCTCTTTAAAGATTGGTATGGTGATAATAGGTCAATATGTCTGTTGATTGAGTGGTGGTCAGATAGCCAAGCCTCTTTTAGTAGACGGCTGCCTTTAGTGGAGTCTTGAGAGATGACTTTTGTTCCTTTGAAATCAAATGTGTGGCCATGTTCAGCCATGTGGGCCCATACCTGGGAACGTTGTTCCTGTCTTTTGACTGCCAATATGTGTTCATGTATTCTTGTTTTGAGTCATTTAGATGTTTCACCAACATAGTTACACTGGTATTTGTTACAGTTGATTTTGTAGATAATAGATGATATGTTGCCTGTAGGTAATGGTTATTTGAGGCGCATTACCTTGGAACATAGGGTTTGATTAGGTCTGTGTGCAACGTTGATGTTATATGGTGCAAGAATTCTTGTGGTTGCTTCAGAAACCCCATTAATGTATGGGATTGTTGCCCAAGTTGTGACAATCTGAACATGGTATACTATCTTTGTGACAGTGGCGGATGAAGTTGGCTGGGTAGCCATTTAACTTGCACATATGGTGGAGATATGCTTTTTCTTTGGTTTTTTCTATCTGTGTGCTGCAATGAGTGTTAATTCTTTTAAATAGTGTTTTATGCAGCTGGTTTTGTGTGACATAGGATGGTTGCTTTGATAGTGCAGGATTTGATACGTGTGGGTGGTTTTATGGTAAACAGTGGTTGAAAGGTTGCCATCTGTTGTTCTCTTCCTGTGATGTGAATTGGATGTCCAGATTGTTGTTCTCAAATGATGTGATACTGTCAAGTTCTTGCAAAAGCTTAACTCAATCTATCCAGACATCCAATATTCCAGTATTTAGAGTTATCAAATATATATATATATAACTCGCGATGTCACGTGACATCACACAACGTATTGGGACTTTCCCCCCATTGCCGGCAATGGGGTAGGCACAGTTTCGATGTGACGCATCCGGCCCATGGGCCGGCAGTTTGACATGCCTGATGTAAACCTATCCATTTCTGCACAGTCCAAAATTTTCTTAATTATAACTTCTTCAGATGGTATTTCTTTATTTTTCCATTATTGAGCAAATGTAATTCTCGCTGCTATTAATACATGTAATATTAAGTATATACATTTTTTATCATAATTTTCTGAAATTATACCTAAAAGAAATAGTTCCGGTTTATAGTCTACATGTGCTCCTATCATCTTCTCTAGCCACCTATGTATTTCTGCTTTACGGCATGTCCACCAAAGATGGTAATACGTGCCTGGATTTTGTCTACCTTTCCAACAATTGCTAGACATATTTTTAAACATTTTTGTTAGTCTTGCAGGTGGTAAGTGCCATCTATAGAACACTTTATATAGATTTTCTTTATAAGATTTTCTTTATAAGTAGCTAGCAAGCAAGATTTCTAATGGTAATATTCAATCCCAATAACTGGAGATCCCCATGGGAAATGGAAGACTGACATGCTAGGAATGAAAAGCTTTTGTTTGTGTTTTAAGAACATGAATATTTCTGACTTCCGGATCCGGTTGCAGTGCCAGCGGACGTGCAAAGAACTTGTTCTCTTTGCCATCCGGTTTCCCCCCGCGGTAGCTCCCTCTGCGGTCCGAGAAATTACCTTTGGGCCGACGGGGAAAAGATCGGCCAGTAACATGGCCGATCACTTAGCTGCTCCAGCCGAAAGTCACAGCAACATCTAAGCAAAAAGAACCACCGTGGAAGATCCGGGTGAGACCTTTCCTTCCCTCTTGTTATTTTCTTTACTTCCCTATGAAAAGCCTCTAGAAACTATTCCCTCCCTTGAAAAAGCAGCGTTCGAATAGTTGGGAAAAAAGTAACTAATCTTTATTGTGTATTTGAATTGCTGGAATTCGGGGGATCCTGAAAAAAAGAAAAAAAAGCCTTACTGGGACTCTTTCTCGCTGTTTGCTTGTTTTCAACTTAAGTGGAAATTTTTAGGGAGGGGGGTGGAGTGTTTTTCTTTCCTCCCCCCCTTCTGAACATTTTTATCCACTTTAAAAAGGAAAAAAAACTATCCTGGCTACTGGGTGGAGTTATGTGGATTGGAGGGTTACAATGTATCCAGGAAATTGGTGTGAAGCCCAGAAAGCCTTATGGTAACATTGTAACCATGGTAGCAGAACTGCTGAACTTGGCGCTATGCCCAGACATTGTTTACCTTTCTTATAGGGAAAAAAAAAAGGCCCAGACATTGCTTTACCTTTCTTATAGAAAAAAAAAAAGAGAGAGAGAAGAAAAATGGAAGCTTATCCACAGCTTAATTATGGACTCATACTAGCAAAAATCTTGGAAACGAGAGAAGAATTAAGTGAACATTTCAAGACACTTAGGAATGAGAATGGTTCAGAGTTAAAAACTGAGTTTCAAACTCCAACTGATCATGATACACAATTGGATTTACAACTTAATGAGATGGAGGATTTACATTTACAATTTACTGAAGAGGAAGATGTTACACCTTATATACAAAGGATGGAGATTTCTGAGGACCAAAGGCAGAACTTAATTGAAACATCTATAGATTTAAAAACAACAGAAATGGACTCTCTAATACGAGACATTAAAAATGCTGACAATACATACAAACAACGAATAATCACCATACTGACTAAGACTGATTACATAGTGCAGACAATATTGGGAAAAAGAGAAGAAGACTATGCTCAGACGCAACTGTGGGAAAATGTGTATAATCAAATATTAAGATGGGAGGAGCTAAAGGCCCTATTGTGGAAACCTGCTTGGCATAAAAAGAAAGCTAGAATTAGGTTTAAAAATGAGTGTTAAAACTTTATTTGATGGGTAAAATGGTTTTTAGAGACTTTAAGTGAGCTAATATTTTTGAGATTTTTAAGGTTTAAGATTTTAGTCTGATTAATATTGATCTGAATTATGGATTTGATTATGGCTTGGAATGGCAACTATGGAAAACTGGAAAAGTTAAAACTAAAGGAGTTGTATTGAGATTGGTGAAATATTAATGATATTTTTACTTGCAATGATTGAAGAATGGATTGATTTATAAAAATGTTTGATAGAGTATAGGAAACAGAATATAGTGGAGAAATTTTAAAATATACATATATACAATAGCTATATGTTTAGCTTAGAAATAATTAGAAATAACTTAAGTTAATGTAAAATGGTTTAAAAACGTAAAGTTATATTCGTTTATAAAATATGTATGTGAAATAGAATAAGAGATAGAATCTAATTGAGAAATATAAAGTGAATATTTGGAGTAATATGGTCTGTATTATATGGATACCCGAATTGTATACTATATGTCTATGTTATGCCAATTGGAATATGTTAATAGTTAATTAAGCTCGACGGGTGGAAATACTATTGATAGTTTTGTTTTGTTTTTTGTTTTTTTGTTTTTTTGATTGATAAAATAGAGAGGGAAATTTTAAAAAGTAACTTAAATTGTTTATGTATGACTATATGTTTTATTTTGTTTTATGGAGTGCCCTATCTCCACGATGAGTCCTAAGCACTTGGCTGTAAAATTAAAAAAAATTCAATAAAACTTGTTATCTAAGAACATGAATATTTCTTTAAAGGGCAGTCATTATTAAAAGCTAACATCAGTAAATGGAAATAAAATTAGATGTCAGATTCTTTTTGTGAAAGCAATTGGATATTTTTATGGAAGGATACAATTTTCAGAACTCCTGTACTCCTTAAAAATAAAATAAAACAAAATAAAGATCACAGTTCTTCCCTTGGGTTGCTCTTTGACAATTGTGGACATTGCTGAGATTCCCTGGAACATTGCTTCATATTTCTTTTTCTCTCTGCCTCCATTCCTTGTAGATAATGCTCAGACCCCCCTTGTGATCTAAGCACATTCTAAAATATGCTGAGAAATGTATTTATGGCTTTTTTATATGATAATCTTTTTCACATAGAAGAATCTGCAGGTATTCTTTTAAATTATTCTTCTCATCAATGTAAATCTAGAAAAATCTCATAGTCTAAGCCTAGTTTTTTTCTTTTCTTTTCTTTTCTTTTCTTTCTTTCTTTCTTTCTTTCTTTCTTTCGTCAGTCAGTCAGTCAGTCAGTCAGTCAGTCAGTCAGTCAGTCAGTCAGTCAGTCAGTCAGTCAGTCAATTTTTGATTCTTGGTGACTGCTTGGACAAGTTCATGAAGTTTTCTTGGTAAGATTTTTTAAAAGTGGTTTGCCATTGCCTCCTTTCTAGGCTGAGAGAGAAAGAGAGAGAAAGCCAGCTTTAACCTATGATCGGACAATAACTCATGGTCTCCCCTTTTATAGCTTCATGCTTTAACCACAACAGGTATTCCTTGATTACCAACTATTCATTCAGTGATTGTTCAAATTATGACACTGCTGAAAATAGAGACTTACAACTGGTCCTCCAAATGGCAGTAATTGCAGCATCCCTGAGGTCATGTAATTGCAATTTGGCCACTTCGCAACTGGCATGTATTTAGAACCATCACAGTATCTTGCAATTATGTGATCACCATTTACAACTTTCACATCAACTTCCAACAAGCAAAGTCAATGGGGAAGCCAGCAGGAAATCACAAATTGTTGTCATAAGACATTACATTTAACAGTTAGCAACCCAAGGTGATTCAGTTAATGACTGTACCAGGAACAGTCACATAATGTTGCACTTAACAACCGCACTACTTAGTGTTGTCAGTTCCTATTGCAGCTGATAAGTGAGGACTACTTGAACACCAACCTCCATAAGCAACATGTGATTACAAGTTTATAGGTTAGAGAATCCTCTTGAAAATCCAGCAACCCTTTTGATTAGCAAATGTATAACTGAATACAAATAAAAGCCAGAATTATAATGGGGATTAAATGCTATTTGTGAAAGCTTCAATGAATAGAATAGAATAGAATAGAATAGAATAGAATAGAATAGAATAGAATAGAATAGAATAGAATAGAATAGAATAGAATAGAATAGAATAGAATAGAATAGAATAGAATTCTTTATTGGACACACAAGAAATTTGTCTCTGGTACATAAGCTCTCAGTGTAGATACAAGCAACAGTGATAAATCATGATCATAATCAACATAAAAATACATTCATCATAAATCATAAGATGCAACAGTGATAGTTGTAGGATATTAAATAAGCAAACAACATACATCATACTAAGAAAAACCAAATGTACAGGTATAGTATAGGGGGTACCTTGCTCAATAGCAGTAACTGTGAGAGGGATCTCGGAATCCTAGTGGACAATCACTTAAATATGAGCCAGCAGTGTGCTGCAGCTGCCAAAAAGGCCAACACAGTGCTAGGCTGCATTAACAGAGGGATAGAATCAAGATCACGTGAAGTATTAATACCACTTTACAATGCCTTGGTAAGGCCACACCCACACTTGGAACTGCACTGCATCCAGTTTTGGTCACCACGATGTAAAAAAGATGTTGAGACTCTAGAAAGAGTACAGAGAAGAGCAACAAAGATGATTAGGGGACTGGAGGCTAAAGCATATAAGGAACGGACTGCTGGAATTGGGTATGTCTAGTTTAAGGAAGAGAAGGATGAGGGGGCATGATAGCAGTGTTCCAATATCTCAGGGGCTGCCCAAGAAAAGGGGGTCAACCTATTCTCCAAAGCCTGAAGGCAGACAAGAAGATGGATGAAAACTAATCAAGGAGAGAACGCAACCTAGAACTAAGGAGAAATTTCCTGACAGTTAGAACAATTAACAGTGGAACAACCTGCCTCCAAGAGCGGTGAATGCTCCACCACTGGAAGTTTTTCAAGAAGAGACTGGACAGCCATTTGTCTGAAATGGTATAGGGTTTCCTGCCTGAGCAGGGTGTTGGACTAGATGACCTCCAAGGTACCTTCCAACTTTATTATTATTATTATTATTATTATTATTATTATTATTATTATTATTATTATTATTATTATTATTATTATTATTATTATTATTATTATTATTATTATTATTATTATTATTATTATTATTATTATTATTATTAACAATATAAATCGTAAGATACAAGCAACAAAGTTACAGTCATAAGAATATAAGGAGGTAATAGGAAGGATGAGGAGAATAATAGTAATACAGCTTTACTAATTAGTTTGACAGTGTTGTAGGAATTAGTTGTTTAGCAGAATGATGCCCTATAGCATTGTCTTGAGGGAAGAAGTTGAAACAGTTTATGTCCAAGATGTGTTGCTCGTGCCATATACAGATCCTCAATGGAATTGTAGCAATTGGTTTTTCTGCAGTTCTAACTATTCGTTGAAGTCCGTGTCTGTCTTGTTTGGTTGAAGTGCCAAACCAGACAGTTATAGAGCTGCAAATGACAGACTCAATAATTCCTTTATAGAACTATATCAGCAGCTCCTTGGGCAGTCTGAGCTTTCTGAGTTGGCGCAGGAAGAACATTCTTTATTGTGCTTTCTTGATGACATTTTTGATGGTAGGTGTCCATTTTAGATTTTGAGATATTATAGAACCTAGAAACTTATTATATGTAATACATTCAAGTTTTTTTTTTAAAAAATCTATCTTTCCTATTAATAAATTTAGAATGAGATACTGTATTAGCAACATGATGTTACATAAAGTTAAACTTCTGAGGACAGCATTTTAGTAAAACCCCTGACATGATAAATAAAGCACTAACTAGCATTAATATAACAAGATTCCAAAATAAACATTTGATTAATATACTGAAATTTCAGTGTAATAAGCAATTGCTGAATTAATTAGCAAAGTGCTTTCTGCACAAACTTTTAGCTGAAGTGACTATGAGTATAATTTACCAAGCATTGTTAGTATAGAATCATTATTAATTTAAATCAAGATCAGCAACATTTTTGGATTATTGATACAAATATTTCCATTATGTCAGTTGAAGACATCAGGATTGTTGGGGGGGGGGGTTGCTTTTGTTGTTTTGTAATGATGTCACTGGAAATATGGTCCATGATTTTCTGATGTGAACTAATATGCTATCACATAAATACTTGATGTGTTTTTTCCCCATTTCCAAATTTGTTATTCTGTTATTTGTTTATTTTGCTGTGAAGATCCAGCACAACAGTTTTATAAAACTCAAATAGGTCTATGAGCCACAGGTTATCTATTCTGTGTTACACCATTTCAGTTTTTTGAATTTTTCTTGTCCTAGAGAATGTTTTGGATATTTTGAAATGCCAAAATTACCAAGATTTTTCTTTGGATTTACTGTTGCTGGATGTACTGCTGTTGCAACATCTCTTCTAATTCTGTTATACTTGAGCCTTAGAATTTAGTGTTAAGCTATCACTGTGAGCAGACAATGCTTTGGCTTCCATTGCTAGACTAAGAAATGTTCATAACCACCATGGGGATACCCCAAAGGTGTTTTTTTAACAGGCAATCTGAACTTTCTTGTTTTTCTTTGAAGACATTTTGCTTCTTCAGAAGCTTCTTCAGCTCTGATGCCAGGGGGCTACAGAGAGTTGAATTTTCTATGCCACCTTATTCCTATCTAGTGTCATCCTGATTTCACAGTCCAAATACAGTTCTTCATTCAGTCCATCTTTTGTGATATCATAAACATAATTTCTTAAGAATTATCTGCCAGTACCTTATTTTTTGAATCCTTCTAAATGTATGCTTGCGTCATCAGTGATAGTATTCAGCCACTTTGTCTTCTGTCAGCCTCTTTCCCAACTGCTTTAAAGTTTTTTTTCAAGTGTCAAACAATCCTCAAATGTCTTTTGTTTTAATTTTTACTTTATTAACAGTTTTTCCAATTAATACTGTGGTTTTTAAATGGAACGCTGTGCCTGCAATCCAAGTATTTTTAACTATAATCTGCAGCACTTCGATTCAAAGACATAACTTTTCTTTTACCTAAGAGATTCTAAAGTATGAAAAAATAAAGCCTATTTCTGCACAAATGGGAAGTGATGGAGAAAAAGCAAGAGAAAGAGAAAAGCAACAGAAAGAAAAGAGAGAAGGAAACAAACAAACAACTGACAGTCTTTTAATGGTTCAGCTTTCATAGCATATATTACAACTGAGAAAAATCATAGCTTTGACATTGCAGAGGTCTGTGGTCAGTGTGATTATCCACAGTTTAATGTTTGTCTATGACTCTCATAGTTTTTCTTACAAGTAGCAGACATTTCTTTAATTCTTGGATGTTTATCTTCCCTGTGGATTTTTTTAACCTAGGAAGATATGTTATTGTTACTTGTTTTTTTTCTATTTGTATTGGATTTGCATTGCCTGTTGACCTGTTGTTGCTGTTGTTGTTTCATGCAGTGGATCAGCTTGTCTCCTCCCTTCTTTCACCTTCAATAATTAATTCTTTACATCTCCTCACTTCCAGTCATTGAAGATGTATTATCCGCAAATCTGAAGTTCTTTATGTTTCTACTAGCAGCTTTAATTTCAGCTTCTGTTTCTTCTAGTCTACCTTTTTTCGTGATATATTGTCCTCATGATATATTAATTCTGAACATTTAGTGGCTCCATAATTCATTCTCCCTATTGCTTCCATCTGTACAATCAAAACATGAGATAAGATTGGTTTGGCATGATTTATTCCCATGCAGCAGTTTTCTTTTTCACCCTTCTTGAAGATAGGAACAATCTTTTTTCTCCACTTATGTGGTTCTTCACCAATTTTTCCAGACTGAGATAATGCATACAGATAATCCTTGGGTTACAACAGCAATTGAGATGAAAATAGCTGTCACTAAATGATGTGGTCATGGATATCACATGATCACATTCCTTAACAACAGCATCTTAAACAATTCCAGTTGCAGTTATTAAGAAAGGACCGCACAAGTCATTAAGCAAGGAATTCACGTGACTACCACTTCCAGTTTCCACAGGCTTCCCTATTGACTTTGCTTTCCATAAAGCAGCAGCAAACACTGGAAATTGCAATCATACGACTGTGACTTGTTGCAACACTAACTGCAAGCCAGAGACTCTGAGACAGCTGGAACTCCAAAGACTAATTGCAAGTATCATCATAAGTTTGAATGGATACTGAATGAATGGTTGTAACCCGAGGACCACCTCTAATGTATAGGTTTTCTAATACAGTGGAAAACATTTTGGTTTGATACTCCTTTGTGTCATCATCTTCCAGATGATGTTTGTCCTTATAGGGATTTTAAACTAGGCAAGATTTAAGTAACTGTTGCCAACTATGCTGTACCATATACTCCTGTACTGTAATGTCATAATTTTATCATGTTTAATAATCATTTCTTCTAAAATCTTCTATACTAATCTAAATATAACTGTTTGGGAAAGAGAAAGAATGAGTGAATAAGACTGTCAGTTGTTTGTTTGTTTCCTTCTCTCTTTTCTTTCTGTTGCTTCTTTTCTCCTTCTCTTGCTTTTTCTCCGTCACTTCCCATTTGTGCAGAAATAGGCTTTATTTTTTCATACTTTAGAATCTCTTAGGTAAAAGAAAAATAAATTGTTTCAAAAACATAAGATTGCAATATAGGACAGCATTAATCTCCATTTTGTCCTCCAGCTACCTGACCTTAAGCCTGCAGATTTCTATACTCTAGCAGCACAATGGCCCCATTATCTCTCCAGGTTACAAACATAGGGAAAATGCAGCATTTCTTGTCTGCAGATTTTTTAAAGAGAATATTTTATTCATGGAATTGAATTGCAATAACTCAGACTATGTTCTAAATGTGTTTTCATACTTATGGGCACCATTCTTCATTTATTTTCCTATGCTGGACTGTGCTCCATTACATATCAACTAAATCACTATTTTATTTTTTGGGAGGAGGAGGTGAAGAAGGAGATTGTACTTTTCCCTTTTGTTAGAGAAGTTCAAGCCTTTTATTTGCCTAAAGAAATCAGCTAAAACATTAATGCATCTTATACTGAATCTTAGAGTTGGGTGGTGCCATTTAGGTCATTGAATCCAATCTATTGGGTGGAGGCATCCAAATGAAATCATCCACAACTACAGCTGCCCAAAATCTTCATGAACAGATCAAGTAAATGATAACTCCACTATCTCACTAGCCATTGGCTGTATTGTCAACTTTTATTCAAAAAGTGGTGGTTTCAATTAATAACTCAAAATCATCATTCTGTATCCAGCATTCTGTAGTGATGAAGAACAGGTCATGGTCTGCTCTTGTGTGACATTTCTTCAGTATTTGAAGAGTTTTATCATTTGTACCATCAATTTCCATGAAGTTAAATAAACTCAGTTCCCTCAATCTTATATTATACCATACAGTTTCTCATAAACCTTGTACTTTTTCCCCAGATTTATTTTGGTAAATTAAATATTCAAAGCTTACATAACTTCATATATCTATCTTGTGATATGGTGACCATTGTGTCAATTCTTGATGACTATACCATCTCTTTGCCCTTGAGAATGGGCAAGAACATGCCTCTTTCTTGGCTACTAAAGCAAATGACAAACCTTAGATTAGAGAAAGGGTCATCTTCACACATTATCCTGTATCTGTTTCTCACCTGGCCTACTCTGTAGCTGACAAGTCTACCAACAAAAAGCCTTGAGATGAGGTCACACTTCTTCAAAGCTAACAATCATTGATCTCTATGAATTCCAGGAACTGCTGCAACCCTTTTTGAAGCAAGCCAAATTGGTCGACAATACCACATGTCTTGGTTAACATCTTTAATGTAATGTATATCTGTTAGCATTCAGTGATAGGAGAAACCCATGTTCTGCATCCAGTGCAACTGTACTGTGAACATTTTCTCCTTTCTATAAGATTTCTGTTATTTACTGTAATTGTGCAGTATTCTTTTAGTACTTCATTTAGGTTCAGAAACACATAACAAGAGTTCCTGCTAAATTTAATTTCCAACATTAATGCCTGACCCAATACAATGTGATCAGTCATCTCTGAATAAATTCTGTTAAATGTTATAAGTAGACTTTTTAAATATTCTGGTCTTTTATTCAGAGACATTTGACCCAATCAGAGATTTAAGTGTTTTCATTTATCAGAGCTGTCTTTTTTTTTGTTGTTTTTTCTTTCATTTGGTGTTCTTTCATTTCCAGTCCATCACATTCAATATATCTCAGTGTAATTTTCTTTCTTTCTTTCTTTCTTTCTTTCTTTCTTTCTTTCTTTCTTTCTTTCTTTCTTTCTTTCTTTCTTTCTTTCTTTCTTTCTTTCTTTCTTTCTTTCTTTCTTTCTTTCTTTCTAACAAAAAAATAATCAAAGTGAAGGCTGAATCTCAGTAAGGTTCTATTTTATTATTGCGGACCATAATATAATTGTGGGAAATATAACTTGAAGTTATATTGACTGTTAACTCAAACAGTTGTCATAATTGAAAGCTATACAGTATTCTCAAACCTGTGAATCATGACTGCGTTGTTGTAACTTTGAATGGTCACTAAATGAATTGTTGTAAGTTGAAGACAACCTGTATTTGGAGGGAAGATAAAGGCTCACAATTGTGTATAGTTTGTTTGGAAAAGATTGGGTTCTTTGTCAAATGGAATGAAACCTACCTCAAATAACCTAATTGTTACAAACATATTCTCCTCCAACTGGATGGTTTATATCCTCCTGCAAAATAATATGATATACTGTCAGGAGGAAATGCAAACATCTGGAACCACTGGAATTTCTCAGAAGGCACCATAAGGGGAAAAGTCCACTTTTCAAGATTTTCTTTCAGCAGTTTCTAATACTTTTATAAAAGTGGTCGTCTGACTACTAGTAACTTTTCTTTTTCTTTTTTACTCTGTATGAATGCTGGCCTCCTATGTTCCTTTATTTTTCATTTTTCAGAGAAATTGTACAGAATGTACAAATAACTCTTTCTTTCAAAAGAAGCAGAGGGTGGGAAGGAGGATTATATTACTATTAAAAACAATATGAGCTTGCAACAGTGCAAAGCTCTCCTGATATAAGCTTAATCTGGTCATATGGCCATTAGAAGAATTGCCTCCCTAATGATGGCTTAAATCAGAGATGGTTTTCACTGCTGAAGAGCCTTTTTATTTTGTTTACTTTTTGCAATTTTAGAAATGCCAAGCTTATTTCAGCAGTATCATGGGGATTTCTTATAAACAATTTGTCTTTAGGAAAAATGTGCAATAAATATGTAGGATGATTGAAGAGGATTGAACATGGAAAAGAGTTAAAAAATAGCCACTCTATAGAGTTACAAATTGTTTTATTTTTCTTTCCCTTGAGCCATCTGGAAGTCCAAAGCAACACTAGCTTTTAAGTTTGGTCCTAGATTAACATTGTGGGTGGTTTCTTATGAAATGAAATGTTAAAATTATGTATTCAGAATGGATAACTGAAAAATTAAAGCTGAGAAGAAGAAGAAGAAATTGGATACAAAATCTAAATACTTACTATTTTTATTTGAAATAATCTGATTAATTTTCCTTCCCAAGAAAAGAGAAAAACCTTTTATTTTTTAAATAGTTTTTCCCTTACATTATGTCCTTTACACTTGTATAAAGGTGCGGTGGTAATTGTTACCATTTTATCTAGGCACACAAAGAACAACATCCATCAAAATGAGAGTTCCCTACTTTTAGAAATTCATTTTCTGATTTTTAGTTATTTACCTAATATCCTCTTAATTCTAACTACTAAGAAGATTCAAGAGTCTTAGGTAAGAGACTTTGTCAAAAGGTTTTTGAAAGCAAGACAAACTGGTTCACACTCTCAAATAACACACATTCCACCCTGCTTCAGAAGGGAAGAAAACATTTATTATGGTTCGCTGCACAGCCAGCCAGATGTTCAGACTGAATTTGACATTGTTATCCAGCTCTCAAGTCCTTCCCAAGGACTAGGGATAAGCATATGTGGATGTTTGATGGTGTTAATATTATGGTTCATCACGTTCATTATTGTTGCATTGTTTTTTTCAATTTTGAGGTCATCCAATTCCTTAACAGCTCTTGGTTTTCATAGTTGCATAACTTCTAAATAATAAAAAGTCTGCTTGAACTCACCAAATTGGCAGAAACAATAAGTGGCCCTTGAGATAACCAGGCTCAAGGTCCTGAGAAGCATTATAGGTGATAACCTGCATCTTGAATTACAATGGGTTACCACTGGAGTTCATGGAGCACTGGCTCACGTGACTATAACATAATATCATTGCATCATAGCCTGCACCACCACATTTTAATTAGCTGTAACTTCCAGATGGTCTTTAAGGACAGACACATATACAGTACATTATAATAATTTAATTGTCAGTTGAAAGGTGTAGGCTTCCAAAGGCCTCCTGACCCAGGAATGGGTGTTACTAGTACACTAAGTGAACTATACAAAGGCCTTTTCAGACATAGCTGCCACCTATGGAAGAAGCTGTGAATCCAAGAGGATCCTTAGATCATGCAAAGTCTCAACAAAAAAGAAAGAAAACCAATCAAAATTAACACAAACATTAAAAGCCCCTCAAACTCTGCATCATTTTAGGGTTCCAATTTAGTTTATTCTGAAACTGCTAATAATTTGGACACTTATTGTTTCAAGTTCCAAGCTTCTTGGTTATCCAAGAAAGAACCTGTTTACTGAGCATATCACAAAAAGATCATAAGAAAGAAAATAAAAATATTTCCACAACATGTACTGTACGTGGGCAACATATAAGCTCAAAATAGGGAATAGTTCCAATGTTGTAAACATATTTGTTTGAACACTAATTCTTGCTAAAGACAACTCTTTATAAATCATGTTTAGAAGAAACACTTCCAGTTTCGGTACTGGTCAAAAAGCCTTGTACTCAAGTATGTACAATTAGCACAGGAAATTGGCAGTGACTTTCAGAAGAGAACCATTGCAGAATGTAAGGAGAGAAGGAAAAACAGGGAGTAAAAGCAGATGTTACTTGGAGAGAGTGGTATACATTGTATTATTGTTACCCCTATAACCAAATTATGTCATGTTGTTTTTGCTAGAACATTTGATGAAATGGCTCTTCTTGAACAATGTCAATATGGCATTTAGCCATATTCTGCAGGTATCTTTGTGATCGTATTCAAGTTCTTGGATCCATTTAAACAAGTTCTTTGCAATAATCCAGAGCCAAGAATTTAGTGTTAAATATTAGATGAAATTCTATTATTTGAATTGAATAAATGTCTCACCAAAATATATATAGACACTTATACAAAAACATATGCATATGGTGCAATCATGATAAAGTTACAACAGCAGTGAATTTCTCTATATAACTTTGAATTAAATATACAAAGTAGCAGGTGCCTTGCAAAATTTACATTTTTCATTAAACTTCTTTTGTAATATGTAAGCCTAACAAAGTCAGTAAAAACAAAAAAGTGTTCACTGTAGCCAAAGCAGACCCTGATTTGCAATGGTAAATTTTTCATTCTGAGATTAAATTTCAGTAGTTTCAAATACAGCCATATGCAATGTCAATTGAATTTGCATTTCAAAATAAGGATGCTTTGATATGCGAAAATACTAAAGAAAGTAAGGAAGTGCAGAGTTATACACATTATAAAGTAAGCTAACTGAATTATTTATATTGAAAGTTTGTGATCTTATCCACATTCAGAGTCTAATATTTTCCCACTTAGCTTCATGTTTATATGTTTGTGTTTTTATTTATTTGTAATTCTACCTATGGTTTTATTCATGTATTTGTTAAGATTTATATCCTTCCTTCTCTTCAGGAGTTCAAGATGATATATAAGAATACAGAGAAGAGCAACAAAGATGATTAGGGGATTGGAGGCTAAAACATATAAGGAACTGTTGCTGGAATTGGGAATGTCTAGTCTAATGAAGAGAAGGACGAGGGGTGACATGATAGCAGTGTTCCAATATCTCAGGGGCTGCCAAAAGAAGAGGGAGTCAAGCTATTCTCCAAAGCACCTGAAGGCAGGACAAGAAGCAACGGATAGAAACTAATCAAAGAGAGAAGCAACATAGAACTAAGGAGAAATTTCCTAACAGTTAGAACAATTAAGTGGTTCAACCTCCCTCCAGAATCTGTGAATGCTCCAACACTGGAAGTTTTTAAGAAGAGGCTGGACAGCCATTTGTCTGAAAGGGTATAGGGTTTTCTGCCTGAGCAGGGAGTTGAACTAGATGACCTCCAAGGTCCCTTCCAACTTTATTATTATTATTGTTATTGTTATTGTTATTGTTATTGTTGTTGTTATTGTTGTTGTTACTGTTGTTGTTGTTGTCGTCGTCGTCATCATCATCATCATCATAATCATCATCGCACAGTCAGCCAGATGTTCAGACTCTCTCCTTTTTGTTCCTCTCTCTGGACAAAATGCATCTAGAAAAATAGGCCATATTTTCAGCTACACACAGAAATATCTTTGCAGTTGTATCCTGGTACAATCTACTAAGATAAACAACCATAATAACACCATAAAACAACTTGTAGGTCCAGGTTTAAAAAATCCATACAAGCAAGTAACAATTCAAGCTTTCATCTGTCCCACTCCTAGAAGTATACATGGAAGAAAAGAATCAACATTAGAAATGAAGGGAAATAGGCTTGAGAAAATAGGAGAGAAAAGTGATTACAAATTTTGGCTTTGGCATCAACTATTGCCATCACAACAGGTTGGAAGAGGATGGAGATATCAGTAAAGGTTCCTTTGCTTTGCCATAAGATACTGAAAAAGATATTTTTATAATCTTGCAATTGGACTCAGTAATACTGAGTAATACTCAGTAATCTGAAGCTGCCCTTGAAGATTGATCAGAGGCTTCACCTGCTTTTGCTTGGTGATTGAGTAGCGTGTAAAGTCTGAATCATATTTTATTAGCTATTCATGATCTCCACTGGCATTCATTTCAAAGCCTATTTCAAGGCATTAAAGATGATTTATGCAGTCATAAACAGCTGGGTTTTGAAGTACTTTCTAGAATGTCTCTGTTGACAAATACCACTTCAAACACTGATATATTTTGAAACGAACCTAATTTGTGTTCCTCTATATGGGAACAATGTAGGGGAGAATAGACCCTAACAAAGAACTGCTTAGATATTTTCATAACTATGGAATTCCACGTATTTGGAATATATCTATCATTCTGAAGAGTTAAATTCTTTGCTTAAAGTGCACATTTTAATGTCTTTATAAGGATGTTTGAAAACTACTTTTAATATTTTGTTGAATACATTTGAGACTCTAACATCTCATTCCTACTTGGATTTTATTAGTGTTTCAACTGTCTTAAGGAAAGTGTTGGTTAATGTCTTATAAATCTTTTTCTCTCTCTGAATTTAATGGTTGCCCTTGGAATACTAGTCAATTTATAAATATGCTAATAAATAAAATAAATAAAATTTAGCTACATAACATTTGAGATTACTCTTATCCTTGTCTGCTTTGTGGCTACTTATTAATAAAAGGAATATTCAGTTAGTTCTGGCAAACTAAAATAATTTAATAAGCAGATGGTTGAGTCTTTGATGTAAGAAACCTAATTTAAAATCTGTTGTAGTCCATGATGTGGTTCAAATGCTGAGAAAAATGGCAAACATTTCTTCTATAAGCTAAATCAGCTTTGCATCTTGATGATGTTCTGAGTGTTATTACTGCTGCAAAAATTAATCAGTGGCAAGCATCTATTCCTCAGAGAGACATGCACCAAACAACTTCCCCATTTCCTAATTTTTGCATTAACCCAATCAAATCTTTTTGACAATTTTTCATTGTTTCTTAATAATGAATTGCCAATGCATAGTGCTTACAAGAACCCAGAGTGTCAAATCTGATTGATGTACAAATCCCACTAAATTAAAAATCTATTTAATGCCCCAGTGGTTAAACAACCATTAGTTTTGGCTAGCTGAATCATATGTGGCTGTATTAGAACATTTGGGTGCTATGCAGAAGCCAGAGTAATAAGGCTACATCATTTTGCAGCCACAACCTAAAGGCAGCCATCTTGTTTTATTTCTCCATGAAATTGAACCTGATGCACAGTATAATGCAAAGAGTTATTCACTCTAATATCAGGAAGAATTTCAATTATACTTGAAATAATTGCTTGAAGAAATTATTATGTAGTATATATTGGGTTTGCTTCCATATATTTTTGTAATATATATATTACATACATGTCAAAAAATTACACGTGAAATCAGTTTTTTTCCATAAGCACTGATTGTTATATTTAATGTTAGTGTTTCTTCATTCTTAGTTCAGTAGACAGACTGAATTCTTAGTTCACTTTAGACTGCCAATGAAACAAATGTTTAAATGTCTCTACTTACTAATCAATCAATTATTAATGTCATTGAGACACCCTATGTGAGAATAAAAAACTGACTCTGTGTCAGAAATCTATAGAGTAGCAAAAAAGGAGAACGTGGAGAGCAAGAAAGGATACCCAATTGCCTCAATATACATCGGTTCTTATAATTTCAGATTCTTATTCAACATCATTTAGTTCATGATCATATAATATATGTCATCCCATTTGCATTGTTGTGATACACAATACATAATAGAACTCTTGTAAAGGGCACAGAAGCTCCTACTATTACAAAACTTGACTGAAAAATTATAATCTGTACTAGATAGAAATAATTATTCCAGTTTTGAAAAAGCATGTGTATGCCATAAAAATTTTATTCAAATATCATTATATGAATTCTTATCATATTGTAAGTCTTGTTGTTCAGTCAGTCATTACAGACCTGTTTGTGACCTGATGGATATCAATGTGCTAATAATGTTGGTCTGTAACTGCTTAGTTGTGTTCTTGTAAGCTCACACTTGTGTAATCAATGATAGTATCTAGCTACTTCATCTTCTGTCATCTTCTCTTTTGACTGTATTTTTTTCAAGCATCTTCTCTTATGACTTATGACTCTTGCATTTGTAATATATGTTCAAAATATTTAACTTTGTTTTATAATTAATATTTCCATTAGCCAGTCTTCATTTGCTTCCCTTGGTTTTACAACACCTACCGGTAATATTGAAAGGTTTATTATTCTTCCAGCCTAAGATAGTCTCACTAGTTCTGTCCACCACCATGGTTCAAATGATTCTTCATTGTCATTCACTATTTCTAACAGTCTACCTTTCACAAACCTGTTTCACATCTGGGAAACCTAGAGTAGCCTTGATAGCTCTCTATTGCTTCCTTAACCATTATGCATTATTTGAGAGGCTGATAAGGTGGCCCAGAGCACTTATATTTAAGTCTTTCTTTCTTTCTTTCTTTCTTTCTTTCTTTCTTTCTTTCTTTCTTTCTTTCTTCCTTCCTTCCTTCCTTCCTTCCTTCCTTCTTTCTTTCTTTCTTTCTTTCTTTCTCTCTCAAAATCCATTTTATAATCAAGAAAGCAAAAATCAACATTTTACAGAACTTCCTTTCCATTCTCCATTAGATGGTAGTATTGTGGTGTCTGGTCCTCTGCTTCTTCTGAATCCAGATTTTATATTTGACTGTTTTTATTCCATGCACTGTTGAGTTCTGTATTGCAAAGTTTGAGCATTACCTTTGTGCAAATACCCAAGTATATATGAATGTTCTTATACTTTCTAGCCACCTGGCCAGTGCTGTATTTTCCATATTTGTTTACAAATGGCTTATAAAATCTTAATGGCATAATTTTGTAAATTACCTATGTGGCAGAAGAAAAAAATTGGCTTATAGGGAATTGGTATTTTCTTAGCAAAGATGTGTAGTTTGGTGCAGTCAAAAGAAATAGAGTACTAATTTTAGTGTGATTATACATTGGAATACACAACATTTTGGTGGTGTGGGGAAGAGGAAGAGCTGCAACAGAAGGGGCTATCATGTAAAGAATGTAGAATTGTATCACTGTCATGGTTCCGACAGACAGAGACAAAGTAGAACTCTGAGGCTTGAAAATTCCTCAAAGAACATGTTTATTAGTTACAAAGTATCAGCACATCAAAAGTGAAACCAAGTCTGAAGACACACGTAACAATTCCCCAATAAGTTAAGAAATACATCATCTTGGCGGGCTTTGAACGAAACGCCCAGCCAGCATTTTCCTATTCATTTTCAGTGGACACATTGAAGGGGGGAGGGGGGATTGCCAGATGCTTCGCTAGTCAAAATATCTTTTGTCCCGTGGGAACCAAGGTCATCGGCTGCTCCTGAGACTGCTGGCTGGGGGTTTCTATCAAAGTCTGCCAAGAATATGTATTGGGGAACGTAGTTGCTTGCATAGCTTTAGAGTTGGGATTTCTTAACTTTGTATTGGAGGATTGTTACGTGACAGGGTATCGGATTTGAATTATTGTAGTGCTTAGATTTCCCAGGCCTTTTTTTTATGGGAGAGTATTAAACAGAGTTAAGTTTATATTACACATGCATTGCTATTTTGTATATTTTCTTCTTCTACAGAGCAGAAAATTATGACATTGATAATTTCACGGCATCATCACTCTTCAAATTTGGCAATACATTATAGTTGAAAGAGATTCAACTAGATTGAAAGAGCTGCAAAAAGGAGGTTATATCAATAAGTAAAGTAACAGAAGGCACAAAAGTTAAGAGAATGTTGCAAACTGTCTGACAAAAAATGTCTTTATTCTAATGAAGCTGCTCTTTTTCCCCCCTCCAATCCCAAATTTAAATTCTAGGTGAGTTTTTTAAAACACATTTAGAAGAAGATTCAAAAGTGGAAACTTGCAGAATTATACGTTTGCAAGCTTTTTCATAAGCTATTGAGATGGGAATCCCTTTAATAACTGCATGTAATCCACAATGGAATGTTTGGTCAATGATTGGAGCAGTCATTAAGTAAAATGTCATCTGACTGCTTCGGTCAACAACTACAATCCTGTCAGTCCTAGTTGCAGTCATTAAGCAATCTACTGGGTCATTAAGCAGATGGAAAAGAGGGCCAAATCCCTCCAGCAGGGATCACTTTCAAAGAGACTGGCTTTTGGCACAATGCTTGCAGCATGGGGTGTTTACAGACAGCCCCCAGTGACCAGAGGGCTACTTCTCATTTCTATGGGCTGTCTGCAAATGCCCAGTGCTGCATCTGTCCCAAAATCCAAACAAAATTTTGGCATGGAGTGTTTGCAGCCAGCTCTCAGAGATAAGAGGATTCCCTTGGGTTTCTGGAGGCTGGCTGCAAAAGCCCTATGCTGCAAACGCTCCATGATAAACTCCTGCTTGGATTTTGGTATGGATCCTTTTCACCCATCACCCAGAAACCAGAAGGAGTCCTCTTGGTAGGTGACAGGGAGCTTGCAACCTTCCCTGCTGGATTTCCCATGGACTTTCTATGGAAGCCAGCAGGGAACATGACAGTCACATTATTATGGGGTGCTTGGCAAAGTATTGTAAGTACAAATTGGTTGCCAAGCACCCAGGCAGCAATTGTATGACCACAGGGAGAGTTGCAATGGCCATAACTATGCATCTGGGTCTTCATTCAGCAGTGTCAGAATTTTGAATAGTTTCTGAACGAACAATCATTCAGTGAAGACTTTGTGTTTTGAACTAAGGGCAAATAATATGATACATTTGAATGTCAATGTGTTATTGGCACCTATTATGTTCCTTGCTCTGTTTGATTATATAAAACCATGTAAAGTTAGAATACCACAAAGCAATGTATCAACCTTGGTTTAATGACAAGAAAGCCTTCTTAGAAAATAGAAATAGTAGTTAGTTGCAATTCTTTATTGGAGAACGTGCCCAATTGCCTATAAAACATTATTACTGTGTTAAAAATGAAATAATGTCTAGAATAACCTTTTTTGATGATACTAATTTCTGTCAGTTGGCATGTCATTGAAAGCAAAGAGGAAGCAGGCATAAGAACAATGAAATATTTCACTGGGATTGTATTTCCATGGGAGAAATATTTTTTTCCCCAAGTTCGGTTTTGAAAAGGTCAGTTCTGTTATGCTAGTACAGTAGTAATGTCCATTTGGTCTTATTAAAGACTAAGCAAGGCTTAAAATTAGAACAAGACAATTATTTTCATTTCCCTTTTTAACCTTGTTTCATTTTCTCATAGAAAGAACCTAAGCATTTTTTCCATAAGTAAAGGATACTGAGTAAATCAAATATAGAATGAAATGAATCCCAATGAATTCATTTTTTCCTTCAGCAAATTTAGGGGAATAAAACCACTGGCCTTGCCCTTCTATGAGCATTATACTCTGCCCTATCAATGTCTTCACTGTAGATTCCTGGTATAAGAAAAAAACATACACACCCAGTTAGCCATGAACAATCAGTCCTCCACACAGTGTCCATCTTACTTTATTTTTAAAAATGTGATTCCTTTCTAATATAGCAAACAACTGCAACTTCTTTCTGGTGACTGTGTTGAAGAAGCAGTAAAACTACATTCCAGTCACTCCTATACTGAAAAAGCTTCTTGGATGAGAAGCAAAACATTTTCAAAGGAAAAAACCAAGAAGGTCCAATTGCCTTTTGGAAAAAGCATCTTTGGGACAACCATGACGTGCATGACTGAGAATCTCCACAGGCAAATCTAGAAGTTGTTATGAGAACAATTAATCAGTGGAAAAGCTTGCTTTTAGAAGTTGTGGGTGCCCCATCACTTCAGGTTTTTAAGAAGAGATTGGACAGCCATTATCTGAAATGGTATAGGGTTTCTTGCTTGAGCAGGGGGTTAGACTGGAAGACCTCCAAGGTCCCTTCTAACTCTGTTATTCTGTTATATATGTTAATTTGTTGTTGTTGTTAGTTGCGAAGTCATGTCCGACCCATTGTGACCCCATGGACAACGTTCCTCCAGGCCTTCCTGTCCTCTACCATCTTCTGGAGTCCATTTAAGCTCACGCCTACTGCTTTAGTGACTTCATCCAGCCACCTCATTCTGTCGTCCCCTTCTTCTATTGCCCTCAATCTTTCCCAGCATTAGGCTCTTCTCCAGTGAGTCCTTCCTTCTCATTAGGTGGCCAAAGTACTTGAGTTTCAACTTCAGGATCTGGCCTTCTAAGGAGCAGTCAGGGTTGATCTCCTCTAGGACTGACCGGTTTGATGCCTTGCAGTCCAAGGGACTCGCAGGAGTCTTCTCCAGCACCATAATTCAAAGGCCTCAATTCTTTGGCGCTCAGCCTTTCTTATGGTCCAACTTTCACAGCCATACATTGCAACTGGGAAAACCATGGCCTTGACTATATGTACTTTTGTTGGCAGGGTGATGTCTCTGCTTTTTAGTATGCTGTCTAAATTTGCCATAGCTTTCCTCCCCAGGAGCAAGCGTCTTTTAATTTCTTGGCTGCAGTCCCCATCTGTGGTGATCTTAGAGCCCAGGAAGATAAAATCTGTCACTACCTCCATTTCTTCCCCATCTATTTGCCAGGAATTGAGAGGGCCGGATGCCATGATTTGGGTTTTCTTAATGTTGAGTTTCAAGCCAACTTTTGCACTCTCCTTCTTCACCCGCATCAAGAGGCTCTTTAGTTCCTCTTCACTTTCTGCCATTAGAGTGGTATCATCTGCATATCTTAGGTTGTTGATATTTCTCCCGGCAATCTTAATTCCAACTTTTGATTCATCTAGCCCTGCCTTTCTCATGATGTGCTCTGCATATAAGTTAAATAGGCAGGGCGACAGAATACAGCCTTGCGGACTCCTTTCCCAATTTTGAACCAATCAGTGTTCCGTGTACAGTTCTCACTGTTGCTTCTTGAACCCGACATATAGGTTTCTCAAGAGACAAATAAGATGGTCTGGTACTCCCATCTCTTTAAGAACTTGCCACAATTTGTTGTGATCCACACAATCAAAGGCTTTAGCATAGTCAATGAAGCAGAAGTAGAAGTTTTTCTGGAACTCCCTAGCTTTCTCCATGATCCAGCGTATGTTGGCAATTTGATCTCTAGTTCCTCTGCCTCTTCAAAATCCTGCCTGTACTTCTGGAAGTTCTCGATCCACATACTGCTGGAGTCTGGCCTGTAGGATTTTAAGCATAACTTTACTTGCATGTGAAATGAGTGTAATGGTGCGATAGTTTGAACATTCTTTGGCATTGCCTTTCTTTGGAATTGGAATGTAAACTGACCTTTTCCAATCCTGTGGCCACTGTTGAGTTTTCCAAATTTGCTGGCAAATGAGTGATAGCACTTTTACTGATCGTCTTTAAGATTTGAATAGATCAGGCTGGAATACGGTCACCTCACTAGCTTTGTTGTTGCTAAGCTTTCTAAGGCCCATTTCACTTCACATTCTAGATGTCTGGGCTCTGAGGTCTCCCCAGTGACCACCCCATCGTGTTTATCGGGATGCTAAGCTGAGGTTTTGTTAGTCTTCTGTGTAATTTTGCACCTCTTACCTAATCTCTTCTGCTCTGTTAGGTCCCTGCCATTTTGGTCTTTTATCATGCTCATCTTTGCATGAAACGTTCCTTCGTATCTCCAATTTTCTTGAAGAGATCTCTGGTTCTCCCTATTCTATTGTTTTCTTCTATTTCTTTGCACTGTTCATTTAAGAGGGCATTCTTATCTCTAGCTATTCTCTGGAATTCTGCATTCAATTGGGTGTATCTTTCTCTTTCTCCCTTGCCTTTCGCTTCCCTTCTTTCCTCAGCTATTTGCAAAGCTTCCTCAGACAGCCATTTTGCTTTCTTGCATTTCTTTTTCTTTGGGATGGTTTTAGTTGCTACCTCTTGTACAATGTTGTGAACCTCCGTCCATAGTTCTTCAGGGCACGAATCTAATTCCTTAAATCTATTTGTCACCTCTACTGTATATTCATCAGGGATATGATTTAGTTCATACTTGAGTGGCCTAGTGTTTTTCCCTACTTTCTTCAATTTAAGCCTAAATTTTGCAACGAGAAGCTCTTGATCTGAGCCACAGTCAGCTCCTGGTCTTGTTTTTACTGACTGTATAGAGCTTCTCCATCTTTGGCTGCAGAGCATATAGTCAATCTGATTTCTGTGTTGACCGTCTGGTGATGTCCATGTGTAGAGACGTCTCTTGGGTTGTGGAAAAGGATTGTTGTGCTATGGACCATCGTATTCTTTGACAAAATGCATCGCTGTTGCCCTGCGTCATTTTGTACTCCAAGGCCAACACTTGCGTGGTTATTCAATTTATCCTTGGCTTCCTACTTTAGATATTGCCAATCACCACGATGATAAGACATACATTTTTTGGTGGTGATTCTATAAGGTGCTCGTAGGGCTTCATAGACACCGGTCAATTTCATCCTCCTCAGCACCATGGTGGTTGGGGCATAGACTTGGATTACTTGATATTGATGGCTTGCATTGGATTCGCACTGAGATCATGCTGTCATTTTGGGCTGTATCCCAGTATGCTTTTCCTAATCTGTATTGACTATGAAGGCTTACTCATTTCTTCTGAGGGATCTGCAAGCAGTCGTATACCTGATGGTCCTCTGAATTAAAATTCACCCATTCCTGTCCATTTTAGTTTGCTGATTCCTAAGATGTCAATGTTCAGTCTTGTCATCTCTTGTTTGACCACGTCCAGTTTGCCTTGATTCATGGATCTTACGTTCCAGGTTCCTATAGAGAAAAAATCTTTACAGCATCGGACTTTCCTTTCACCACCAGATGCATCCACAGCTGAGCGTCCTTTCGGCTTTGGCCCAGTCGCTTCACTCTTTCTGGCGCTACTAGTACTAGCCCTCTGCTCTTCCCCAGTAGCATATTGGACACCTTCCGACCTGAGGGGCTCATCTTCCAGCATCATATCTTTTTGCCTTTTAGTACCGTCCATGGGGTTTTCATGGCAAAGATACTGGAGTGGGTTGCCATTTCCTTCTCCAGTGGATCACATTTTGTCAGAACTCTCTGCTATGACCTGTCCGTCTTGGGTGGCCCTGCACGGCATAGCTCATAACTTCATTGAGTTACGCAAGCCCCTTCGCCACGACAAGGCAGTAATCCATGAAGGAGATATGTTAATTACTATAATATATATTTTATATGTGGCCCAAGACAATCCCTGTTCACCCACTGTGTGCCAGGCAAGCCAAAAGGTGGTTATAGCAAGGAGAAAGGTCCATAAACTATTATGTTCAAAGGCAGAATTAAAGATAAATCTTTCCTAAGGGTTATAGTATTACTTTAATTAGTGACATGCAATATTATATTTTCTTTAATAAAACTGAATTATATAAATGAATATATGAGGTATATGTGCCTCATAAGAAGCCTAAAAAGATGTGAAGGAAACATAGAGCAAGGACAAAAATATCACACAGGCGCAAGACTATTAGCTACAGCATTCATGGTGCCAAGATGCTGTAAAATCTGGCAGCCCGCTTACTTTCACATCACACAAGTCCATCTGTTTGGAGTCACTTCAGGCTGTTTCAGATGATCAGCTTTTCTCATTCCCAACCTTTCTAAATCCAGTTTAAAATACACAGCGATTCATCCGGCTGTGTTAACTATTTTTTTCAAATCTGCTTGGATGTCAAAATTGTATCAGTATACTGTAGGAGAGTTGGATGCTTAAATCTAGATTCTATCAGCCAACATCATGCAACCTTTCTGGTCAATAACTAAACCCTGAAAACTGTCAGTTAATCCGTGATTGCTTGCCAGAAAGTTAATTAATGTTGCCCTTCAGTCTTGTGCCTAAACACACAGACAACATTTTTGCTCCTTAAACAAATAAAACAAATAAATTGCTAGCATTTTCATATGTTGCTGTGTTTGCCTTGGTAGCAAATCTCCTAGCCTTTCTAACTCTTATGGTTGGCATACTGGCAGATCTGGATCTGTGCCCTTTTCACTCATGCCAGTAGGCTGCTGTGATAAAATCCTGTGAACTGAGAAAAGGGCAAGGCAAAAATCACATCAGTAAGAAGGCGGAATGCTCATTCAAACTCAAGACAGAAATATACAGTTAGTCCTAGTTTAGCAACCATACTGTAACTGGGACTGACAACTCAGTCCTTAAGCAAAGCGGTTGCTAAGGTAAAACAACAACAATGCTTATGATTTTATTTCAGCTTTCTTTTGCTTTATAGTTTTGCTAAGATTGTAAATGCAGGATTTGGTTGTAAAGTTAGTTTTTCGCCATCGTAACTGCAACCAGTCCCTGAATGAGCCAATCACCAAGAGAGGATAACCTGCATTACTAATTGTTAAGTGACATTCATTGCCCAGAAATGACATTTTATAACCATAGGTACACGACTGGTATAAGGTTATATTGAGATGGTTGCAAATTAAACCTTAATATGTAATATAATATGCAACATAGAATGCCTACATCTGGCTAAATTTATCAGATGCTTAAAATAGCCCATATTGGCCCACCTGTGGATTCAGGCCCAAATCACTGAATTAGGTTCTAAGATATGATAAATCCCAGAAAACTTCCCCAATGCTGTGCCAAAAAAAACATGCTCATGAAATATTACCATTTTGGACAATAAAGTTGTATCAAAATAATTGTTAGAATCCAAACTAACTTTGAACAACTGAAGGATCTTTTTGTTATGAGGAAAGAAAAATAAATCACCTCCAGGCAGGGAATTATAAAATGTTCTTTCTCAATTCTACACATTGGCAGGCAGCAAAAGTCAAGAATGGCTCAAAAAATGCATCTGAAACACATGGAAGATAGTAAAGTTTCCCTCCAGCATGCTGGTCGTCTGTAGCCTATCTAAGATGAGAAGAAATGCTGAAATAAAATCTAGATAAGATTTCTGTATTGTTGAGAAGGAAAAGGCTGGATTTGTGGATTATATAGTAACAGATGTTAAAGTACTTTTAATACCTTGTATTTAGGTATTTATTTTCACTTTAAGGAAAATGCTATATAATCTATTAGTTTTCCTGAGTAACAGGACCTGATAACTATATTAGTCCAGGACGCATGAGCAGGACATTTCTGTTTTTGGAACTCCTTGGTATCATTACCTCTTGAGATGTTATCCTCATTATAGGATTTGATGAGGCTTAGATAAATTAGTTTTAAGAGTTTAACATAAATTTCCCACTTTCACATGGACTTAATGCCACTTGAATATGGCAGTCTTTAATTATTGATCTTGGATCTTTAAATGAGGTGCCTGGAAAGATTACAGTTTACTTTTTACATTGAACACCCAAAATATTGAACTGAACAGTTTCTCAACTATTAATATGTTATCCTTGATTATGATAATTATGATAATTAGCATGATCCAAGAAACATGCTAAAACTCCCAACTGCAGTTACTATAGTTAATTGATGCTTCTCCAGAACATTGTTAGGACCTATCTGTGCTGCTGTTTGCTGACTTTCGTGTGTGAGTTGTTTCTGTGCCATGCAACAATAAAGGTATCGGGGAGGTTTGGGGTGGATGGATGGGAGTTGACTTTTACATTGCTGTTGTAGACAGAAGTTTGTTGGTCTATATGTATGTGGAATGCTCATGCTCTACCCAATAACACAGCACCAATGAACTCAATCAAGCCGAACTGTTCAGTTACAGACATAAATAAAACTAATGGCTCATGCAAAGCCATTAAAGAAGTTCTGTGTTTTCTGGTTGTTGTGATTTTTGTCTCACTTTGGATTGATACTATGCCTTGACTTGGATTGTGCCTTGTGAACTCTGGGCTTTTCTTGCCTCATGAACCCTTTTGCATTGTGGGTTTAATTTTGCCTGGTAGGTTTATTTTGATTGGGAAACTTTCAAGTGCCTTGTGGAATCATCGGCCATTGCTCTGTGGACTAGCATTGGTCTGCTTGTTGCTGGACTTAATTGGGACAGTTTTGGTGAAGGGAATTGCTGGAGAATATTAATGAACCCACTAAATCACAATTGTGTGTGTGTGTGTGTGTGTGTGAGAGAGAGAGAGAGAGAGAGAGAGAGAGAGAGAGAGAGAGAGAGCGGGACAACACAGTCTATTGGAAAACATCTGTATTTCCAACTTTCAGTTGATTAATAAAAGCAGCAATAATATTGTACAATAGTAGTAAAGTGTTTGCAGTAATTTATGAACTCTGTGTAATATCTCTGCATCTTTACTTTCTATATATTTATGGTGTTCAATATTTCTCTAATAATGAGAGAATGTTTTCTGATAAATGTAATCTAATATTTATTCCACTATGTTTATTTAAATGTTCTGGGACACCATTTACAGATAGTCCTCAACTTAGGACCACAATTGATTCAGGCCCATATCACTGAATTAGGTTTTTACTTCAGCTTTCTTTTGCTTTACAGTCTTTCTGTTGCTAAGTGAAGCATTTGTTGAATGAATTTTGTCCCATTTTAAAACCTTTCTTGCCACAATTATTAAGTGAATTAGTGCAGTTGTTAAGTTAGTAACACAGGTGTTAAGTAAATCTGGCTTCCCTAGATTTAATTTTATATTTAATTTATATTTGAGTGTATAATTCATTAGCTCCAACTAACTCCAAATCCCATCAGACTGACAGCAACCCATATGGCTAGGCCTAGGGAAGGTCTCTTGAGGACTAGTCATATCACAACCACCTTCAAGGCAACTAACATGAGCCCTGCCCAGAGATACATTGACCACCTCCCAAACCCAGCCAGTCATTTCTCCAGTACTTCAAAGTTCCAGCATCTATGTCTCCAGTGTCACAGGCTATCCTGTTCTACTGTGATTTGGAATTTCTGGTCATCTTAAATCAGGGTTCAGAAAGATGAAATGTTCCTCCAATTTTTTTTAGTGTTGTCATTTTAGATATCAAATGCATAAGCATTTGGTTGGGGGGGGGGTTGGGGTTTTTTTTTTGGCGTGGAAATAGATTTATATATCCAGCACGGAAAATGACATTGGACAGGTATATGAATGCTTCCTGTTTTGAAGGTTCATATTAGGCTATTGTCAGAATAGTGTAATAGTATCAGAATAACTTTGGCATCTGTGTCTGCTGCTTCAGTCTATATGTTATATGGCATGCTGATTCTGATGAGCAGCTGTTGTCAGACTGGAGGGGCTGTAAAAAAAATACAAGCCTACCTCCTATATCCATTAAAGGAAAATGCCATTGCAAAGGATGGGTTGTAAATAATTGATGACATATTTAGAAGTTTTACCTGGCAGCTATAAGTGACAATGAGCAACATTGCATTATTCTCTCTCCCACTTCTGTTTCATAGTGGACTATTCTTCAATACCAGTCAGAACTTGGTGAACTGCTTTTCTCTAGCCCTCGTTGTTCATGAACTGTAATCTGAGAAATATCTAATGAAAATCCTGAAAGCCTGAAGCTTTGTTGAATGGGTTTGATATAAGCAATTTTATCACTATAGCTTGGCTATAGGCAATGGATTTTATGACAGAATTTATGACAAAGCTAGAATTACATATATTTTAATATAACTGAAAGGAGTATTGTGCTAACATTGAAACTAGGCTTTCCAGATTCAGTTCTCAGTATATCTTCCTTCCTTCCTTCCTTCCTTCCTTCCTTCCTTCCTTCCTTCCTTCCTTCCTTCCTTCCTTCCTTCCTTCCTTCCTTCCTTCCTCCCTCCCTCCCTCCCTCCCTACCTCCCTCCCTCCATCCATCCATCCCTGCTTGCCTTTATTATTTTTAAAAATAACTCAAGGTGGCAAAAATATCCAACACACTTTTCTCATGCTATTTTCCCCACAACAACAATCCTGTGAGATGAGTTGGTCTGACAGAGAATGACTGGCTCAAGGTCATCAAGGTGGCTTTCACGGTTAAGATGTCCAATGTGTCTCATTCAACAGAAGTAGCATGGTATATACACAGGATACAAAAATAACACTATCACTGTTTGGGTTTGAATAGAATAGAATAAAATACAATAATAACTTTATTCTCACTTTGAATGTACACTAATCGGCATATATTAAAATGAAATTTCATTGCATACAGCTCTTAAAGGGTCACTACCTCCAATATACACAACATAAATATGACATAAATAAATAAATACAGAATTATGCATATACCCACATATATTATATGACACATAGAAACAACACAGTTTAGTTCAGATTATGTATACATGTGCATGGTAAGGAAGATGAATCTTGTGAATTTACCAGACGGATGGCATAGGGAACAAAACTATTACAGAATCAGGTTGTCCTGCTAGAAATACTTTGAAACCTCCTCCCAGAGGGGAGCAACAGAAACGGACCGTGAAGTGGGTACATGGGGTCTCTGACAATGCTTTGAGCTCTAAGCGCATAGTGCTTATAAGCAGCATCCTGAATACCAGGAAGCGAGCTTTCTATGATCTTCTTGGCTGTCCTTACCACTCTCTATATCGACTTTCTATCTGAGGCACTGCTGCCACCAAACCAAACAGTGATGCACTTTGTTAATTGTGCCTCTGTAAAAAGCGGCCAGGACAGAAGGAGAAAGATGTGCTCTCCTCATCCGACGCAGGAAATGCAGATGCCGGTTTGCGTGTTTCACTAAGGATAACATGTGGAGAGATCAATTCAGATTGTTACTTATCTGCAGCTGCATCCTTGATACTGAGTGGAGTCTGACTATGCTGGCTCTTTCTAAAAATCTACCATGATCTCCTTTGTTTTATTAACATTTAAAACCAGGTTACTTTTTTTTGTAATATATTTATTGATTTTTTTAAAAAAACATACAGTACATCACTTAATAATTAGTGAACAGTGTGTTGTCTTGGTTACATTTGTGAAACAATCACTAACAATTGATTTCTATAATCCATAATCCACATAATAGTTTTAGTTGATTTCCTCTTTTTCCAAAATATCCTCTTTTGCAAACATTGAGTTAATACAATTCTTATTGTTTTGATAGATAACAATTAAATATATAATTTTTTTCCAATAGTCCTAAAAATAATCACATCAATATATTTCCTTTCGAGGGGCGGAGCCAGCTGTTAGAGCGAGCGGCGGTGCAAACGGTTTTTCCGGCATCACCAATCGCTTGTCCCAGGTCCATGGGGCTCTTTCGAGCCGAGAGAAGCCTCGTAGGGGCGGCGGAAGGTGTGAGTGATCTGCTGTTCTGTCGGTGGTGGCGACTGATGACGGGAAGCGGGTGAAACTCAGAACCGAGTGGACTGGGAAGAAGGCGACCAGCAATGGCCGCCGAATGATTTGACAGCTGGACGGAGCTAGCGAGGAATCTATTCTTAAGGAATAGATAAAACAGTAGAAAAAAAGAAAGAAAAGCAAGAGTAAAGAAGCAGAAAAAATAGCATACTACTTAAAATATATATCCCTCCTAAGCTAATATGTATTTATTTCCTAAATTTCTTATTCTTTTTAACCATAATTAAAAATATGTTTAATCTTTAAACATTCTAATACATCTAGTCATCTAGTCCTTTAACTCTTATTCAAAACATTTTTATCCATTATAATTTTCTTAAATTCAATCACATTTAAATATCTAAAACATTTCCTTTATCTAAGTCATTTCAACTTTTTTATATTACTCATATCAAGAAAGAGAACAAAAAAGGGAAAAAAGCATACTATATTATATTTAGAGAATTCATCCCTATTAGAATGACATATCTATTCCAAAACTTTTCTATTTCTTTAACCATATTCAAACAAATGTTTCTTTTTAAGTATTCTCTCTGCTAAGTCCCATCATCTATTTTCTTGGTTTCCACCAAGAAATATATTATTTCAGACAAATGGTTGGCCAATCTCTTCTTGAAAAGCTCCAGTGATTTTAGTGTCTTGGTATTATTTTCTATCAGCTATGTTTGCAACTACAAACAATTTATTGTACTTTTAAAGCTGTCTTAAAGAAAAATATCCAGTTTATGAGAATAAGGTGAACAATAACTGATTATTATTGCATGAAGGCACCCTACACATTTTTACAGTTATCAATCAGATCCTTCTTTTATAATCCCATATAAGTGGCAGTTCAAAAGACAAAGCCTGGTAAATATTTTCAATGAAACTTTATATTCTTTAATGTCGCTGTGAAATAGACTGACTGAACGCATGTATCTCCCTGGTTTCATATATTATGTGACAGCCATAATGGAGGATAAGACATCTGTGCTTCTGTATTGTGTGTATCCAACCATGTTAAGGTTATTCAAGCCCAAAAAATTGTGGCTTGTGCAAGGTAAGAATTATACATAGTGTCAGAGGACATCTTTCTCTCTTACAACTTTTTCTCTACTTGTCCAGGCCTGAGGATCCAAGGTTGATATGGAGGCCCTCAAATGGTTTGTTTTAATGTTGTCACCAGGGAGATGGGGGTGTTTTAGATTTTGTATTTGGGGTTTTATTTCTGTAACCACCCAGAGTTACCATAAGTGAGTTGGGCAACCATATAAATTTCTTTAATATATAATAAATTAATAAAATATTTTTACATTTGCAGTTATCCTCACTTCTGGATTTTTATATTGATCTCTGTTCCACTATGCTTGCTTTAAGTTAAGTTACACAAAACTAAGACAGTTGATCATTATCATAAATATTTTATAGGATATGAATACTAAGACACAAAATTACAAGCTTGATATTCATGACAAATATTTAGAATATAGCTGGATACAAATGACTTTTCAAAATTCTCCATTCAATATCTCTACATTTCTCAACAGCAGGAATGCTTCATAGCAGCTTCATATCACTGGCACTGTAAACCTCTACTGCAGGGGTGTCCAACCTTGGCAACTTCAGACTTGTGGACTTCAACTCCCAGAATTCCCCAGCAAGCATTGGACACCCCTCCTCTATTGGAAACCTTATCTTCCAAGCATAGAAAGCATGTCAGATTCCTCTGGGGAAGGATCGGCCACTGTGAAGCTCAGTTCAACTACATCACTCTTATCCCATGAGGAATTCTATGAAATTGCCTTCTTTGGAAAGAATGTTTAAAGCAAATTATCTTTATCATCATTTTTTTTAAAAGTTTTTATTTTGCACTGGCTATTTCTGGCTCTGGCCTACCATCTGATTTATGGCACTAAATTCAGAAAGCTAGCTATTCATTGAGGGGAAAAATTCATACAAGTTCATTGACATTTTTCTTGCAGTTGTTTTATCATTAATCACTACAAACCTAAAAGTCAGAAACAGAGAGGAAGATTATAGCTTACAGTAGTGCTATAAATGGTGAATCAAAAGATTGGCAACTGTGGGGAAAAAATCCTCTTAAGAGAAAATGCACAAGATCATCAATGTCCTGCAAATGTTTGTCTTCCATTTATTGAAAAGACATCTATGGTATAGCTCATGGGTCGGCCACCCGAAACATCGAACGAGCCGCACGGACCCGTTTGGCCTAAAATAAAAAACCCCTGGGAGCCGCGCCCGTTCGCGCATGCGCGCGCGCCCGTTCGCGCATGCGCACCCCCGCACGCGCACCCCCGCGCACGCGCACCCGCCCGCGTCTGCACTCCCCAAAATGGCGGAGGAGGCTCCGGAGCCGCAGGTAATGCCTCAAAGAGCCGCATGCGGCTCCGGAGCCGCGGGTTGCCGACCCGTGGTATAGCTTAATGGGTGTTGTATATAAACTTAAGTTGCCCTTAGGATCTTGTTGAATTAGCTTGCTACAATTTTATTTTTATTGTTTTATTTCATTTCCTCTCTCTCTCTGTCTTCTCTCTTCTCATTTCTCTTTCTTTCTTTCTTTCTTTCTTTCTTTCTTTCTTTCTCTTTCTTTCTTTCTTTCTTTCTTTCTTTCTTTCTTTCTTTCCCCCCACTCTCCATAATTTTCTTATTTATAACTTGAAAGAAGTAATATATATATAATTCATTATTTTGGTATATTTCAAGGCCTATTTGAATAATAATAAAAAACATATCTTACAATATAAGCTTGTATTCATAAATAAGCACTATTGAGTTCCTAGGCAACTCTTCCAGGATTGCAATCTAAACTCTGTAATCTACCACATTTATGCATAGTAAAACAAACATTTCTTTTTATATTTTCACCAAATTTGTTTCCCTAATTCTGATTACATTCTACTGTTGGAAGGAAATTCCACAGATGTGGATGATATACTGCATGCTTTCAACAGTAACATATTAAAAACTGGATCAACAGGTTTTTTTATAATTGATATTGTTTTTCTACTCATTTTGCCCTACATTAGCCATACATTTGTTTGCAAAGCATGGACATTCTCACTGCCCATTGAAATATCTGACTGGCCTATACCATTCATTGCCAAGCAGTTTTACAACATACTGTAAGAAGATGAAATCGAAGCTTGCAAAACCTGAACTCAAGCTTGCAAAATCTGGCAAAACGTACCTGATAGTGAAAGATCAAACAAAAGGGGCAGCACCAGGCAACTACAGGCCAATTAGCTGCTTATCAACTACTTTTAAATTCTAACTGGTATGATAACTGATGTGATCCAACAGCATCAGTTTTAGCTGAGGACATGCTTTTCTTGTCGGAGCAAGAATAGAAACTGCTCAAAAAGTAGTGGAACAAAAAATCAGTACCTAATTGATAAGATGATTTGTTGGAAAACTTTAAGGAAGAAAGACCAACTTGAATGTCCTTTGAACTGATTATAACAAGGCAGTTGGCTCCCTGCCACATGATTGGATAGTCAAGTGCCTAGAAATAACTGGAGTCAGTAGAAACATCAGAAGCTTTGTGCAAAGAAGACACAGTTGTTAGTCAATACTGATAACATCAAGACAGGAATCTTTCAAGGAGACTTAGTCTCATCACATCTGTTTATCATTGCACTGATTTAGCTGTCAACATTACCAAACAAGTCAGGCCATAGCTATTAAGCATCAAAAACATATGTCAGGCTATCGTACCTCCTTTACATGGGCAATCTGAAGGTCTATGGAAAAACACCATCTGAAATAGTATTACAAAGCACTGTCCAAATATACAACCGTGATATTGCCATCTGGACAAATGTATAACCATCATCATCAACAGGAGAAAAATAGTGAAAACTGAAGGAACCAAAGTGTCCTATGGAAATACATCAAGAATCTGGATGAAGACAATCGCTACAAGTACCTGGGCATCCTTCAAATTGACAACATCAGGTACCACCAAAGTCAAGAAGATTAGAAGTGAATACATCACAAGAGTGAAGAAAATCTTAAAGTGAAAATTTGGTGAAGGAAATAGCATCAAGGCAATTAACACCTGCTCAACATCACAGGTGGAATAATGGACTGGAGAAACCCTGGATAGGAAGACCAGAAAAATAATGACAAAGAATATACCATTTATCCATACAGTGATGGCTGACAGATTCACCATGAAGCATAGGTGGCCATGGAATATTTCAGGTACAGTACATTAAAAAAAACTGAAGGGAAAAAGGGCATTGAAGGACATGCACTGAAGAAGATACACTGAAGATAATATACCAGGAAGGCTTACTGAGTACTGGAGAAACTAAACTGGTCTACAAGAAAGACCAGATAAAAAGAGACATGGCAAGGTAAAGTATTACATGGCCAGTACATAAAAAAATAGTAGGCAAAGCAGATAACAACAAGACCGGACCACTGCTAAGAACAGCAAAATTGAAGAAAAAGACAGGAGGGCTAATTCTGACTACCCAAGAGCAAGACTTAAAAACAAATTCATACAAAGCCCGAATCAAGATTATAGCAACAAAAATTAAATGCCACTTTCTGCTGAAGCTAAAAACACAATGGACACCTAATGAGCTGCTGCAAGAAGATTGCGCAGATGGATTACAAACAATGACATGACAAAGTAGCATTGGAATATCTGCAAGAAATCCCATTGCCTGCAAGCAAGAACTGCTGGAACCATGAAATAAAGTAAGAAAAATATGAACAAGCTAAAGTGTTCTTGGATTTTAGAATTCAAACAGACAAGCACCTGCCACACAACACTCAGACTTAACAATTGTTGGCATGAAAGACAAAAAAAGTCTGGGTACAGAACTTTGCAGAACCTGGAGAAATCACATAATACAAAGACCAATACAAAAGTTCATTTGAAAAAAAAAAGTAGGCTCTGGGGAAAGGAATCCATCTAACCATAGCAGGCAGTAGAATGACCTAGATTAGGGTGTCAAACTCGCAACATCATATGACGTGTTGCAACGTATGGTGACTTTTTTGCTATTGCCGGCAATGGGGTGGGTGCAGTTTCACTATGATGCATCCGGCCCGTGGGCTGGCAGTTTGACACCCCTGACCTAGATCTTTTAAAGCTCTGCAGTTCTTATTTTGTTTAGATGGAGTTCTTTAGGTGAAAGGTTAGGCAAAAATGCCCACTTATAAGATCTTCCTTTTAAACACGCTGGACCTACTCTCTGGTGATTCAATATACTAACTAACCAAACTTCTAAAGTCTTAGCCAATCCACTCCAAGGCAAAAACAGAGCAGAAGACTTTGCAAGGTTTAAATAAATGCAGGCAACTCATAGACTGGATAATCTACAATGTAAAATTTAAATTGCTGTATTCCTTTTGGGAGCAACAAATTAAACTAATTGTCATTCTGAATTTACAGAGAATCATTTATTTTCTCCAGAGGTAGCAGGCAAATGACTGAATAAACTTAGGACTGGCTTCACATGCTAGTTTCTCAATGTGTTATCTATCTATCTCTCATGTCTTAGGATTTTTAAATTTGTTTTTTTATAATTCATTGTCATGCAGAAAAATCCTGTATTACCATGGCAACAAATGCATAGCAGCACACTGGCACTCAATTAAGGAACCAACTCCCTCTTGCCTGACAAACTACAATATGTTACATAAATAATGCTAAGCTATATAAACTAATCTATATGTTTACTTCTCAGTATTTTTAATCTTATGCTCAAAGAGATACTTTTATCATAACTCTCGTATGCATCTTAACATTTTCAGCACCGTGCAGTTTTAGGAAAGTGATAAATGCAAACTTTCTGTGTATGTTGAAAACATAGGATTTTTAAGCCTGGAGAGAGATTACTTGACTCTTTTTTGCCACAGAGATGAGACCAAGATAAATGGCCTTTAAAGAACAAAATACAAAGCAAACCAAAGAAATACTGTTTGGTAATGAATTTCTTAATTGCCAGTTCTAGAACAGACATGGTTCTTGATTAGAATTTGCTTCAATTCATTATGTACATCTTTAGATTATTATTTAATTTTGAACAGCTGGTACACCTTGGCAAATTTATTATTTTTTCCTTATTAATTTGAAAATTCTTTCCATCTTGGCTCCCTGTTGAGGATTTTTAGCAGATCAAATGTTCTTGTGCCACAAGAGGAAGAGCGCTGCAGTGGAATCCCTAGCCAGGAGCCTGTTTCTGACTGACAAAAAAATCTTTCTAGAGATAAGGAGAGATCTTTGGAATCACACATTTTGTGCTCCAGAAAAGCTGTTCTTTGTGAGAAGACCACAGGAATTAAGTTTCTTGTGGTGGATAAAAAGCAAAAAGCTTAGCAAGAGTGGGATCCAAGAAAGTTTTAAACAGATAAACGGAAGCAGTGATTTTTTTTTAAAAAAGCAGAACTTTTTTTAAATGAAAGTGTCTTTGAAGATAGCGAAAACATGATTTTGTTGCAGTTTTATTTTTTATTTTCTTAATCAAATAGAGCAAGAAAAAGAAAAAACTGAGCATTTGATTAGTTAGGAATTGTTTACTTTACCACTTTAGTTACACTTTCATTAAATTATGAATAAGAATGCATTAAGAATATTGTTTAATTAATAGTTTTATATGAATTCAGCATCTTGAATGCTAATCTAAATTTACTTAATCAGCAAATTGAAAGACAAGCTATCTAGGCTGTGATTCGAACCTTGCTTATTTTTGATTATTAATATTAATATTATTAATATTATTAATATTATTAATATTATTAATATTAATATTAATATTAATATTAATATTAATATTAATATTAATATTAATATTATTATTATTATTATTATTATTATTATTATTATTATTATTATTATTATTAATAATAATAATAATAATAATAATAATAATAATAATAATAATAATAATAATAATAATAATAATAATAAAGTTGGAAGGAACCTTGGAGGTCATCGAGTCCAACCCCCTGCTCAGGCAGGAAACCCTATACCATTTCAGACAAATAGCTGTCCAGTCTCTTCTTAAAAACTTCCAGTGTTGGAGCATTCACCGCTTCTGGAGGCAGGTTGTTCCACTGGTTAATTGTTCTAACTGTCAGGAAGTTTCTCCTCAGTTCTAGGTTGCTTCTCTCCTTGATCAGTATATTTTTGCTAATTATAAGATGCTATTAAGTGAGAGAACTCAATAAATCCTCATTCAAATGACAACTCTGAATTTATTTTTATACTCAGGAAATGACTTTTTGATATTTAACAGTTCGTACAATTTTATATGTAAAAGACATTTTATTAGGCAATGAAGAGGCTAATTGCCTGTAATTATATTCTTTATTTAAAAGTATTTACTATAACTATTTTTAAAAACTAGATTCCACAAGAGGAATTATTTGTGCAACCCTCTGCCTTATTCAGAGAGTTTTACAGATATCCAAGCTATGAGTTCTATTTGTAGGAAATATTTTCACCACTATGGCCATAACTATGCTTCTAGCTTATAACTTGGGAACTTCAGTTTGATGAACAGATGAGAAAAATTATAATAATAATATTAATAATCTTAGATGCTGAAAACCAGAGATTTCTAAGCTTCAGAAACGGCTAAGAAGGAAAACTACTTGCCTTTCTTCGTTCATGAATATATGAAAGGGAGAACAAGGCTGCACTCATTTGGATGCCATGCTATACATTTCCAGGAAAAAAGAAATGCATCCCTAGAAAAGAAGGCAAAAACATATATCAGATTTACATATCTTAATTTCTATGAAAAGATACTTGGATTAGAAGTATTAACTACAATTTAAATAGAAATACAGTACAAGATAACTCATTATATATGACCAGATGGACTGTGTGCCTGAAGAGTCTGCTCTCTGCTCAGCATCAAATTCCTGTTTTACTTTCTTATGGTTCTTCCACATTCAAACAGATTGAGAACAGTCAGCTCTTCCAATGGAGCACAGCTTCAGATTGAAACTGTTCAGAGTGTTCTTTAAACAGGAGTATGTCTTCTGAAAGATATGCATATGGCCACCCAAAAACTTTTTGACCTTGCCTCACCATTTTTGATGTCTTATTTACTCAGGCCCCAATCTCTTATGATTTCAATTATGTGAAGAAACCTGTCTACATTCAGGTAATGCTCACTGGTCAGCAAGGCAAAGCTACATTCTAGAGTTATTTTCTTTGTTGGTACCTTAGATTAGTCTCCTGGTTCTCTTTATATCAGAATCACTAATAAGATCTGCAAAAACAAAATGCAACAGCCAATGTAATATAATGGTTAAGGGACTGGAATAGGACTGGGGGGAACTGTAGTCTTCAATATTTACTGGTTAGCTTTAGCCAAACATTAACTCCCAGTTCAATTTATATTATAAGTTTGGGGGGGGGGGTTGGACAAAGGTGTACTATGTACACTGCTGAAACTCCTGGAGAAATGGAAGAATGTAAACCTAATAAATATCATCTTTATTTATTATCATGAGTGCTCCTATTGAGGAATTCAGGCAGCCAAATATGACTTTTCAAGATCTCTTGGACCTATTAAGAAATCTTCTCCTCAGAGTTTCCATTATTGTTCTCTGTCACTCGATATTGTATGATGACATTGGTTAAATATAATAAATCTCCTTATTTAAAGGTTATTGGTGGCATCATTTCATTCTGTGTATATACACAGATGCTGCATTCTATGGGGATTGTTTTGAGTAAATATTGATCAAGTTCACTATGTTTAAAGTGCCTGAATATAGATTCAGGCTCAAGAAGCCTACAGCAAATTTCAGAATACTAATGTTACATCTCTCTCTCTCTCTCTCTCTCTCTCTCTCTCTCTCTCTCTCTCTCACACACACACACACACACACACACACACACACACACACACACACACACACAGTCTTTCTCTTTCTCTTTCTCTCTCCAATTTAAATTGACATCAGTGAGCAATATCTGGGAGCTCTGGATAGACAGACTAATTTTCTCTGAAGTTAGCATGTCAGTGAATTAGATATACTGTAGGAGAGGAGAGTATTTGAATAGCAGTGTACCGTTAATCTCCAAAAAGCCCTCTCTAAGCAGTAATCAAATGTGGAAAGCTTGGCATCTGAAAAAGTTCCTGTTGTATTGTAATGCCTGGAGGGAACATAAGTTAGAAAGTACTTGGTAACTGATAAAATAGTTTAGTGAGTGAAGATTGTCCCACAGTCTCATGTTGATAGAGCTTTGAAAAATTGTCTCACTAACCTTTTTATATCAGAATATAAACATATGATGTTCAGGGATGTTTATAATTCTTAGTGATCCTCTGCAAAATGAAGTTTACAGTTATATTGGGATTATTATTTACAGTGCAGTGCATATATCTGCGATACATCTAAATGTGTGGAAGCACTTTTGAGAAGCAACAGTTTTTCAACCATTATGTAATGATTTACAAAAAACAGTGGACATGAATCATGATCTGTCATTCTGCTTGGTTATATTCTACAAAGTATGTTTCAAGAGATTTTCCCTATTCCAAAATAAAGTCTTCTACCATAAGAGAGCGAGTATGTTATAGTAAATTATACTACTGGTCTAAAAATGGGAAACGTTTCTAATTGACCCTCACTGGAGAACTCTGGGCCAGTTATATTCTGTTACTTCCACCTATTTATGGATAAAATAATTCATATGCTGCCTTGAGTGCCAGGGAAAAAAAGCAGGCCATAAGTCAAATAACTAGAGATGAAATATCTTTTCCATTACCACACTGTGTACATTTTAACTTCATTTTTAGCAAAGCCTTTAGCTTCAGCTCTGTGGTACACCTGTAGCTTTTTTTTTTTAAATACCCTAATCACCCCAATACAAAATGACTGGGGAATAGGAAATAGGGCAAGAAGAGATTCAATTGTTTGCAGTGGCTGGTTCCCAGTAGGGGTCCTGAGTTACCAACATAGAGGAAAATTGGCCTGATTAATTTGTAAAGCTTCATTGCCTTCTTTGCCTGGAATCAACACAGTAATTATTAAAAAGCTAAACTGTGATCTAGCCAGAGCCTGAATCTTGGAAATTGTTTCTTCTTTTTATTAGTTTAAATACATTTCATTAATTTAAATGTTGATACCTGTTGTTTATCAATGATTGCTGAATGGCTGAGAAAGAAAATCAAGTAGTAGAATAATAAATTCAACCAATGAGTCAGTTAACAGATATAAGAGTAAATAATAATAAAGCTGCTTTTCACCCCTCCAGAACTAGACTTTTCTTAGTTGTAACAAATCTTGTTGTTGATGTAAAAAGCCAAAGGTTTTAGCAGGGGGGAATACCTGCCTTTAGCTGAATTCAGAAGTTTGGGGGGGAGGGGAATGGTGCGTGCACACGTGCCTTTGAATTATTTTTTGATTCCTGGTGACTGCCTGAACTAGACCCTTCAGGTTTTGTGGCCAGATTTTAGGGAAGTTGTTTGCCATTGCTTCCTACCTAGGCTAAAAGCAAGTGATTAGATCAAAATCACCCACCTGGATTTATGCCTAAGAACTCCTGGTTTCCTGGTTTCTAGTCTGATGCCTTAAGCACTACACCAAATTAGTTGCCTTAGAAGATAAGTACGATCTTGATTATTATTAGGATCTGGGACTGCTTGACTTTGGGGCTGCTGACTAGACTGGGAAATCAGATAAATATTACAGAAAAAGACAATGGCAGACACAGTGTTAAGAAACCTGCAGGAATAAAATTTGGATAAAATAATAAAATTTGGTTTAAATTGCAGCCACCAGGAGTTGACCCTGAGTTGACCTTACTTTAATGAATGGAGAGGTTTAATGGAGTGTCTCCTTCAAATAGCAAGGTTCATTCTATTTATGGTTTTATGGTTGAGCACCAGTATTTGAAACAGAACCTAAAAACAAATCCAGTTGCATTTGTTAAAGGAAAAGTCTTCACCAGGGTCCAGTCCAAGCCGGGAATAAACAACATGGCAACTGCTTTAGAAAGAAGGTTGTAGTTTATTGAAAAGGAGAGACAGACAGAAAGACGGCTCTGGAAGAAAAGAGAGAGCACATGTAGTAGGGAGTGGGTTTTTATACCCTCTTGGGCTTTTGTTTGGAGTTGTTTCCTGTTCCTGTTTGAGGCTTTGTATTTCCTTTGTCATGTACTTTGACCTGAGTCTGAGTGTGCCCCTTTGGCATCTGTGGGTTAATCCTATTATGTCCTGTCTTAGAGTTTGGGTGGGTTATGTAGATTTTAGGTGTCTTTGTCTTCCTAAGCTTCTAGCTAGAGGGCTCCAACCTTCCTGAATGGATTATTACATCTGCATTTCTACAGAGCTGGTTTCTGCTGGGGGGAGGGAGACTTGGGGCTATTAAGAAAAATTGGGCATGCTTTTCTGCCTGTTTAAGATCCTTTGAGGAAATATAATATTCTGTCCTTTTAATATTTCCTTTTCTGGGGAGGGGGCTGACTTCCCACACATTTATACAATATATATTCACATTCAGAAACTGTGAAGGCCATTTCAGAATGCTTATATTTTTTACTTCAAGTCTGTAATGGTTGTTTTGGAGACATATTTCCAGTTATTGTTTTCATTTAGCTTCATTTTCTTTATTGGTTATGGGATTTTTTATAATATATTAACATTTATACGGTCATTGTTAATTTTATGTGCACAATATTCCCTTGATGCTCACTGTCATACAATATCAAACCTAACTATAGTCAAACCTATACATAATGGTTAGCAAGGTATGCTTTTCTTCAAATATATTTTGTATCAACCCTCTTTTTTTCTAGAAATACACCTTAGGTAATTGTGGCCAAGCAGTGTAATGTTTGTTTCATCAATTTAGAATACTTTGTTTCAGAGTATTTCAGGCTTGCCAAAGATTTCTCCAGATATGGGGGATCAGAAAAGTGGATCAGCAAGGGAGATGAGGGGAATATTATATGGTGGGTTTGTGTGTTTTAATTATGTAAGACACCCAGACTCACTTATGTGAAATGGGTGGTGGGAGTAGTGCTCTCTCTCTCTCTCTCTCTCTCTCTCTCTCTCTCTCTCTCTCTCTCTCTCTCTCTCTCTCTCTCTCTCTCTCTCTCTCTCTGTGTGTGTGTGTGTGTGAGAGAGAGAGAGAGAGGGAGGGAGGGAGGGAGGGAGGGAAAAGGAAGAGGGAGAGATCTCCTTCCAACAACTATCTTATACGGATCACACTTACATTAACAATGCTATCCAATATGGATACCTACTCTAATATCTACTAAACTGTTCAACAGGTCATTTGAAGTGATTTTTAGCTAGGCCAATGCAGTAATCAGAATTTTAAGGAGCATTACACTTTCAGGCCAAATTGTGGTCATCTTAAAAGAACTTCCTGCCAACTAGTGCATGGAAATGTATAGACATCCCGGATCCAATGTTTATGTTTTAATAAATAATAATAAATTAATAAAAGCTAACATAGTTTCTACATGATACAAAGCTAAACATAACATCTATCTACAAATCTGAATAATATTTATTATGTATGTGTAATCTTACAGATTCAGAATAACAATATAAAGGAACTCAAGAGAGCAAGAAAAAGATTAAAAGCAGAAGCAAAATGCAATGGAATGTTGAAATTAAAAAAATCTTGGGAAGTGGGTGAGAGGCTCAAAAAAGAGTGAATAGAATTGACAATAAATGTGTTGGAAAGTGAAATAAGAAAATTCTTTTAGCAATTTATATGGAAATAATAGTGATTCTTCAAATAATGAAATTGTTAAATTTCATTGTTAATTTCATTGTTAAATTAAGTCATGAAAATGAAGTCATTAAGTGCTATATACAGTAGATATTAAAAATGTATATTGTCTCCTTATGGATTGGCTATACAACTAGTTTATTTCTAAGCTAGAAATAAATTCTGGGCAGGGAGAAAGACAAGGAAGTGTGATGTCCCTTAGTTGTTGCTGAAGTAAAGATGCAAGGTTGCTGATATGAGTTTTCATTCCTGTTTTTGTGTTCCCTGAAATTTTAAGAGAGGTAAGGATCACACTTGTACTACCAAGAGATAACAATAGAAATACCAAAGGGACAGTGGAATTCAGTGGAATAAAGAAAAGGAACTGAGTCAGATAACTGAAAGAGAACCCAGGCTTATCTGGAGATGGTAAAACTGAACAACAATAGCTTACTAGAATAAGCAATGAGATTTTGAAGCTAATCCAGTTGAGTTAGGAATAGCAGAACCTAACAGTTCCACAAGCCTTCCAAAGACAGTGATCAACTACATTCCCTACAATTAATGTAGCTAATAAATGTTTTCTCTCCTTCCTACAATCAGAAAGGGAGTGAAAGACGTAATTCAGTTAAAGTAACCAATTACCAGGTTACTTCAATCTAAAGCGGTACCTACTGAATTATAGACAATGGAAGGAAATATAGGGGTATGTGTAAGTTAAAAGAACATTAAGCTCTGGTAAAAGGGACATAATTCCCAGTCCTTAAAGGAGAGGGTTAAAGCAAAAATTGTTACTACTGCCTTTATTGCTAGAAAATATTATAATCACAGCATGAAAGGGACATATTTAATCTCACTAAGTATTGTCACTTGTCCCTTATAAATATATCTTAAGCATAAGTAAATAGATAAGTTGTATATAATAGGCTTAACACACCAAGAGTGTAGTATATGTTCAATATAAACCTACCTCTTGTAAATACCAAAGAAAAAGCATTCAACCTCCTGGTATGTGGTATGTTCTTATCTTAATTGTAATTCCACCACGGTCATTTAAAATTTTAATGGAAAACTATGAAAGGAATGCTTTGGGTAATGTTAAAAGTGTGGTCTTCAGGAACATGAATATGTGTGCACTTTTATATGCAGATGATGCAATGATGTTAGTTGAGAGTCCAAATAATTTGCAATAATTGATTGTATGAGGAATATTTGCAACAACACATATCCAGCATCTAAAAATATATTTATCAAAGACCAAGGTATTTATGCTCAATAGAGAAAGTATAATGAACAAGATTTGTTCTCTCTTCTTTATTCATAAGTATTTTATGTCATTTTTTTAAAGATGTTGCTCATACAAGCATTGCAGTCTTATTGTGCATAAAATCTTCAGAATAGCCATTCATATTTTGTACCTTTCAAATGTCTCCTATTTACAATTATTTATTATGATATAAATGCATATGTAGTGTATATGTTTGAAATACAGATTGTTTCTTCAATTAAAATATTTATAAATTAATCAGAAAATATGTGACTAGTGAATTAGATGGTTATGTGTGCCATCCCAGTTACTGAATGTCCATTGTCCTGAACCAGAATCCAAGAAGTATTTTTGTTGCAGCTGAATCTGAACTGAACTGGAAAAAAATATTTGATTCCTGCTGATACCATTTTGTTTCCTTGTTTAGCCAACTCTGTTATATAAATTCAACTGTGAAAAAAGTAAAGTTCTACATTTAGGCAAGAAAAACCAAATGTACAGGTATAGTATAGGTGGTACCTTGCTCAATAGTAGCAACTGTGAGAGGGATCTTGGAGTCCTAGTGGACAATCATTTAAATATGAGCCAGCAGTGTGCTGCAGCTGCCAAAAAAGCCAACACAGTGTTAGGCTGCATTAACAGAGGGATAGAATCAAGATCACGTGAAGTATTAATACCACTTTACAATGCCTTGGTAAGGCCACACTTGGAATACTGCATCCAGTTTTGGTCACCACGATGTGAAAAAGATGTTGAGACTCTAGAAAGAGTACAGAGAAGAGCAACGAAAATGATTAGAGGTCTGGAGGCTAAAACATATAAGGAACGGTTGCTGGAATTGGGTATATCTAGTTTAATGAAGAGAAGGACGAGGGGGGATATGATAGCAGTGTTCCAACATCTCAGGGGCTGCCACAAAGAAGAGGGAGTCAAGCTATTCTCCAAAACTCCGGAAGGCAGGACAAGAAGCAATGGATGGAAACTAATCAAGGAGAGAAGCAACCTAGAACTAAGGAGAAACTTCCTGATAGTTAGAACAATTAACCAGTGGAACAACCTGCCTCCAGAAGCGGTGAATGCTCCAACACTGGAAGTTTTCAAGAAGAGACTGGACAGCCATTTGTCTGAAATGGTATAGGGTTTCCTGCCTGAGCAGGGGGTTGGACTAGATGACCTCCAAGGTCCCTTCCAACTTTGTTGTTGTTGTTGTTGTTGTTGTTGTTATTGTTGTTGTTATTGTTGTTGTTGTTGTTATTATTATTATTATTATTATTATTATTATTATTATTATTATTATTATTATTATTATTATTATTATTATTATTATTATTATTATTACCTAATGGCATTCCATGAAGCTGAAAAGGTAGACTGTAAGCCATTTCTACTTTAATAAGCACATTAGGTGAGGAAATCAATTTCTGTCGTAAGAGACTGGATTATGCTACAGCTGCCGTCTGGTTCAAAAGCAAATGAAAGCATGTGCAGCCATATGAACTGTTGCAATGTGGATTTTTTCCCTGGCTTTTCTATTGTTTGTCTGACTGAAACATTATAAAGAAAACTATTGGAAGTAGGGTTCAAAGTTTGGTATTATTAAAAGAAAAATCTATTCAATTAATCACTTGTAAATGAAAGTTTACCATGGTCT